>JALPQD010000533.1:1040773-1377586 GCA_023101885.1 Typhlomys cinereus | reverse complement strand
GTACTTCAAGTCTTAGCTGGAGCCATAAGACAAGAGAGGGAGATAGAAGGGATTCAAATCTGCAAGGAAGAAGTCAAGATATCTCTATTTGCAGATAACATGTTATTAAAACTCCACCAGGAAACTCCTGGAACTATACAGAAGTTCAACAGAGTGGCAGGTTATAAAATAAACATGCAAAAGTTAGTAGCCTTCCTATATGCCAAGGATGAAAAAAGTGAAAAAGCCCTAGGAGAAACAATCCCATTTACTATAGCCTCTAAAAAAATGAAATATCTTGATATAAACCTAACCAAGGAAGTGAGAGACCTTTATAATTAAAACCATAATCCAGAACTTCAGAGACTCTATATCAACCACATAGAACTAGGCCAGCCTAATCTCTCCCCATCCTGAAGCTCAGGGACATTTGCAGAAGAGGGGGCGGTAAGATTGTAAGAGCAAAAGGATGGGAGGAGCAATGATTTGTAAGATTCTCCACACTAGTTAGGGAAGCAATCATATAAGACTTTGCATGCCCTGCGCAATGTCCAACACACTATTGACCTCACAAAGTCTAGCATCTGCTAAAGGCACCAAGATCCTTGAGGCAAGGGATTGACGGCCACAGTAGTGTTACTATGCTTAAGGGGAACACAGGAAAGGGTTCAGAGATACAACTGGGTCCTTGTACTCATCGGAGAGGAGGACCCAGAGGAGAGTCTGGCATGCACATTAAAGGACTCTCTGGAATTGGGGGGGAGGAACTGGGGGAGGGGGAGGGAGAAGAGGGGGAGCAGGGGGTTCGGGGGAGGAGGAGGGAGGGAGGGAACTGGTGTACCTATTAAGTTTGTATGAGTGGAAATAATAAAAATGTATTAAAAAAACTTTAAAACCCTAAAGAAAGAAATTACAGAAGACATCAGAAGGTGGATAGACCTCCTGTGCTCTTGGATTGGCACAATCAATATCATAAAAATGACCATCCTACCAAAAGGAATATTCAGATTCAATGCTATAACAATCAAAATCCCCAAATAATTCTTTAAAGAAATTGACAAAAAAAATCTCAAAATTCATATGGAGGCACAAAAGACCTGGGATAGCAAAAATAATCCAGAGTAACAAAAACATTGCTGGAGGTATCACCATACCAAACCTTAGTCTATACTACAAATCCATAGTAATAAAAACAGCCTGGTACTGGCTCCAAAATAGACATGCAGATCAATGGATAAGGGTTGAAGACCCAGATATAAGCCCACACACTTATCTTTGATAAAGGGGCCCAAAAAATCCAATGGAAAAAGAACAGTAACTTCAACAAATGGTGTTGGCAAAACTGGACGTCCTCATGCAGAAGATCAAAACTGGACCAGTATTTGTTACCATGAACAAAATTAATTCCAAATGGATTAAGGACCTCAGTATTAGGCCAGAGACTCTAAAAACCCTATTTGAAAGGGTAGGGAACTCCCTCGAGCTGATTGGGCTAGGCAACAGTTGCTAAATAGAAATCCAATAGCATAGTCACTAGAACCAACACTCAAGAAATGAGATCTTATGAAATTAAAGAGCTTTTATTCAGATAAAGAGATTTCAAATTGAACAAAAAGGCAACTAACAGAATGGGAGAAAATCTTCACTAACCATATATCTGATAGAGCTCTATTATCTAGCGTGTACAAAGAACTTAGAAAACTAAACACCAAGGACATAAATGGAGATACATGATCCAACTAAAAAATGGGCCTGGGAACTCAAAAGAAACTTTTCCAGGGATGAAATTGAAATGTCTAACAAATATATTAAAAAATGCTCCACATCTTTAGCCATCAGGGAAATGCATATTGAAACTTCTCTGAGATATCATCTCACCCCAGACAGGATGGCAAACATAATACAAACAACACCAAATGCTGGAGAGGATGTGGAGAGAAGGGAACTCTCCTACATTGCTGGTGGGAATGCAGGCTCATACAACCACTCTGGCGATCAGTCTGGTGATTTTTTAAAAGTTAAATATTTTGAAATGCCATATGACCCTGTTATCCACTTCTGGGAATAATCCCTGATAAAGCAAAAATTCACTTTCATAGCAGCACTATTACAATAGCAAAGTCATGGAATCAACCCAAATGCCACAGTTGATGGGTGGATAAGGAAAATGTACGTTTATACAATGGAATACTACTCAATCATCAAAAAAGATGAATTAATGAAATTTGCTGGGAAATGGATGGAATTTTAAAAAATTATATTGAGTGAAGTATCCTACAGAAAATTAGACTACATGTACTCCCTAATAGGTGGATCCTTGTACCAAACCCACTTAGTGACACACTCAAAGATAAATCTTTGTAATACCTACAGTAGTCGCAAAGATTATAAACAGCAAGGAAGGGGAAGGAGGCCCACCCTCAGAAATAAGGAGATAGGGGATCATGCTTCAGTAGAGAAAACAGGTCACCATCAAGTATTGCAAGTAAGTAGCGAGACATCTGGTGATGTTCACTCTCATTTTCCTTCCCGGGCACTTGTGACTGAGGAGGTTTTATCTCACCAATCAGGGAGGGTATAGGAACTGGCAGATAGATGGTAACAATCCTGCAAATGAGACACTGACCACCCCCCTCACTGCGGTCTCCTACTCCTATTCCATCTACCTTTGAATCTTCTCTATAGTAAGATCTTCATTTAAACTGCCTTTTATCTTTGGTTAGGAGGTACTAATCAGGATGGAGCCAAGGGTGGTGGGAACAGCAAGACTGAAAAATAACAAACCATGGTTTAGAACACTAAAGACCTGCATTGATCACCTGGAACCAGACCAGCCAAATCTCTCCCCATCCTAAAGCTCAGGGAAACTTGTGGAAGAGGGAGCAGCAAGATTTTAAGATGGGGAGGACCAACGATATGCATGATGTTCCACACAAGTTAGGGCTGCAGTAGCCATAATCAGACTTTGAATGACCTGCACAATGATTGAAGTGTCGATGACCCCCCAAGGTCTAACATAGATCACAGGCAGTAGGATTCTTAGAGGCAAGAGATTAAACAGTCATAATAGTGTTCCTATATTAAAGGGGAGCCTATGCGGGGGGGGGGGGGGGACTCTGGGCTATGCCAGAGTCCTTACACCTCTCTGGAGTGGAGGACTCAGAGGGAAGTTTGGCATTCACACAGGGGAATGCTCCAGAGAATGGGAGGGGGGATAAAGGAGGCTCTGGAAGAAGGGGAGGGAGGGGGTGAAAGGAAGGGGAAGAGGGAGGATGCAAAGGAGGCTGGGGAGTTATAGAGGGAAGGAGAATACCAGGGTACCTATTGAGCTTGTATGATGGGGGGGGGAAGAAACTGTTGACTATCTGAAATACACAAAACAATTCTTTGAGTAACTATTGTGATGAAGCCAAAAAAAAAAAAAAAAAAAAAAGCACTATATATCAAGATTAAAGGACAAACCACATGCAGGGGAATTTGTTCCCTGAATTAAAATCGCACTTCTTTAGCAACTTATACAGTCAATTCTTTAGAAATATATTATTATTTTTTTATATTTATTCAATTGTGTGTGTATGAGTGTGTGTGAGTGTGTGTGTATGTATGTGTATATGTATGTGTGTGTAGAACCACGGACGAATTCCGGAACCACCATGGACGCTTCCACCTCCTCCTTGTTTATTCTGCCCGGTATTCACAGGCTCCGCCTTACCAGGACCAAAACTCAGGCCGTCCCTGCTTCCGCCCCGGCGTCTATACGTGGGGTCTAGGATCTGAACTCAGGACTTCCGCCTGCAAGGCAGAGGCTTAACCCCTGAGCCACCTCTCCAGCCCCAGAAATATATTATTTTTTTACTGCTACTACCAAAGAAAAAGAAAAACAAAACTTCTAGAAACTATTTTTATTCTTTTGTTAAAAATAATAATTCCAGCAGTGAAATAGTCTAGCTACTGCTACTTCTTCTTACTAACTCCTCAATGTTGTAAGTCAGCTTATAATCATATTAGCGAGGGCAAAGCATCATCAGAAAGGATAGATAGCTTGTCAGATAAGACATGACGGAAGAAAGGTGGTTGAAAATTAAATCAGCCAGAGCCTTGGCATCTATTCAGACTCTTGGGCAGGGTTTCAAGAGGCTTTGGTTTCTGGAATATATATTATATCAATGGCCAATAGTCACTTCTGAAGCTATTATACGACACATTTTGAAGTTTCAGACCTTCAAATTAGGAAGTTAAATATAAACATAGACATAAATATAGGGTGTTATTTTCTTAGAAGTCCTTGTAATAATTCTATTTATTTTTTAATCACTTACCCATTGATTCTTAAGATGAGGATATCTTTAAATGGTATGATATCATGATTGGCACTTTGTATAGTACTGAACATTGAGATCAAGGTTCTTAAATTAATAAGTAGGATAATTCATTAAACTAGAATGTAAAAGAAATTGATGAATTTCTCAATGCATCCATTTCAAAAATAATTTAAACAGAGTTATAACAGGCAATGACATTGAAACAATAACCAAAAATCTTATAGCAACAATAGATGTCTGAGTCCAGATGGATTCAATTCAGAATTCTACCAGACATTCAAAGAATATCTAAAATATTTTTCAGATAACTTTATGAAATACAAAGGAAACATTACTTCCAAACTTTTTTTTATTCAGTTGTGTGTGTGCATGTGTGTGTGTGTGTGTGTGTGTGTGTGTGTGTGTGTGTGTGTGTGTGTAGAACCAGGGCGAATTCCAGAACCACCATGGACCACCTCCATCTCCTCTTTGTTTACTCTCACCTGGAATTCACAGGCTCCGCCCTACCAGGACCAGAAATGCAGGCCTCTCCCGCTTCTGCCTGGTGTCTATACCTGGGGTCAGGATCCGAACTCAGGACCTTCCATCTGCAAGGCAGAGGCTTAACTCCTGAGTCACCTCTCCAGCCCCTTCCAAACTCTTTTTATGAAAACATTATTACTCTGATATAACCAAATAAAGATAGAGTAACAAAAAAAGAATACTATAAACCAATAACAATTGATGAGCACAGAAGCAAAAATTCTCAACAAAATATTTGCAAATTGAATAAAAAAGATGCAGCAAAAGACTTATTTCTATGATCAAATTGAATTAGTCCAGACATGCAGGATCATTCAGCATGCAAAAATCAACAAATTTAAGTAATCACATAAATAAATTTTAAGACAGAAACAGCATGGTCATCTCAGTAGATGGAGGAAAGGTCTTTGACAAATCTAACAATGCTTCATGTTAAAAGTCCTGGGTGGAATAGAAATGGTGGCAACCTATCTCAGCATAATCAGGGTATATATGTCAAACATACAGCAAACATCCTAAATGGAGAAAATTTTGAGGCATTTCTACTGAAGTCATGAATAAGAAAAGGTCCTCCACTTTCACCACTTTTGTGCAATATAAGGTTTGAAGTCTTAGCTACAGTAATAAGACAAGAGAAGGCAGTTCAATTGGCCCAAATAGAAAAGAAAGAATTTTTATTTTCAGTTGATACAATTCTTTATATGACAGATCTCAAAGGCTCTATCAGCAACTTTCTACTAATAGCATTTTCAGCAAAATAATAGGTTACAAATTAACATGTAAAACTCAGTAGCCTTCCTATATACCAATTAAGGAAAACAATCCTATTCTCCATAGCAGCAGCAGCAGGAGGAGGAGGAGGAGGAGAAGGAGATATATTTGGAATAAATCTAATAAAGGAAATGGAAGATTTATATAAGGAAATTTCTAAAACCTGAAAAAAGAAACTGATGAAGACACCAGGAATTGGAAAGATCTTCTTTACTCATGGATTGATAAGACTAATGGCAATCCTACCAAAAACAATTTACAAATTCAATGTAATTCCTATGAAAATATCAATGCAGCCTCAGAGAAACTGAATAAAAGCACAATATTAAAATTCATATGGAAGCACAAAAGACCCTGCTAGTCAAAACAAACCAGAGCAATAAAAAATTGCTGGACATATCACCACACATGATTTTAGATAATTCTTCAAGGCTATAGTAACAAAAACAGCACGAGACAGGCACAGATGAAGACACATATGATCAATGGATTAGAACTAAAGACCAAAATATAAGTCCAAGTACCTTTAACCATTTGAATTTTGACAAAGTACGAACACATGCACGGAAGAGAACAGCATCTTTAACAAATGGTGCTGTGAACTGAAGATCCACACACAGAAGAATTCTTATCTCTTGCACAAAATCCATTTCCAAGAAGATCAAATGTCTCGATATTAAATGTGAAACTCAAAAATCTCTGGAAGGAGGACTAGGGAGTACACTTCGAGAGGTAAAATTAAGTAAGGATGCAATGGTTTGAAATGTGAATTGTCCCCCATTAGCTCATGTGTTTGAATTTCAGTTGTTGGGAAGGTTGTAGCACCTTTAGGAGGTAGAGCCTTGCTGGAAGAAGGCGGGCACAGGGGCGGATCTTGATGTTGGTTAGCCCTGCCCTGTTTAGTCAGTCTGCTTTTGCAGTTGGCAGTTTGCAGCTTGCAGCCTTCATGATGAATGTGACCCGAGCTGCCTCCATCTTCTCGCATCCAGCCATGCCTTTTCTGTCATAATGATCTGCATCTCTCTCCTGGAACCATAAACTGAATAAATCTTTCCTCTCTTAAGTTACATGTGTGTTGTCTCACAGCAACAGAGAAGAGTAATGGTAAAAGGACCTTCCAAATAGAACTTCATGTGTGCAGGAAATAAGATCAACAATTGACAAGTACAACCTCATGAAATGAAAAAAAAACTTTTGTTCTTCAAAAGAAGCTGTTAAATAAAGAAGCAGCCAATAGAATGGGGAAAAAACTTGCTAACTATACATCTGACAGAATATTAGTGTCCATAATATATAAGAACCAAAAGAAAGTCAACAAAGCAAACAAACCAAATTAAAAACTGGGCTAGAAAATGGAGCAGAATTCTCCAAAGAAATACAAATGTATATGAAAGTAACTGACATCTCTCAGAAACCACTGGCAGATGCAGCATACATAGGCTCTTTCATGGATACTGTGGTCTATATAGATGAAAGGCTTATTTAATTTAGGTTTGTCAACTTATTGTGGACAAAAGGAAAAAGGAAATTGGATTCATTATATGGCACTCAGAGGTTAATATTCACTTCTTATCTGGGCTTTGGGCTCAACAGGTGAAACCTGATAATAGAAAGTGATATATCCTATGATTAAATTAAAACAATACCAGTACAATGTTGTTTCCTCCAAGTACATCATTAGACCTATTTATTATTTTTATTAAGCTTGACAGCCCCTACTTTCATAAGATGCTTGATTACCTCACTTAGTTGTACTCATGGCAGGTATAGGTGACATGACTACAACTAGATGAGCAATTATAAGTCATTATGATTGTTGCTAATCTTATAAGAGGTTTCTTCTCCATTTTCTTCAATTATTTCTTGTGCCTTTGCTTCCTTTTTAGAATTCTTGACAAAAATAGCATTAGAGGATAACAGAAATAAATTATTGATTCCTAATGTAGTCTGATAGACCTGAAACTTATGAGCCTCTTTAGTAAATATATTTGCAAACTATATTTTGGGAAAAGGTCATTTAGACTGCTTACAAGAATGTTGCTAGATTTATAGGACTTCTTTTATTTTGCTACATATTCTTTTTGAGTAATTGAAAGTAGTGATTTAAAAATCTTTACATGATAAAAGTTGGGGAATCTATATATATATAGATTTATTTATAATAATGTTTGGGATACACACACTTGTGACTACATTGGAATTCAATAATTTAAATCACTTAGATAGGGAAATGTCATTGTTAGACTTGTTGAGTCTAAACATCTACCTACCAAAGGAAATCATTATTGGTAATGTAATATTGTTGGCTCAGTTGCTAAACAAATGTCTGTCAAAATCAGCTCCACATTGTACAATTTTTCAGTTGTACTTTGTATATTCATTTTCATAGGCCTGATCAAGCAGAGCTTTAAGCACATTATGCATACAGCTTGTCAAAGTGAATGTTTCTATGAATGTGAGTATATTCTCCTTCAGTGAACAACACCCGTGAGCCCTACTACCTTGATAAATGGTACCACAAATTTTCCATGGAGTACAGGTTACTTTCTGATATTTCTGAAGTCCTTCAAGCTCAGCTCTTAAGGGAGATTCTATTGTTATCATAAAGAGTAAAGAACTGAAGAAAGTAAAGTACGCACTTTTCCTTGACCCAGATCTCATGTATTTTGTGTCTTCAGTTCTAATTTCAGAAATGGTTTCCTCTGAAACCCAAACATTGTATGAAAGAACTATTCCTTCAATAGCATGTACTATGTACTTGATGTTCTCTATGATTTCTCTTTCTCAGAGATGTCCTGACTTTAGAAAAAAAAAGTTCGAGAAATTTATTTATTCCCACTCAGGAAAATTGTGACACTCAGTTACCAAGGAGCCAATATCCAGGTTTTGGTTAAAATCCTTACCTAGTGATACCTAGTGAAAATTCACAAATATTAACATAGCTAGGTAAGTATTAGTTAAAAAAAACCGGATCAGTGGGTACTCTCCAATACTGCTCATAGAAGATGAGTGTTATTAATTGAAAGTCTCAGTGCCAGGCACTGGATATTGCGCTATGAGCTATTGGTTAGTGAGTTCTTTTTTTTTGTGATAAAAGCACATTCAAAGGTATATGTAATAAAAGTGGGAAACCACAGTGAGGGAGGGGTCTGGTTAGTGAGTTCTTAAAGGTACCCAAACAACAAAGGCTACTGCCATTTCTCTTGATGGCCTACCATAACTAGATGGTAAGATCCTAATGTTGAAGATATCACATTCTTTGGATGTAGGACACAGAAAAATCAACCTGTAACTGACCAGGAAATCCCCCCCCCCACTGCCCAGCCCTCACAGAGATAGAAGGTATCTCACAGACTGCTGGGGGAGACAAAAAAAAAAAAAAAAAAAACCAATGGTCCTAAACAGAGATGGATCCTTCATACTACAATATTGACCTGCAAAAAATTCCCATTATGAAAGGCAAGCCTGAAGGTATAAGGTGTGTGTGTGCGTGTGTGTGTGTGTGTGTGTGTGTGTGTGTGTGTGTATGTGTGTGTGTGATTGGAAAGTGTGCTTGGGAGGGAGATTTTTATAAGCATCAATGTCCTATATCACAACACTAAGATTTTCACAAATAATGGCCAATTTGTGGAAACTTCTCTTATCTACAGTCAAGCCTTGAAATGGTTTTATCTGACGCACAGAGAATTGCAACCACATATTAGGAGTCTGCTTTTACCCTTTTTGCCCCAAAGGTATTCTGAGAAGTCTGTCAGACATGTTCTCTGAACTTTATGTGTGGCTCCTCCTATATTTGGGGCATTTGGATATAAATTTGTGCTTGTTTATGATAAATGCAACATGTTAATGCTAGATGATTTGATTTCCTGACAAATTTTGTCTTAATGAATATTTTATCCTAAGGCAGTATTTAAAAAAATGAAATTGAGGTGGCTGGGGAGATGACTAGTTTACTTAAGCAAAAGGATTTGATTCCAATCCAGGAACCTACTATAAAAAGCTGGGCATATTGGCACACACTTGTAAAACTGATAAGGCAAAGACAAGGGGTCCCTTGGATTTATTGGCCAGCTAATCTAGCCAAAAATGTTTTTCTCCAGGTTCAGTGGGAAGCCCTGTCTCAAAAAATAAGGTAAAGAGCTATTGAAGAAGACACTGATGTCAACCTCTGACCCCCTTATGTAAATGCACATGAGCACATATTTATACATAAGCACAGATCAAATAAAATGAGCACATCTTTAAGTTAATTCTGTGCAAAGAAATATTTTCTTGTGAATAGTTACCAGCAAGATTAGTGAATTGGTTTTCTTTGGTTACTTAAATTATCACAAAATTAGTAATATAAAACAACATGGATTTATCATGTTAAAGTTTTAGAGGAATCATTGGACTGAAAGTAAGAAGTCGGCAGAGATGTGTTACTTTCTTGGGCTTCTAGTGAAGAGTCTGACCTGACCCCTGTGAGCTTTTTTGTAGTATTTAGAAGCTGTTGGCATTCCTTGTTTTTTCTCCTCTTCCAAAGCCAGCAATAGCAAATTGATTTCTCATATAGTGACAATGATATCCTCTGATTTATTCTTTCACTGTGCGAGTGTGCGTGTGCGCACGCGTGCGTGTGTGTGTACAGTTATCTGTAGTGGGTGCATAAGCACGTTCATGTGCATATGGAGAACAGAAGTCAAAGTTGGATGTTTTTCTCAATACTTCTCCATCTTAGTTTTTTTTTCCAGGTACTCTATAAACTTTTCATCTTACTTATTTTTCTTTTCCTTAACATTTTTTATTATTATTTCTGTTCATACAAACTTAATGGGTACACCACTTCCCTCCCTCCCTTCTCCTACCCCCGAACCCCCTGCTCCCCCTCCCCTCACCCCTTCCTCCCCATCCCCCAGTGCCTCCCCCCCAATCTCCAGAGAGTCCTTTAATGTGCATGCCAGACTCTCCTCTGGGCCCTCCTCTCTGATGACATACAAGGACCCAGTTGTATTTCTCTGAACCCTTTCCTGTGTTCCCCTTAAGCATAGGAACACTACTGTGGCTGTCAATCCCTTGCCTCCAAGGATCTTGGTGCCTTAGCAGATGCTAGACTTTCTGAGGTCAATAGTGTGTTGGACATTGCGCAGGGCATGCAAAGTCCACTTATGATTGCTTCAGCCCTAATTTGTGTGGAGTATCTTGCAAATCATTGCTCCTCCCATCCTTTTGTTCTTACAATCTTACCGCCCCCTCTTCCGCAAAAGTCCCTGAGCTTCAGGATGGGGAGAGATTAAGCTGGCCTAGTTCTAAGTGGTTGATATAGAGTCTCTGAAGTTCTGGATTGTGGTTAGTTGATTTTCTTTTGCAGTTTTGCTGCTCCTGCAATGCCCTTCACTCCATCCTGATGGGCATTGTATGTCACCCCCTGGCCAGAAACAAAAAGCTGTTAAACTGGAGTCTTGTTATAAGAGCACATTCAAGGGTAGATGTAATAAACGTAGGAAATCTCAGTGAGGGAGGGGTCAATCACCCATTTGCAAAATGATTACTTTTTATCTGCCAGACTATATGCCCTCCCCTTCTGGTGAGATCATACTCCCTCAGTTGTAAATGATCAGGAACGAACATCTGTGAACTTAACCAGGTGTCTCATTACTTACTTGCAGTCCTTGATGGAGGCCTATTTTCTCTGCTGTAACATGGTCCCCTCTCTCCTTGTTTCTGATGTGGCCCTCCAACCTCATCCCTCCAGTTCATAATCCTTGGAATTACTGTAGGTATTATATAGATTTATCTTTGAGTGTCTCAAGGTGGGCTGGGTGGATTTGGTACTAGGAGCCACCTATAAAGGAATACATATGGTGCTTAATTTTCTGGGTCTGGGATACTTCACTTAATATAATTGTTTCTAATGACATCCATTTCCCGACAAATTCCAGTAATTCATCATTTTTTGATGGCTGAGTAGTACTCCATTGTATAGATGTACCACAGTTCCCTTATCCACTCGTCAACTGTTGGACATTTGGGTTGATTCCAAGACTTTGCTATTGTAAACAGTGCTGCTATGAACATGGTCCTGCTTGTGCTATCGAGGTGAACCTCTGCTGCATGGGGGGTTATTCCCAAAAGTGGGATAGCAGGGTCATATGGCATTTCAATTTTTAGTTTCTTTAAGAATCTCCAGACAGCTTGCCAGAGTGGCTGTATGAGCCTGCATTCCCACCAGCAATATAGGAGAGTTCCCCTATCTCCACATCCTTTCCAGCATTTGTTGTTGTTTGTAGTGGATTTTTGCCATCCTGACCAGGGAGAGATGATATCTCAGGGAAGTTTTGACTTGCATTTCCCTGATGGCTAAAGAAGTGGAACTCTTTTTGAGATATTTGTTAGACATTTTAATTTCATCCCTGGTAAAGTATCTTTTAAGTTCCAGGGCCCATTTTTTAATTGGGCCATTGGTTTCCTTGGTGTTTAGTTTTCTAAGTTCTTTGTGCACTCTGGACAGTAGAGTTCTATCAGATATGTGGTTAGTGAAGATTTTCTCCCATTCTGTGGGTTGCCTTTGAGCTCGCATTACAATCTCTTTATCTGAACAGAAGCTCTTTAATTTCACAAGATCCCAACTGTTGAGAGTTGGTAGCAGTGACTGTGCCATTGGATGTCTGTTTAGGAAATGTTGGCCTAGCCCAATCAGCTCGAGGGAGTTCCCTATCCTTTCAACTATGGTTTTTATAGTCTCTGGCCTTAAATCAAGGTCCTTGATCCATTTGGAATTAATTCTTGTACATGGTGACAAGTATGGGTCCAGTTTTAATCTTCTGCATGTGGAGATCCAGTGTTGCCAGCACCATTTGTTGAAGATACTGTTCTTTTTCCTTTGGATTCTTTGGGCCCCTTTGTCAAAGACCAAATGGCTGTAATTTTGTGGGCTTATATCTGGGTCTTCAATCCTTACCCATTGATCTGTGTGTCTATTTTGGAGCCAGTACCAGGCTGTTTTTATAACTATGGATTTGTAATATAGACTAAGGTTTGGTATGGTCATACCTCCAGCTGTGTTTTTTTTACTCAGGATTGTCTTTGGTATCCTGGGTCTTTTGTGCCTCCATATCAACTTAGAGATTGTTTGGTCAACTTCTTTGAAGAATTGCTTTTGGATTGTAATTGGTGTAGCGTTGAATTTGTATATTGCCTTTGGTAGGATGGTCATTTTCACGATGTTGGTTCTGCCAATCCAGGAACATGGGAAATCTTTCCACCTTCTGGTGTCTTCTGCAATTTCTTTCTTTAAGGTTTTAAAGTTTTCATTGTAAAGGTCTTTTACCTCCCTGGTTAGGTTTATACCAAGGTATTTCATTTTTTTAGGGGCTATAGTAAATGGGATTGTTTCTCTCAAGGGCTTTTTCATTTCTTTCATTCTGGACATATAGAAAGGCCTCTGATTTTTGCACATTTATTTTGTATCCTGCCACCCTGCTGAACTACTGTATTAGTTCCAGGAGCTTCCTGGTGGAGTTTTTGGGATCACTCAGGTATATGACCATGTCATCTGCAAATAGAGATAACTTGACTTCTTCCTTGCCGATTCGAATCCCTTTTATTTCCCTTTCTTGTCTTATGGCTTCAGCTAAGACTTCAAGTACAATATTGAAAAGAAGTGGTAACAGTGGACAGCTTTGTCTAGTTCCTGATTGAAGTGGGAATGCTTCAAGTTTTTCCCCATTGAGCATAATCCTTGCTGTGGGCTTGTTTTATACAGCTTTTATTATATTGATAAAGGTCCTTCCATTCCAACGTTTTCTAGGGTTTTGATCATAAAGGGCTGTTGGATCTTGTCAAAAGTTTTTTCTGCATCTATCGAGAGTATCGTTTGGTTTTGAACGTTGGACTGGTTTATATGGTGAATTGCATTTATTCATTTGCATATGTTGACCAACCTTGTGTTTCTGGGATAAAGCCTACTTGATCCCTGTGAATGATCTTTTTGATATCTTTTTTAATCTGATTTGCTAAGACTTTGTTGAGAATCTTTGCATCTGTGTTCATCAGAGAGATCAGCCTATAGTTTTCTTTTTTAAGTGTATCTTTATTAGGTTTTGGGATTAAGATGATATTAGCTTCATAGAAGGAATTTGATAGTGTTACTTCCTTTGCTATTTGGTAGAACAGTTTAAGGAGTATTGGTGTCATTAGCTCCTTAAATGTCTGGTAGAACTCTGTGCTGAATCCATCTGGTCCAGGACATTTCTTGGTGGGAAGATTCGAGATTGCTTCATCGATCTCCTCATATGTTATAGGACTATTTAAATAATTCACAACTTCCTGATTCCATTTAGGTAAGTTGTGTTTATTTAGGAATTCATCCATCTCTTTTGTGTTGTCAAATTTCACAGAGTATAAGTTGTTGAAATATGACGTTATAATTCTTTGGATTTCTTGGGTATCAGTAGTGATAACTCCATTTTCATTTCTAATTTTGTTAATTTGGGTTTTCTTTCTCTTGCTCTTAGTTAATTTAGCTAGGGGTGTATCAATCTTATTGATTTTTCCAAATAACCAGCTTTTTGACTGGTTCATTTTCTCTATCATTTTCCTAATCTTGATTTCAGATATTTCTCCCCTTATTTTGCTAATCTCCTCCCTTCTGCTGCTTTTGGGATCAGATTGCTCTAGTGTCTCTAAAGCTTTTAGTTACAGTGTTAATTTATTTATTTCTGCTGTTTCCATTTTTTTGATGTAGGCATTAAGAGCTATGAACTTACCTCTTAGGACAGCTTTCATTGTGTCCCAGAGATTTTGGTAAGTTGTATTTTCATTATCGTTCACTTTCAGGAAATCTTGAATTTCCTTTTTAATTTCTTCCTGAATCCAGTTCTCATTCAGCATCATAGTGTTAAGTTTCCAGGAGTTAGTGTATTTTCTGTTGCTTGTTGTGTTGTGGATGTCAAGCTTTATGCCGTGGTGGTCTGATAATGTGCAGGCTAGAATTTCAACATTCCTGTATGTGTGGAGATTCGTTTTGTGGCCCAATATGTGATCTATTTTGGAGAACGTTCCGTGTGCTGCTGAGAAAAATGTGTATTCTTTGGTGCGTGGATGAAAAGTACGATAGAGATCTGTAAGGTCCATTTCAGTAAGGGTTTGGTTAAGCTCCAAAGTGTCTCTGTTAAGTTTTTTACCTGTATATCTATCCCATGTTGAGAGGGCGGTGTTGAAGTCCCCAAGAATTATCATTTTGGGATTGATCTTGCTTTAAATGTTGTAGGGTTTGCTTAATGAATGTGGAGGGGCCGTGATGGGCGCATATATGTTCAGTATTGTGAAGTCTTCCTGGTGAATTGGACCTGTGACTAAAATGTAGTATCCATCCGTGTCTCTTATGATTTTCTTTGGTTTGAAATCCACTTTGTCTGATAGTATAATGGCTACCCCTGCCTGTTTTCTGCTTCCATTAGCTTGTAGAATTGTTGACCAGCCTTTTATTTTTAGGGCGTGCCTATCTTTTGTGGTGGGATGGGTTTCTTGCAGCATCAGATTGATGGATTGTGATTTTTAATCCAAGTTTGTAATCTGTGTCTCTTGATCGGTGAGTTAATTCCATTAACATTTAGTGTATAATGGAGAAACTATTTTTAATTCCAGACATTTATTATGTTTAGCAGTTTTTTAAGTATATTGCTTTGCTTTTAATGGTGTTATACTTGCCTTCTGCTCTCCTGGATATGCCTGTATTTTTCTTCATGCTTGAGTATCATTTCTAGCATTTTTTGAAGGCCTGGTTTGGTGGCCATGTATCCCTTAAAGTTGTCTTTGTGCTGGAAGATTTTTCTTTCTCCCTCGATCATGACTGATAGTTTTGCAGGGTAAACCAGCCTGGGTTGACATTTTTGCGCATTCAGTACTTGAAGTATGTCTCTCCAAGCTCTTCTTGCTTTTACTGTTTCGACTGAGAAGTCAATTGTTATTTTAATAGGTTTACCTTTAAAAGTGACTTGTTTTTTCTCCCTTGAAGCTCTCAGCACCAGTTCTTTATCTTGAATGTGGAGTGTTTTAACTATTATTTGCCGTGGCGAGCTTCTGTTTTGGTCGTATGTGTTTGGGGTGTGGAATGCCTCTTGTATATGCATGGGCCTCTCTTTTTTTAGATGAGGAAAGTTTTCCTTGATGATCATTTGAAAAATTTCCTCAGGGCTGGTATTTTGAGAATCTTTCTCTGGTATTCCATGAATACACATGTTGGGCTTCTTCAGGGTGTCCCATATCTCTTAAATATTTCTCTCAAGTATCTTTTTGGCTTTAACAACCTCTTCCATTGAGCTGGTTAATACTCCCACTTTATCTTCAAAGTCTGAAATTGTGTTTTCTGCTTCATTAGTTCTGCTGATTAGACTCTCTGTGGAGTTCTGGGTTGAAGATAACTTTTCTTTTAGCTCAGTTTTAAACTCTGCTTGAGTCTCTTTGCCTGTTTTTGTTTTTTACGCTGTTTTTCTCACCTCCTCCAAGTGTCTGTTCTGTTCCTTTTCAAAGCGATTGATTCGGTTATTTAATTCTTCCTGGATTTCCTCTTTCATAATATTGAACATGGTAATGATCATATTTTGAAAGTCATTATCCTGGCTCAGGCTTTCTTGGCCATTTTCCGTGGGTTTGTTCTGGTTGGAGTCTAACATTATGGAATTAATTCCTTCAGTGGGGGATTTGTTTACTTGAGTGTCGTTCTCACGGATTTGCACTTTGACTTGGGCATTGTCATTTTAAGTCTTAAGATCTTCTTTCAATTTCTGTGCGTTTTTCACTGAACTGCATTATCTGGCCTGGGGTTCTGTGGGTGGGCGGATGCAACCCGGCTGGACGGTGCGTGCAGAGTGGGGAAAGGGAGATGGGGCGTTGGCGGGGCCCTGTTTAACCTGGGGGGGGTTGGGGAGGGGCCCGGGCACAGGGTGTCCTCCTCCCCGGCCCTGCACGGCTCCGGCTCTGGCTGGCTGGTGGGAGGAGTCTCCATCTTAGTTTTTAGGATAGGATTTCTCATTGAATCTGGAGCTCAACAATTTAGGTAGTCTAGCTGGCCCTAAAAATCCTCCTTTCCTCTGCCTTTCCAGTGCTAGTATTACAGATGTGTGCTATCATGCACACCTTTTTAAAATGGATACTTGGATCAACCCAAATGTCCAACAGTTGACGAGTGGATAAGGAAACCGTGGTACATCTATACAATGGAGTACTACTCAGCCATCAAAAATGATGAATTACTGGAATTTGCCAGGAAATGGATATCATTAGAAACAATTATATTAAGTGAAGTATCCCAGACCCAGAAAATTAAGCGCCATATGTACTCCCTAATAGGTGGCTCCTAGTACCAAACCCACCCAGCCCGTAATACCTACAGTAATTGCAAGGATTATGAACAGCAGGGATGGGGTTGGAGGGCCACACCAGAAACAAGGAGGGAAGGGACCATGTTACAGCAGAGAAAATAGGCCTCCATCAAGGACTCAAATGAGTAATGAGACATCTGATTATGTTCACAGACTTTTGTTCCTGATCATTTACTACTGAGGGGGTATGATCTCACCAGAAGAGGAGGACATATAGTCTGGCAGATAAAAAGTAACCGTTGTGCAAATTGGTGATAGACCCCTCCCTCACTGTGGTTTCCCACTTTTATTACATCTACCTTTGAATGTGCTTTTATCACAAGACTCTAGTTTAACAGCTTTTTGTCTCTGGCCGGGGGTAACATACAATGCCTACCAGGATGGAGTGAAGGGCATTGCAGGAGCAGCAAAACTGTAAAAGAAAACCAACAAACCACAATCCAGAACTTCAGAGACTCTATATCAACCACCTAGAACTAGGCCAGCTTAGTCTCTCCCCATCCTGAAGCTGAGGGAAATTTGCGGAAGAGGGGGCTGTAAGAGTGTAAGAGCAAAAGGATGGGAGGAGCAATGATATGTAAGTTACTCCATACAAGTTAGGGCTGAAGCAATCATAATTGGACTTTACATGCCCTGTGCATTGTCCAACACACTATTGACCCCATAAAGTCTTGCATCTGCTAAAGGCACCAAGATCCTTGGAGGCAAGGGATTGGCAGCCACAGCAGTGTTCCTATACCTAAGGGGAACACGGGAAAGGGTTCAGGGAAAGGCCACCGGTTCCTTGTATGTCATCGGAGAGGAGGGCCCAGAGGAAAATTAGGCATGCACAAGAAAGGACTGTCTGAAAATTGGGGTGGGAGGCACTGGGGGATGGGAAGGGAGGGAGGTGGGGAGGAGGAGCAGAGGGTACGGGGGGAGGAGGAGGAAGGGAGGGAACTGGTGTACCTATTAAGTTTGTATAAGCTGAAATAATAATAAAAATGTATTAATATAAAAAAAATAAAATGGTTACTTGGGATCCAAATAGGTTCTCATGCTTAACAAAGCACTTTATTAACTGAGATGCATTCTCTGCCCCTTCTTCCACTTTTAATAACACATGTAGTTTCTTTAAACCTATCTGGACAGTCTAAGATGATCGTCCTATTTTAAGTCAGCTTTCTGAAAACTTTAAGCCTCCCAGCATCTCAGTTCCTTTTTGTGATCAATGTAACAACAAACATTTTGGAGAATGGGATATAAACGTCTGAGGGAAACATCATGATTATAATTGCTATAATTATATTCGACATCCAAATTTCATTGTAATAAAAAATGGTGGAAGTAGAAGGAGTCATCAATTAGAAATCAAAAGATCAAGACTATGTTTGGCTCAAATTGTAAAATGACTTTGGGAAAGTCATGTGCTTTCTGGACTATTTGTGACTTAAAAATGGGGTCTTTTTGATTGAACCATATTCAGATCCCTTTCGAATTCTAAAATGCAAGTCAAATCCACTAGTCCTGTTCATTCACACAGATGTTAACCACGATAAAAAAATTTACCAGATACAACTCTCATAAGTTCTAAGAAAAGATGGAGATGTTAAAGTCAGAATAGAGATATTGTAAAAAATCATTTCAAGGATAACTAATGTCTAAAAGTAGATGAATAAAACAAACAAAACAAAAACCTAAAAACAAAATTCAGCTGGCAGATATCTTTATGAAAACAATGTATCAATATCATTAATTTGAGGGAAAAATCCTGAAAAATAATAGTGAAATTCTCTGAAGAAAGAACAAATAAAGAAAAAAAGGAAGGACAAGAGAAAGAGTAGAGAGCAGAAAGAAAGACAGACATACAGAAGAGGAAGGGAGGGTATGAAAGAAAGAAGTTAGGAAGGAAGGAAGAAGGAGAGAAAATGGTGACATTTATTTTCATTTTTACTTTTTTAGTGCTAGGACCTGAACCAAGAACCTTACATGTAGTTGGCAAGTGCCCTACCATTAAGGTACTCCTCTAACACTACATACTTTTACTTTAATACAATTTCCCACCATTAGTGAGCAAGAAAGGTATCATGTGAATCACATAACTCTTCACTTTGTGACCAGAGGAAAGACATCCAAGTTATTTGCTTCCAGATACTCTCCCACAGTGTCAGCAGACAGATATCTGTATGTAAGGCAGTAACTATGTACATCTCTAAGAGCCAGTGTTGTATGCAGGGGAGAAAAGCTAATGTCTGCAGCGCCTGGAGCAACAGTCCACTTAAATATGACTTTAAAGTTTAGATGATTTGGAAGGATCTGTGACTATGTTATAGGTGTTGTGGAACATATATATATATATATATATATATATATATATATACACATGTATGTAAGAGAGGGTACTCTTTGTGCCTTTGGAGACCCAAGAGTGACTTTGAGAATCATCCTGGATTGTTCTACCTCCTTATTGCTTTGCTCTGGAATTTCCCAGGCTCACCCTAGTAGAGCCTGAAGTACAGACGGTAGCAATTTCTGCCAGGCATTTCCAGGAACCCGACAGAGGTCTTTCTGCTTGCAAGACAATGATTTAATACTTGAGCCATTTCTCCAGCCATGAGTTCCTATATGAAATAGTAATGGGATACATAGGGAATGTTTATAGTCCCAGCAAGGGTTTCTTTGGGATTTCTAGAGAATTATTGTTATTTGGCATTTAGAAAATTATGCTTCAGAAATGTTCAGCAGTAGAGAAGTAAAAATTAGTAAGACTTTAACCCTCAAGGGAAAAAAACCCTCTTAGTTCTACGTGAGATAGTGTTCATGGACAATTCCCAAAAAGTTTACCACCAAAAACATAAGTGAATCTTAAACCTAATACTCTAAATGAGGACTGAGATGTTATTACAAACCATTTCAGTCCTTGAAGATATGAATAGGGACATCATTTTAACAGGTTTCATTAGTTTTTGACCTCTGATCATCCTTTTCTTCATTAGAAAAAAGCATTCTAGAAAAATGCCTTCTTTTGAATACTTAGTATCCTAAAACCTGGGACTTGTGTATGTGTGCGTGTGTGTGTGTGTGTGTGTGTGTGTGTGTGTTGTGTTTGTGTACATGTATCTGTGTCTCTGTCTGTGAGTATCAAAGGCCAAAGGGTTACTTTGTGAATCAACCTGGATTGAAACACTGACATTTTAAAAGTCTGCTAGCTAATACTAAGGCAAAATGCTTGAGCTATGACTCTTGATCACATATTGGAGTTCACTGGCTTATATTTTTCTCTTAAAATATGGTCAATTCTTTTGATAGTTCCCTCAAGCAGGATAAGATAGCTAAGCTATAGGAGACAAGATAATGGAGTTAAACACAACAGTTTTTGTTAATCCTTATGGCTAATGTTTTCTTCTTGTGTATCATAGCAAACCATTGAGGCATTCTAATTGCTTGTTATAATTTTTAATTTTCTTTCCCATTGAGAGTTCTATTATACTCTTATCTTAAAGTTGAGGAAAGTCAAACAAATCATTCAAGGTTTTATGGTCAATTAGTTGTAGAGTCAGGATTGGAATCTGCTCTAGCTTTTCTCCAAACCATTTAATTGTATTATGGTATACTGCTTCTGATGGTGGTACAAATTTCATTGGTGGCCATTGTAAATTCATATCTGGCACAGACATTATTTTTTCTATATTGTCAAGATGCAAAAATCAACAAAAAATTTAAACTCTTAAAATAATATAGTCTTTTTTTTCTTAAAATAGGAAAATGGCACTGTTTGCATTGTCAGAGGGTACTCTCCCACCAGGTGATGTTGGCACTTGTATACAGAGGTCCCTACCAGGTGCTGTTGTCACTGGCAGAGGGAGTCTAGTCTACCAAGCACTATAAGAAACTGGCCAAGAGGCTTCCCTGCCAGATGTGTTCCCAAGAGTTCCACATAGGTTCCCTGGACTCTAGCTAAGATGAGGTCTCCTTATCCTAAATTCAGGGACTAACATAATAATAGGTGCTGGCTCCCACAGTGTATGTTATTTCAAATGGGAATCTCCAATTCCATCCCTCAAAGGAGTTCCTTCAAATATATCCTCAAGATCCTACAAGCCTGAAAAAGAGCCATCTTGTTCTCAGACATGGCTTCAGTACATCTTAGATGATGGAGAGAGATGGGCCCTTGGTGGATCTTTAAACTATGTATAATACCATCTTCCAACAAAATCTATTTCGCCAAAAGGCAAGCAAATGGCAGGAAATTTCCCATATTCAAATTTTCTTTTATCTAAGAAGTCATAGAGATTTCCACTGAAAGTAACAAGTAGAAGTCCTGGAGGAAAATTTGTCTTCAAATAAAGATGCCCTCAAAACTAAGATAGAACAGGAATTTCACTCCTCCTATCTAAGAACTTCCACTCCAACTGAACTCTCTTCCCTTGAGACTAAACAGGGTCCATGTAATCTGATCCCAGCATTAACCTGCCCTCTTCATGAGATGCCAGAAGATGAATTTGGGCCAGTTTGGGTCCTTATTCACATTTCCTTGCAAGACATGACCCAAATTAGAAAAGATTTCTGGAATTTTTCTGAGGATCCAAATGAATTCACAGATGTTTTTCAAACCGTTAGTCAGGTATGCACCTCAGCTTACAAGGATATTATCCTACTCCTAACGCAGGCCCTTCAAAGTAGGAGGCAGTTCTCAATGATGAAGAGCGGAAGAATATTATCAAAGGGAAAGAAATGTGTCTAGGAGAATGGGAGATAGCACACTCTTGCCTCCTACTGAAAATCGGCAGTTGCTAACTCTAGATATGATTCACAATGGGACCCTGAATCTGAATATACAGAATAGATGTGAAACCATTTCCAGAGTATGATTATTGAAGGACTCAGAAGAATGAGGCAAAAACTCATGAAGTATAATAAATTGCCAGAAATAACTGAAGGCCCAACTGAAACTTGTAGTCTCAACATACCTAGAGACACTTTAAGAAAATATACTATGGTTAATCCAGAAAGTCTAGAAGAGCAAATTATCCTCAAAGACAGGTTCATCACTCAGGCTGCACCTGATATATGCAGGAAATTACAAAAGATGGCTTTTAGTCCATAGCAGGATCTAGAAGATATACTTAAAATAGCTACAAATACTTTGTACAATAGAGAATAATTTGAGAGGGAGGAAAGAGAAAGAGCAAGAACAGAAAAAATCATATTTGATAAAGGCCCTAAAGAAAGGGGATAAGAAGAGGAACAAGGCAAGCTGAGCAGATAACTCAAATTCCTTCCAAGAGGGAAAGAGGGAAAAAATGCTTTAAATGCAACCAGGCTGGTACCTCCATAAACACTGTCCCAAGAACAAAAAGCCTCCATCTAACCCTTGTTCTGACTATGGAAATTTCCACTGGAAAGAGGATTGGCCCCTGAACCTCAGGGCCCAGGGGTCAAGCTCCTCCCTCAGAGACCAATGATAAGGTTCTGGGGCTCTTGGCTTCCTTCTAGTAGGAAAAAATGTCTTGCAACTGAGTAGCGAAAGAGAGCCCAAATGCCAATTTATATAACATCTTGAGAACCTTGGGTTAACAAGCAAGTGGGAAGTCAAATTGTTCCTCTTTTAATAGATACTAGGGCACAATTTTCAGGGCTTGATTTCCTTCCTCAGCTCTTGTCAAACTTTGATTTAGCTGGAACTGTTAAGATCAGGGGAGGGACAGGTTTACCAGGCACTCACAAAGTAACTAGTGGTGAAATTCCTTGTAGACTTAGTAATGTGGCCTTTATAAATTCCTTTGTCTATATGTCTGAATGTCTTGTAAACATCCTAGTAAGAGATTTAATGGAACATTTTAGTGCTGGTATATTACTGTTGCTGGTATATTAATGTCTTCTTACTCATGTGATAAAATTGCCTGTTATAATTAATCATGTTATTCCAAAGGGAATTTTAATACAAACTCCCTCTCAAGTGTGGTTCTCACCCCAAAATGTGGGTCCATGTGTAAAAGCTTCCCAGCAAAGATAATGATAAGAGACCCACAAACTTTCCATGTCAGAAATAGTACTCTCTGAAATCAGAAACTAGAGCAGGACTTATTCAGATTCTCAACAACTTGAAATTTAAAAGGTGTTCTTTTGCATTCCTTTGGCCCTATAAAGTCCCCCTTTCCAGAGAGAAATGGACAACTAACTTGGACTGACCTACCCCAAGGATTCAGAAACAGCCCACATATTTTTTCGACAAGTCTTAGAATGTCATCTTGTAGGTTTGTAGGTTAAGTTCCTAAAAAGAAAAAGGTTGATCATGAGGTCACTCACAAGGTTGATGGGCCAGACCCCATATGAACAGATCAATGAGATGTAGGAGAACAAAAGTATCATCAGGTTTGCAGAAACTGGAGTGAACCAATAAGGAAAAGCCACTTTCCTTAGGCCTGCCTAACCTTATAAATATCCCTGATCCTGTCACCATCTTTGGCTCCCTTTCCCCTCATTGACATCATGTCTGTGAATTCTTTTTGGTGCCCTTACCCTTCGTGTACTCTGTGTCTGTGAATTCCATTCTTTTGCTTCTCTAATAAAATCTGTCTTAATTTTACACAGGTGGTCTGGTCTCAATCTTCAACTCCCAAACACAAGAACCTGGACATAAAATACCACAAACAAAAGGAGGACATTTAGGTCAAAAGCAGATGAGGAGGTATGTAACTCTAGCATGGAAACTGCATTCAAAATCCAAACCCTAATAACAGCAATAATAATATATAGCAGTTGGTACTGAAAAGTTCTTAGTGCTATATTTATATTAATTCCTTAAGCCATTACAACAATCCTCTAAGAAAGTTTTCTTTAAAAAAAAAAAAACTCCATGCAGCAAACAAAAAAATTGAGGATCAGATAGGTGTACAATCCCAGTCAGCATGAAGGGTCTGCAAACTGAGCCTGGCAGTCTGAGATATTTCTCTGCTCTTGACCACCATAAAATGCTGACTTTTGATAATCAAAAAATACTGTAATTGCATAACTTTTTGGTCAATATTAGAAGAACCAGAGCTTGAAGGGTTCATTGGAAAGTAGACAGGTAGGTTCTAGATTTCATATACAAGTTAAAAAGCAAGCTGCAGGGCTGGAGAGATGGCTCAGGGGTTAAGAACCTGCCTCAATGGAGCCTGTGAATCCCCGGGCAGAGTAAACAAGGAGGAGGTGGAGGTGGTCCATGGTGGTTCCCGAATTTGTCCATGGTTCTACACACACACACACACACACACACATGCACACACACACACATACATACACACAAACACACATACATACACACACACAAAATTGAATAAACAATAAAAAAATACACTTAAAAGAACCTGCCTCAGAAGCAGAAGATCCTGAGTTCCAATCCCAGGTCTTATGTAAAAATACTAGGTGGCATTTCTGGCTCTGGTGAGTGGAGCCTGGGAAATCCCAGAATGAAGCAAGAAGGAGGTAAAAGCAATTCAGGATGATTCCTGAAGTCATCCTTGGTCCTCAACAGGGACACATGTGCCATCTGATACACACACACACACACACACACACACGAATGAATGAATGAATGAATGAATGAATGAATGAATGAATAAATAAAGTTTTTAAAAAAGCAAGCTACAGATTCACCTGGAACAGATGAACTGTGAGTGGAAAGGAAACTGTGTTATCTTTGGGAGATTGTGTGTGTGTGTGTGGGGTAAACGTGTATGTCTTTACATGTGTGCTCATGTATATGTGAGTATGCATGCACATGAAGATCAGAGATTAGCAATGAATTTCTTCCTTAATTGTTCACCTATTTTTTTTTAGGTATAATCTCTCATTCAACCTGGAACTCACCAATTCAGCTACACTGACTAGCTAAAGAGTTCCAAGGATTCATTTGTCTTCCTGCCAGCTGTCACATGTGCTTAAAGTTACATATGTGAACCATCATGCTAGGGATCCAAATTCAGGATTTCATGTTTGTACAGCAAGCACTTTGCCAACTAAGTCATTTCTCTAGTCCTAGCAAGCATGGTGTAAAATAAGGCCAAGTCAGACCTAACTAATTTAATCTGATTATTGGTTGAATGCAAAATCTTTATCTCAGTAAAACATCTGATGAAGTCTCTTCATTAAGAGCCTTCTTTACAGGTTGGCAAGATAGCTCAGTAGGTAAGGTCTGAGTTCAATTTCTGGAAGCCCACATGGTACATCTCTCTCTCTCTCTTTTCTCTGTCTTTATTTTATTTCAAATAAATAAAAATAAATATTAAAAAGTTATAAAAAAGAGATCCTTCTTTACAAGACAAGAAGTTGTACAGTGTTAGTGCTAATGCTAGATAACACCTTGCTAGCTTAGTGTAATTGAGTCAATTTATAATAAGGATAGTAAGTAAATGAATCACTTTCAGTATTTAACACTGTGCACTGAATGTGAGTATGCATGCACATGAAGATCAGAGATTAGCAATGAGTTTCTTCTATAATGATAAATATTATATGAAATTTATGAACTATAAAAATCCTCTCTTTCCCTGCTACCTAACTGGCATATTTACTTTGTTGATAAAAAATTAAAGTAAAATACAAGAAAGTCTGGTGCTTTGTTACTTCTCTGTTGCTGTGATAAAATACTTGGACCAAAGTAACTTAAGAGATAAAGACTTTATTATTTTGGTTTATAGTTCTGGCAGAAGTATAGTATCATTATGAGCAACACATGGTGTCAGTCAGGGTAGGCATAGTGGAAGAAGCAGGAGACTAGATATTACATTGCAACCATATTCAGGAAGCAGAGAGAAGACAGTAGAATCAAGGGAGAAAAAGAGCAATGAATAAGACTTAGTTAGCAAACTTCAAGATCCTCCTTTAGTTATGCATTTCTTACAGTAATACTCTACTTACTGACAATGCCAATGGTTAGGAACTGAGTGTTCAAACACAGCTTGTAAGAGAAATTTCACACTCAAATCATAATAGCTTAACAAACTTGCTGGTGATACAAAATTTGGTGGGACCTCTTTTTCCAAGAGACAGAATTTATGCTTAGAAGAATCTTAACATACTGAAAACATGTCAAAAATAGCTTCTTCATTTTCTTTAATAATGACTTTTGCTCTTTGACAATTTCATACATGTATATAACACATTGTAATTACTTTTTCCTGTATCTTTATTATCCTCCTCCCTTCTGTACCCCTCCCCTTCAAGTCTTCCTTTCATATTCATGACTGTTCACATCTTCATATTCTTCCTTTTTGTTCTCAGAGATTAGCCAGGGTCTTTTGTATGATGACAGGTTTGGGACTATCTTTTGGAAGCGGTGTATATATAACTGGATATTTTTGTGCCTTCCCCAGTGGATGCTGTTGTTGCCATTGGATTTCTCCTTTGTCTCAGATGTCCATTACTGCCATAGGTTCACTGTAAATTCAATGTCTGCAACCACTTCTGTATGGTCTTGTGACTGATATATCCATGCTAATTTTTTGGTGCAATAGTAGCATGAACATCATAAGGGAACCAACCATTTCAAAAGCCTACTACTCCTCATAAAGGAAATCATGCTTGTTGCTGTGAACAATGCTAAGAATGCATGCATTGGACGGTCATAGACCCTCAAGAGAACCCACTACTGTTGTATTGCAAAATTTAACATGGTATCAAACCACTTTCTGAATTCTTCTCTTTGAAACCAACGTAAATTTTAACAGTGCAAATCTACAATCCTGCAGGTTAAGCATACAAGGAAGGTGTAGCAGTTACTCGGAATTGTTGCTCATAAATTCACAACAAAATGACTTAAGGGAATAAGGGGTTTAATGGTTGGCTTATAATAGTCTGGTTAAATTTCCTTGTTCAGCTTGGCAGAAGTATGTATGCCAACACCAGAGGCCAAGGGAATTGACCACACCAAATCTATATAAAGATCTAAAGAGGGACAATTTTTACTTGCCAGACAAGCATGTCTGGCCAAGTACACAGAAGAATGTCAATTTCCTTGCCCAGTTCCCTCCATCTTATTCACCTATCCAGGGACTAGTCCTATCCACTTCCCACTAAGTGGACTTCCCACTAAGTGGACAATTTCCTGCAGGCTTGTTCAGTGCTTAACTCTACTATTAATTCTCTACAAATGTGCCCAGAGCATGCAACTTCAACCTTCGTGTTGATATCTGTGTCTAACTGTGACAGAAGGATGCTGTGTTGAAGAGTGATCCACGTGGCAGAAAAAGGAAGCTAGTGATTTTCATGAAACCTAGCTGTTAAAAGTATTCTATGGCTACTCAATGTGCTAAGGATCTTATGTCCCATTAATAAGTGTCTTCTTGGCACATGAAGACAGATAATGGTCCCATAGCATGTATTAATCAGAACCTGGAAGTCTGCTGTCAATTCTGGGAGACACATTTTTAAAAATAAATATTGACGGAAAACCCAAATAGTGTTCAGAAATGGCCAGAATGGACCAAGGGTTTGTTAACGAGTGTTAAGCAACATGATGTAAGTCCTAGAAAAGCTAATTCTTGGAGGTAAAACAATATTTTGCTTAGTTGAGCTAATTGCTCAAAGTTAGAAAGAAGGCAGTTTCAGTTTGGTATGATGAAGAAAATGAATGAGATGATTTAGAAGGCAAGTGGGTATTCTGAAAATTATCATATCTACTGTCCCTAGAAACAATCAAACAGATTTAATTAGGGTTACCAGTCAGAAACATCATTTTCTAGAAGGAAATAGATTTGAGTAGAAGACTTGGGTAAGTGGTTATACATACTTTTTCAACACAAGATTTCTTAAGAACTAAAAATCAAAATATAGATGATAGATAGACAGTGAAAAAGACAGACAGACATTTAGAGACTAGGAAATAATTTTGGTTTATGGAGAAAGAGCATTTGGCCAGCAGGTACTATCTGTGATCGGTAGTTGATTCCTACTATATTACATGCATAATTTGAAAGGTCAATTTTATCCCATAGATAGTGTTTGTTGTTTTTAAAAATAGTCACATAAAGTTTTCAGTGTCTTGAGAGCAAAGGAAATAGATGAAAGTCACTCATATTTTTTTTACTTCCTGAGTCTGTCATTAAGAAGATCAGAACCAAGGTCATGAAAACTTATGCTGTTTGATTTGGAGTGAAAGAAAATCAAAGAGAAAAGATGATATATGAGATTTGGAAATGAGTTTGAAATTGGAAAAATGCCCAGTATTTTTTTTATTAATGCTCAAGTTGGCTTTTTTTCCTTACAAAGGAAGTGAATTCACATTAGCTATTCTGAGTTTTGAGACAGATCTGACTCATCCTGTTTTGAAAAAAATATTTCATTTAAAATTGAGAGATAAGAGAGCGAGAGGTGGGAGAGGTCAGTGGACAACTGTTTTAAGAGACTGAGAGAAAAAGACAACTGATATCCTGCCTTGGTCTCCCCATGGGTACTTACACCATACACTATTCATATATACCACACACATACACACACACACACATGCACACACACACACACACACACACACATCCTAACACCTCCCACAGAGAAAGAAACATAGACAGAGGCAGAGGCAGAGGCAGAGGCAGACAGACAGACAGGATCAGGACTCACAATGAATTAGCTCTCAAAAACTCCTACCACTTTCTACACCATCGTCAGTGAATCTTCTGATTTGTCTACTACTGCGAGGTTACTTTGATTACTCTGTCAAGTATTGAAACCAGATCCATTCAAGTTTTCCTTTGTTACATTAAATTGATGTCAATAACAACAGAACTTAAAGTGACCTTAGTCCTGCTTCCCAGACTACACTACCAAATAGGCAGAACAAATGCATACACCATCAGTGTTGCTTTAAAATGCTCAACAGCTTCCAATTTGAAAGTCATAATTTGATGCTCCATTTTACTTGAGGCAACCTGGTAAAAAATGAAGTTTCGACTATTGCAAAACTCCACCACAGTTTATGAGAGGGAAATCTAGGAAAAATTATGTTGTTTGTGTAAAAATTGCTCAAATAGTTTGAACTGAACTTCATGTCTTCGAGGACCAAACTTTTCAAAGTATTTAACGGTGAATGATTTAGGATTCATCCAAAGTGACATTTAATGTTGTGTATATTTAGTTTCTGTACTGGTTACTCTTCTCCATTGCTATGAGACAATACCCAAAGTCAAGAGACATAATGGGATACAAAGGAGATTTATTCAACTTATGGTTCCAGAGATGAGATACAGCACTTTAAGGCAGAAAAATCATGGCTAGCTGGCAGAAGATGGAGTAGGCCTAAGTCATACCCATCAAGGATACTGTGAGCTGCAAAACTGCCAGCTGTAAGAGCAGGCCTTTAATAGGAAAAGGGTGGGACTAATCAGCATCAAGGCTCACCCCCTGAGACATGCCTTCCTCCAGCAAGCTTCCACCTCTTAAAGATGCCATGATTTTATCAAACTACCAAATATTCAAACACAAGAACCTGCGGAGGACAACTCATATTTCAAACCATGATACTCCACCCTTGACCCCACCGGCTCATTGCCATCTCATTATGCAAACTATGTTCAGTTCAATTTTAAAAGACCTCATAGACTCTATCAGTAGTCTTAACACAGTCTGAAAGTCCAAAGTCTACTGTAAAATCAAAAGACAAGTTTCATACATCCAATATTCGATGCCATAGAATAAGCATTCCCATATTAAATGGGAGGAATGGGAGCATATCTAGGAAAGATATGGTCCTTTACAAGGCCCAAAATTAACAGAACAAACTTCAAAACCTTCAACTTCAATTTCAACAAACTTCTTGTTGAAATCATCTCAGACCAAAGGGCTTCAGTTCCACCCCTCCAGCACAGTTTCCCATAGAATACATCACTCTCTTGGGCTGGTGTACAACTATCCTTGGCAGGTATCCCACATTGGCTCTGGCATCCATAACATCTTCATTTCTCAATGGAAACCCAGGTTTTTAACTCCAGAGCACAAAATGTTCTCCTTGAGCTTCTGGGCAGACTTTCCAGTCCTGCCACACTTTGCCTGACTTTTGCCATTCATTGAAACCTTGAAGGAGGGATCCATGATCTCCTTCCTTTTGCATCTGTAATGCCTTTAAAACCAGGACCATGTGTGCCATTTTTCCAAGGTCTGTTATAACCTCCAGGTAGAAACTGACTTCCTTTAATCATGGTTCAGATTCTGTTTTTTGATGTTGGGAAGAATCTCTATCTCTCTTCAGCAGTTGCTTCAGAGGAGAAACAGACCTTTCCTTTGGAACTCCTCCCTTTAGCTCATTCTTTTCAAAAGGATTTGCATTCTTACAAGTGGGATCCTTCTTTATGGAATTTGCCCTCAAGGTGCAGCCTCTCCTGTTGTCCAAGTGAAGAACAGATTTTGATTCACTAATAAAACTAATTTTTAAGCCATTTTGTTATTTACAATCTCCTGCTTCGAATTCAAGTTTGACATCACATTTTTCCTCATCAAACCTCACAGCTTTTACTTGTTTCTGCCTGCTTCTTTGTACTTTTATTTCATAACTCTGAATAAGAGTGCTAAAAAGTAACCACATCACACTTTCAAGACTACATTGCCTTGAAAGTTCCTCCACTAACCATTTGAATTGAACTTCAAGCAAGCAATCAGAATGGTGGCAAAACTTGATCAAATTCTCTCCCAACACAGTGCTTCATTTGCCCCTCATACAGTCTGTTTTCCTCTAGACCATCACGAGCTGGGCTTCTACTGTCAGGGTCGCTAACAGCATCAGTCTCTTTCAAGCTATCATTAGAATGGTTTTTTCAGCCCTGTCGCTAAGATGCAAATGCTTTCCTAGCACAAAGTCCCAAATTTTTCCGTATTTCCTCCCCAAAACAAAACAATTCCAAAGGCATAGCAGCCTCATCACAGCAATGGCTATATTTTTTACTTGGTATCTACTTCTCTCAAGTTCACAAAAACTTTCTGGTATTGCAGCAGCGGGTGCAGCAGCACAGCCATGGGGATGTTCAAAGGACATGACAGGGGTGAGGACAACAATGCCAATGAGAGACAGAGAAACAGGCACCTGAGATTCCATGCAGAGGAAAGAGAGTGTCCACTTTATTGTGCAGGAACAAAGACTCATATAGAGGGAGCTGGCCAATCCTGCCACTGGCCAACTAGACCAAAAGTTCTGACTGCCATTCTAAGGCACAAAGAGACAGGGTGATTGTGTAGAGGCACTGGCAGCAGACAGAACCAAGGGCGATCCACCAGGATGTATTCTTCCTAGGTATGAACCAGGGCAGCTTTTGGATGTCCTGGGCAGCATCAGCCACAGCAGCTACCCAAGCCTGGACTCTGTGCTCACCTACATCCTGGCACCGGATTCACAATCTCACAGCAACACTCCAGTTCTCTGGTACCAATTTCTCTGAACTTCAAAATACTTCACACTCTGGTACCAAATGATCTTAATCTCCCACTAATCAGTACCAATTTCTGTACAGGTTACTGTTTTCTGTTGGGAGAAAGAGGAAAGTTTATCCATCTTTTGATTCGAGAGGTACAATACGTTCCTGTGTGGCAGAAAAAGCATGGCTGGCTGGCAGAAACCAAAAGATACCTAAATTACTGTAGACATCATGGAGATTATATGCTGCTGCTGCAGGCTCAAGAGTCAAATTTTGACTATTGCAAAACTCCACCATAGCCTATGAGACGGAAGTTTAGAGAAAATTCTGTTGTTTGTATAAAACCTTATTAATAAGTTTGAACTGAACTTAATGTCTTTGAGGGCCAAGCTTTTCAATGTATTTGGTGGTGAATAATTTAGAATCTAACCAAGGTAACATTTAATTGTTGTATCTCTTTAGTCTCCTTTAACAAACTGAATAATAAAAACTTGAACTGAAAATTAATTGTATAATACTTTAAAGTTTGGTTTGTTTCTGTGTTCTCATAATTCCATTGGCTAGTTAAAATTTTAAAATTCAATTATGCATATTTTGATGTAAAAATAAAAATGGTCCGTGCGTCAATTCACAGCACAATTATCTTTCAAAGTTGAAAATTTACACAGTTCATTGATTCTGGCAAATCTGTTTCTTTCGTAGATATTATTAATTATCACCTTTTCTATATACTCATATTATGCTTTGTTTCTATGTATGTATATGGCTCATGTGCTTTTGTCCTCTGGTTAAGTATTTGTGGAACTTTTACTAGGATTGCAAAACTCCTTGATCAAATCATATCTTATTCATTTTAATTTGTTTTGAAATATGTGGAGGGTTGTGTGGAAGGACAAATAAATAATGGCAATCTGATATTTTCAGAAAAGTGTCAAATATCGAATTCTTTTGATATTGTTCATTAGCCACCTTATAGAGACTAATGTTAATACAAATACTATTTTCTTAGCTAAATTAAATTTTATTCTTTTCTTACATTAACATCAAAACTCTCTTGAAAAATTCCCTTTTGGATTTTCGACTATGTAAAAAGAACTTCAAAGAAATTTACCCACCATGTCCATATATCCATACTATGAAATTATCAGTTTCCTCTGAAACATTCTTGTGTCTTAGAATTTTCTATATTTGGAATTACTGCTGTGAAATAAAATGTATTTATAGGATGTTATTTATTTATAAGCTGGTTTTGGATTAGTTCTTGTTCTCTACAGTACTGGGGTTATAGTCATCTAACATTATATCATATTACATTGTGCTCTAGACCCCACATAGATGGTAAATCATAATGCTTTGCTCAATGGTTTGTTCTAATTATTCTGATGAAGTATGTACTTCAAAAATGTGAGCTCTGCAATGATATGCAAGATACTCCACACAAGTTAGGGCTGCAGTAGCCATAATGAGACTTTGCATTACCTGCGCAATGACTGACATGTCAATGACCCCCCCCCCCAAGTCTAGCATGGATCACAGGCACTAGGATTCTTAGAGGCAAGGGATTAACAGTTATAATAGTGTTCCCATACTAAAGGGGAGCACAATAAAGGACTCTGGGCAATGCCATTGAGTCCTTACACCTCACTAGAATGGAGAAATCAGAGGGAAGTTTGGCATTCACACTCTAGAGAATGGGAGGGGGGAAGAGGGAAGCACTGGGAGAATGGGACGGGGGGGGTGAAAGGAAGGAGAAAAGGGGGAAGTATGCAAAGGGGACTGGGGAGGGGTGGAGTGAGGGAGAGGACCAGGATACCTATTAAGCTTGTATGATTGGGAAAAATAAATAAATATAAAAAAATGTGAGCTCTGCTGGAGATCCTTCCAGATTCTAATGTCTCTGCTCATTGTTCTATTTTTTTTGTTTGTTTGTTTATTTGAAACTCCTTGCCTTTTAATTTAATCCTTCTTAGTGTTTTGCTGGCCTCAATTTTTGTGATCTGCTAATTTTGATTTGGGTTTTCTTGGTAGCATTTAAAAAAAAAATTAAGCTAACAGGCCTGAAGTGAGAATGTGTGTATGTGTGTGTGTGTGTGTTCACACACATGTGTGTATGCAACTGAAAATTTACCATGATTGTGCCTTCACAGCTTCATTCAGCAATGTTAAAACTAGTTTCTTTGTATATAACTCTTTCACCGTCATTAACACATAGGTAGTCTTTGCATATCAATTGACTAGTAACTCATTTGGGAAGATAATTTATTTTTTCCGTAAATCATAACCCAATTCTTCAATCATCTCAGTTAATTAATTTGGGACATATGCTTATCTGTCTCCAAGATTTCCTGGTCAGAGCATGAAAGGACATTAAAATTGGACTAGTCTGGGACATCTGCTTGGAAGTTCTAGACTGAGTTTATCATTGATACTTCCTTAATTTACAGGTTTAGTTCTATGGTTTCTGGTTTATTTTATTCAAGATCAAAGAATCATTTTTAATACTAAAGCTTCAGAATGTGGTGAGATCTGAAGACCTTGCCCAAAGGCATACAATATTAGAATATGATTTAAAAAATGGCAAAAGAAGAAAGAAGGCTGCAAATTGCCAAACCACTAAGACCAGCTATTGGTGTAGCCACATATGTACTCCAGAATGTTCAAAGGTAATCTGTGGACCATTGTAATGTTTAAGTAATGCTCTAAGCATATCATGAGATTGTACATGAAGTTGTACAGAACTATTAATATCTGTAAAAGAATATACTAAAAAATAGCTTACCCTATGAAGATGAGCCAAAAAACTCATCTTCTGTAATGTAAGAAACCCAATTTTTTACAATGGGCCATTTGAGCAACTCAATTATTTTTCTTTTGTCATGGTTTGAATGTGATTTATCCCCAACAGACTTATATGTCTGAATCCCTAGTTGTTAGGCAACTTTAGGAGGCAGAGCCTAGCTGGGGGAAGGCATGTCACAGATGGTAGGTCTTAAGGTTGGTTAATCCTGCCCTGCAAAGTGATGTACTCTAGAGTTTGTAGCAGTTCTTTCAGCTTCCATGGAATGAAGGGATAAGGAAGTAGAACAGTCCAGAATGATTCCTGAAATTGCTCTTGGGGATACAAACACACATACACACACACACACACACATACCCCTACACACAGGCAAAAAAATCTTCTAAATAAGTTATTTCAGAAAAGAATTGAATATTATTTTCATTTACATTTAATCAAATGTACATTTTTTATTAAATGTAAATGAAAATAATATTCAGTTCTTACCATCATTAATTCTCTTTCCAGTTTTTATTTAACTGAACTGCCCAGTGTGTATGGAAGCAATAACTTCCCTATAATTTACTGGAAATAATGGATTCATAACTCAGTCTGCTGAAATTCCTTCAAGAAAGGCAAAAAAGTATTTTGGGAGAGTAACAAAACAACTTTATCCCTTAAATCTTACCACCTGAGTTATCAGTTTGAGGTTCCTTAGTGAAACAGGGAAAACAACTTTAATCACATAAATATTTGGAAACTGCAAGCTTTTTTATTTTGTATTTCTTTATTTGGTATTTTGGAGATAATTAAAATAGAAAAGTTACTATTAATGCATAAAAGTGGGTTAGTTATAAGGCATTTCTTCCTTTCAGATATGGTTTTCTGTAGCTCTAATGGACCCAGACCTCTTTCTAACTTTATATTAAAACTCCATCATTAAAGAAACAGCATAACTAAGTTCCAGCTGCATACTGAAGGCAATTAATTGGGATAGAATAATGGAGAAATGAATTGGGATAATACCAAATAAATGAACTTGATTCTTTTACTACATTTAACATTGCTAATTTTCATGTACTATTTTATTATCTTGTTCTTTGGTTTGTGTGTTGAGTGATGGATTTTTAGAAAAAAAATTACCAGACATTTTGAATTATCTTGGAAACAAATTCTCAGAGCATTTACATTTCCAACTTTAATTCAAATATGAGAAATACTTTATTTTTTCCAGTTTTTTTTTAAAGGTTATTTAAATTTTTTTATTTATTCAATTGTGCGTGTGTGCATATGTATGTTGTGCGCGCGTGTGTGTCTGTGTATGTAGAACCACGGACGAATTCGTGAACCACCATGGACGCCTCCACTTCCTCCGCCCAGGATTCACAGGCTCCGCCCTACCAGGGCCAGAAACGTAGGCCGCCCCTGCTTCCGCCTGGCGTCTATACGTGGGATCTGGGATCCGAACTCAGGACCTTCCGCCTGCAAGGCAGAGGCTTAACCCCTGAGCCACCTCTCCAGCCCTTTTTTCCAGTTTTTAAGGAAGCTATTTTTATTCTTAAATTTCTGTCTTTTTTTCTGGAAATGCTAAAGGGTATTAAAGTTCCTTAAATCTTCTGAGGAAAGGTCACGATTTTAGTAAATCAATGTTAATAATATAAAATGCTATGTGAATGGGATTGTAAAATCAATTCTATTGCTATTAATTTCTGATAATCTGTTTATTATTGACCCAGTAAAACTCCTCACAGTCATACTTAGTGTTCCTCAAATTCAATCCAATTTATTCTTAAAGTTACCTTGGAAGTGTAACCTGTAGGCACACAGGCAAAATATTTGATACTATTATTTAACAATCTGATATGAACTATCAGATAAAATATTATTCTTGGGGCTGGAGAGGTGGCTCAGGGGTTAAGCCTCCGCCTTGCAGGCGGAAGGTCCTGAGTTTGGATCCCAGATCCCACGTATAGACGCCAGGCGGAAGTGGGGGCAGCCTGTGCTTCTGGTCCTGGTAGGGCGGAGCTTGTGAATCCCGGGGCAGAAGGAGGTGGAGGCGTCCATGGTGGTTCGCGAGTTCGTCTGTGGTTCTACACATATACAGACACAGACATACACACACACACACACACACACACACACACACACACACACACATGCACACACATGTGCACATGTGCACAGTTGAATAAATAATAATAATAATAAATTAAAAAAATATATATTATTCTTGCTTCCAGATTTTAAGACATTGTTCTATTCATTCTTATTTATATATATTGCCAAAGCAAAGTAATTTTACAGACTAACTCTGTAAGGATCAGAGTTGACTGACACTTGAAAAAATGTTAATATTTAATCCCTTGGAATAATGACTAACAGCTATGAGTGCTTAGCAATACAATCATTAAAATAGATATTATGACTTGGGATTTCACCCTTTACAAGCAAAATACTTCAATGTTACAATGTTTTTAGAACCTAATTTGCACCATTGCATGTTGTTCCCTAATAGTATATGATTTAGAGGCAAGTCTGTTCAATACAAAATCAGTAGGAACTATTTTGACAGCTGTCAAAACCAGAAACAGAATTCAGATGTTTTCATTTTAGAACATGGCAGCCCAGAATTCTGGTGATGTAATCAGATGTATACTTATAGACAGTGAAAAAAGTACAACATTAAACATAAGAACCAACAAGTAAAATGATCATAATACTTAAACAATTTATTGTTCTCAGGGAATATATAAACTTAAGACTGAGATATACACAGGAAAATAATCTCCTCTAGGGTCAAATTAAAGAATCAAAATCAAAGCCATACACTCACACTGATGTTATTTGCTATGACTTTTCTGCTGCATGTAGTGATTCTGAACCACATTCAATGCCATGCAATACCTGGAACATTGGCTGCTGACAGGCCCACTTACTCAGAAGTAAGTGCTTTTGTGGATGCATCATGGCTTTCATTTTCAAGACTGATGGTCTAGCATCAGGTTATATGATAACCCCACTGGAAGCATGGGCTACTGTTTCCTAACACCATTAGATAAACATTCAGAATAGTAACACAAAGATAAACCACATAGCAAATTAAATTTAGGTATTACATCTACTGCCATTTTGCTATGAATTCCAGTCCACAGGATATTGACTGGGCAAGAATGTATAAGCCATTTTCTCTTATTGCCAAGTTTATTGCAAACATTAAACAATTGTTCATTCATCTTATCCTTCTTAGAGAAAATAAAATTCTACAAAAGTAAATTATTTTCAGTTGTATGGTTTTTTGTTTCGTTTTAACAAAAACTATCCACAACAGAAGAAAAGCCAAAACATCTTAGTTTCTCCAAGTGCAACATTTCAGTGGGGAAAAGGAACTAATGTGTAAAGAGGTAAACTGTTTAGTATGTAATTGTAAGCTGAGCTGTAAAAAACCATATTAGTCTTCCATTATTTTATTCTCTTCATCTGTAAAAGATTATTCTGATCCCTAATGATCCCTCTTACAATCTTTCCATTTCCAAGAATGATTTTGATTTTTTCTGATTGTTACTGTTAATACCATGTTTTTGTTTTGTAGTGGGTTTAACTTAATTTAATTTAGCAGTTAATTTAAGAGTTCTTTTCCTCATGTTTCTGAGGAAATTTCCCCTTCATTTACTTTTAATTGACAAGAATAATTACTCATATACACATAAAAGCATTTATGGTTATGGTATACAATGTGATGTTTTGCTTGATGTGCATTGTGAATACATATATCAAGCAATTTGATTATTTCACATATATTTTTGTAATGAGAAGAACACTTGAATGTATTCTTTCAGCATTTTACAAGTATGTAGCATACTTTTGTTAACTTGTTTATTGCCATAAAGATTTATGAGAAAGTTCATGAACTTATTCTTGTCTAACTGAAAAGCTGTATTCTTTGATACACTTTTATATCAAATAAGGGTAAACAGAAAAAGAAAATAGTGTTCATTTTAGAGAGGAACAATCGAAATAGTTCTATAAATTTACAGTGTGAAAATACATTTGAATGCTATCATTTTGGGGGAAGTTTTACCTTTTAATAATGGTGTCAACCTGGTTCTTCAACAACATTTCCCTCAGGCACAGTGTTTACCAGGATGGACTTTTTGTAGAATTTTTAGCCAACTCTAAAGACTGGGTTCTATATTTATGGGGATAATAAAAGTCTTAATTATATGAGGATCAAACAGCTAGGAAAGAGAGCTATTTTATCAATGAACAAAAGAAATTGCCCTTTAGTTGTTTTATTTAAAGCTCTTACTAAAAGCAATAAATGTAATTTTCATGCATGATTTATTTTAGAATATGATGTGAGGAAGAGTAACTGTTTTAAGATCAATGGATATAAGGGTTTCATTCGGTAAAGGTAAAAGTTTTGTTTGATGATAAATTGTTACAGGTTAACCATGAGAAATACAGATATAAGTTATAAATTATGAACAATGGCAGAAATTTAGAGGTGGAATGAAGAATATAAAGTAATTATTTTCAACATATTTGGCACAAATATTGATTAAAAAAATTCTTGGGCTGGGGAGCTACCTCAAAGGTCAAAGCTTTTGCCTTAAAAGTCAAAGAAACTCAATTGGGATTATTGAATCCCATGTAGAAATGTCTGGAAAATGTGACTGCAGTTTTGGCTCTGGAAGGTGGAGCCTGTGAAACTCCAAAGCAAAGCATTCCCAATTTCTCCCTTGGGCCTTCACAGGCACATATATACTTGGGTGTCCTACTGTGTGTACATAGACATACACACACACGCTTGCGCACACACACACGCGCGCGCACACACACACACTCAATTCTTTGCTTGTTTATTTCTTCTCAGTGACTAATTAGGGATGAAATAAACATAATGGAATTAGTCACATTTTGTTATATTCATTCTGGGATTCTTAACCTTAGCACAGGTGACACTTGGTGTTAAATAAATTTTTGTGGGGGTGTTTCCCTATGGTAAGCAACATCTCTGACTTCTCTCAAATAACAAACCACAATCTCGCCAACTTGAATTATGATAACTATTAATGTTTTCAGATATTTTCTTTTTTTTTAGCAGCACTGTTTCTAACAGCAAAGTCATGGAATCAACCCAAATGCCCAACAGTTGACGAGTGGATAAGGAAAATGTGGTATATTTATACAATGAAGTACTACTCAGCCATCAAAAATGATGAATTAATGAAATTTGCCAGGAAAGGGATGGAATTAGAAAAAATTATATTGAGTGAAGTATCCCAGACACAGAAAATTAAGCACTGTATGTACTCCCTAATAGGTGGATCCTAGTACCAAATCCACTTAGTGTCACACTGAAAGATAAATCTCTGTAATACCTATAGTAATTGCAAAGATTATAAGCAGAGAGGGAAGGAGAAGGAGGCCCCTGCCAGAAAAAAAGAGAGAGGGGATCATACTACAGCAGAGAAAATAGATCACCATCGAAGACTGCAAGTAAGTAATGAGACATCTGGTTAAGCTCACAGACTCCTTCCTGGTCACTTGCATCTGATGGGGTATGAACTCACCAGACAACGAGGGCATAAAGTCTGGCAGATAAAAGGTAACCATCCTACAAATGGGAGACTGACACCCCCCTTCACTACAGTCTCCTACTCTTATTCAATCTACCTTTGAATCTACTCTTATAATAAGATTATTTTAACAGCTTTTTATCTCTGGTCAGGGGATGACATCTAATACCCATCAGGATGGAGCCAAGGGCAGTGCAGGAACAGCAAAACTGAAAAATAAATCGAACAAATCATAATTCAGAAAATCAGAAACTCGGGCTGGAGAGGTGGATCAGGGGTTAAGCCTCCGCCTTGCAGGTGGAGGGTCCTGAGTTCGGATCCCAGATCCCACGTATAGACGCCAGGCGGAGGCAGGGGCGGCCTTTGCTTCTGGTCCTGGTAGGGTGGAGCCTGTGAATCCTGGGGCAGAAGGAGGTGGAGGCGTCCATAATGGTTCGCGAATTCGTCCGTGGTTCTACACATACACAGACACACACACACACACACACACACACACACAGAGACACACGCGCGCACATACACACGCATATGCACATAGTTAAATAAATAATAATAATAATAATAAAATTTTAAAATTCTTAGAAAATCAGAAACTCTACATCAAACACCTGGAAGCAGGCCAGGCTAATCTCTCCCCATCCTAAAGCTCAGGGACATTTATGGAAGAGGGGGCGGTAAGAACGTAAGTGCCTAAAGATGGGGAGGAGCAATGATACGCAAGATTTTCCACACAAGTTATGGCTGAGTAATCAAAATAGGACTTTGCATGACCTGTGCAATGACCAACTGCTACTGACTCCTTACACCTCATCAGAGAGGAGGACCCACAGGGAAGTTTGACAGACACACTAAAGGATGCTCCAGGAATAGGGGAGGGGCACTGGGAGAAGAGGAGGGAGGGGGAAAACAAGAGGAAATGGGGAGAGGAAGTGGGGGGGGGCGTCCAGGAAGGAGAGGAGGGAGGAAGGGGAATGGGCTACTTATCAACTTTGTATGAGTGGAAAAAATTAAAAAAAGAAAAATAAATAAATAAATCTATATGTATTGTCTTTCCCTGATAAATAAAGTTAAAAGTGAAAAATTCAAAAACAATTTTTTCCACTCATTCAAACTTGATAGGTATCCATTTCTCTCCCTCCCTCCACCTCTCCCTGGACCCACGTGCTCCCTCCCTCCTTTTTCCCTTCCTTTCTCCCCCTCCCTTTCTCCCCCTCCCTTTCTCCCGGTGCCTCACCCCTCCCATTCCTGGAGCATCCTTTAGTGTGCATGTCAAACTTCCCTCTGGGTCCTCCTCTTTGATGAGGTGTAAGGACTCAGTAGCATTGCCTAGAGCTCTTTTTTGTGTTCCCCTTCAGTATAGGAACACTATTGTGGCTATTAATCCCTTGCCTCTAAGGATCTTAGAGCCTGTGATCCATGTTAGACTTTGGGGTATCAATGACATATTGGTCATTGTACAGGTCATGCAAGGTCCTATTATGATGACTTTGGTCCTAACGTGTGTGGAGTATCTTGCATATCGTTGTTCCTCCCCATCTTTAGACTCTTATAATCTTACTGCCCCCTCTTCTGAAAATTTCTCTGAGCTTTGGGATGGGGAGAGATTAGGCTGGCCTGGTTTCTGGTGATTAGTGTAGGGTCTCTGATGTTATGAATTATGGTTTGTTATTCTTTTTTTTTCTTCTTCCAGTTTTGCTGTTCCTGCCCCTCTCTTGACTCCATCATGATGGGTATTGGATGTCACCTCCTAGCCAGAGATAAAAGGCTGTTAAAATAGAGTATTATTATAAGAGTAGATTCAAAAGTAGATGGGATAAGAGTAAGACACTGTGGTGAGGAGGGGTCAGTCTCCCCTTTGCAGGATGGTTACCTTCTATCTGCCAAACTCTATGCCCTCCCTTTCTGTTGAGATCAAACCCCATCAGCTGCAAGTGATCAGGAAGGAAAGTCTGTGAGCTTAAGCAGATGTTTCATTATTACTTGCAGTATATACTTGATGGTGGCCTATTCTCTGCTGTAACATGATCCCCTCTCTCCTTGTTTCTGGTGGTACCCTCCTTCCCCTTCTCTCCTGCTTATAATCTTTGCCATTACTGTAGGTATTACAGAGATTTATCTTTGAGTGTGTCACTGTGAGTTTGGTACTAGGATCCACCTATTAGGGAGTAGATATGGTGCTTAATTTTCTGTATCTGGGATATTTCACTCAATATATTTTTTCTAATTCCATCCATTTCCCAGAAAATTTCATTAATTCATCATTTGTGGTGGCTGAGTAGTATTCCATGGTATAAATATACATTTCCTTATCCACTCATCAAATGTTGGACATTTGGGTTGATTCCATGACTTTGCTATTGTAAACAGTGCTGCTAAGAACATGGTCATGCTTGTGATATCAAGGTGAATTTTTGCTCTATGGAGGATTATTCCCAAAAGTGCAATAGCAGGGACATATGGCATTTCAATCTTTAACTTTTTAAAGAATTGCCAGATGGCTTGCCAGAGTGGTTGTGTAAGTCTGCATTCCCACCAGCAATGTAGGCAAGTTCCCTATCGCCACATCCATTCCAGCCTTTGGTGTTTTTTGTATTGTGGATGATATCTCAGGGAGGTTTTGATTTGCATTTCCCTGATGGCTAAGGATGTGGAGCATTTTTTAAGATTTTTTATATATTTCAATATTGTCCCTGGTAAAGTTTTTTTTAAGTTCCAAGGCCCATTTTTTAATTGGGTCATTTGTTTCCTTGGTGTTTAGTTTCTAAGTTCTTTGTGCATTCTGGATAATAGAGCTCTATCAGATATGTGGTTAGTGAAGATTTTCTTCCATTCTGTGGGTTGCCTTTGTGCTTGAATTACACTCTCTTTATCTGAACAGAAGCTCTTTAATTTCAAAAGATCCTATCTATTGAGTGTTGGTTGTATTGACTGTGCTATTGGATTTCCATTTAGGAATTGTTGGCTTAGTCCAATCAGCTCGAGGGAGTTCCCTACACTTTCAACTAAGGTTTTTATAGTCTCTGGCCTTATATTTAGGTCCTCAATTCATTTGCAATTAAGTCTTGTACATGGTGACAAGTACGGGTCCAGTTTTAATCTTCTGCATGTGGACATTCACTTTTTTTTATTAAAACATTTTTATTATTATTTCAGCTCATACAAACATATTAGGTACACCAGTTCCCTCCCTCCCTCCTCCTCCCCCCGTACCCCCTGCTTCCCCTCCCCACCCCATCCCTCCCCATCCCCCAATGCCTCCCGCCCCAATTCCCAGAGAGTCCTTTCTTGTGGATGCCTGATTTTCCTCTGGGCCCTCCTCTCTGATGACGTACAAGGACCCAGTGGCCTTTCCCTGAACCCTTTCCCGTGTTCCCCTTAGGTATAGGAACACTGCTGTGGCTGCCAATCCTTTGCCTCCAAGGATCTTGGTGCCTTTAGCAGATGCTAGACTCTGTGAGGTCAACAATGTGTTGGACAATGCGCAGGGCATGCAAAGTCCAATTATGATCGCTTCAGCCCTAACTAGTATGGAGTATCTTGCAAATCATTGCTCCTCCCATCCTTTTGCTCTTACACTCTTACCGCCCCCTCTTCCGCCAATTTCCCTGAGCTTCAAGATGGGGAGAGATTAAGCTGGCTTAGTTCTAGGTGGTTGATATAGAGTCTCTGAAGTTCTGGATTGTGGTTTGTTGATTTTCTTTTGCAGTTTTGTTGCTCCTGCAATGCCCTTCACTCCATCCTGGTGGGCATTGTATGTTACCCCCTGGTCAGAGACAAAAGGCTGTTAAACTGGAGTCTTTGATAAAAGCACATTCAAAGGTAGATGTAATAAAAGTGGGGAACCACAGTGAGGGAGGGGTCTATCACCCATTTGCACAACTGTTACTTTTTATCTCCAGACTATATGCCCTCCTCTTCTGGTGAGATCACACCCCGTCAGTAGTAAATGATCAGGAGCAAAAGTCTGTGAACTTAATCAGATGTCTCACTACTTATTTGGGTCCTTGATGGAGGCCTATATTCCATGCTGTAACATAGTCCCTTCTCTCCTTGTTTCTGGTGTGGCCCTCCTACCCCATCCGTCCTGTTCATAATCCTTTCAATTACTGTCTCTAGGTGGGCTGGGTGGGTTTGGTACTAGGAGCCACCTATTAGGGAGTACATATGGTGCTTAATTTTCTGGGTCTGGGATACTTCACTTAATATAATTGTTTCTAATGACATCCATTTCCTGGCAAATTCCAGTAATTCATCATTTTTGATGGCTGAGTAGTACTCCATTGTATAGATGTACCACAGTTTCCTTATCCACTCGTCAACTGTTGGACATTTGGGCTGATTCCATGACTTTGCTATTGTAAACAGTGCTGCTATGAACATGGTTGTGCTTGTGCTATCGAGGTGAACCTCTGCTGTATGGGGGGTTATACCCAAGAGTGGAATCGCAGGGTCATATGGCATTTCAATCTTTAATTTCTTTAAGAATCTCCAGATGGCTCGCCAGAGTGGCTGTATGACCCTGCATTCCCACCAGCAATGTAGGAGAGTTCCCCTCTCTCCACATCCTCTCCAGCATTTGTTGTTGTTTGTATTGTAGATTTTTGCCATCCTGACTGGGGTGAGATGATATCTCAGGGAAGTTTTGATTTGCATTTCCCTGATGGCGAAAGAAGTGGAGCATTTTTTAAGATATTTGTTAGACATTTTAATGTCATCCCTGGTAAAATTTCTTTTAAGTTCCAGGGCCCATTTTTTAATTGGGCCATTGGTTTCCTTGGTGTTTAGTTTTCTAAGTTCTTTGTGCACTCTGGACAGAAGAGTTCTATCTGATACGTGGTTAGTGAAGATTTTCTCCCATTCTGTGGGTTGCCTTTGAGCTCGTGTTACAATCTCTTTATTTGAACAGAAGCCCTTTAATTTCACAAGATCCCAACTGTTGAGAGTTGGTAGCAGTGACTGTGCCATTGGATGTCTGTTTAGGAAATGTTGATCTACCCAATCAGCTCGATGGAGTTCCCTATCCTTTCAACTATGGTTTTTATAGTCTCTGGCCTGATATCAATGTCCTTGATCCATTTGGAATTAAGTCTTGTACATGGTGACAAGTATGGGTCCAGCTTTAATCTGCATGTGGAGATCCAGTTTTGCCAGCACCATTTATTGAAGATGCTGTTCTGTTTCCCTTGGATTCTTTGGGCCCCTTTGTCAAAGACCAAATGGCTGTAACTTTGTGGGCTTATATCCGGGTCTTCAATCCTTATCCATTGATCCGTGTGTCTATTTTGGAGCCAGTACCAGGCTGTTTTTATAACTATGGATTTGTAATATAGACTAAGGTTCGGTCTGGTAATACCTCCAGCAGTGTTTTTGTTACTCAGAATTGTCTTTGCTATCCTGGGTCTTTTGTGCCTCCATATGAATCTTGAGATTGTTTGGTCAACTTCTTTAAAGAATTGCTTTGGGATTTTAACTGGTATAGCATTGAATCTGTATATTGCCTTTGGTAGGATGGTTATTTTTACGATGTTGATTCTGCCAATCCAGGAACATGGGAGGTCTTTCCACCTTCTGGTGTCTTCTGCAGTTTCTTTCTTGAGGGTTTTAAAATTTTCGTTGTAAAGGTCTTTTACCTCCTTGGTTAGGTTTATACCAAGGTATTTCATTTTTTATGGGCTATAATAAATGTGATTGTTTCTCTCAAGGCTTTTTCACTCTTTCATTCTGGGCATATAGGAAGGCCTCTAATTTTTACACATTTATTTTGTATCCTGCCACCCTGCTGAACTTCTCAATTAGTTCCAGGAGCTTCCTGGTAGAGTTTTTGGTATCCCTCAGGTATAAGATCATGTCATCTGCAAATAGGCATAGCTTGACTTCTTCCTTGCCGATTTGAATCCCTCTTATGTCCCTTTCTTGTCTTATGGCTTCAGCTAAGACTTCAAGTACAGTATTGAATAGAAGTGGTGAGAGTGGACAGCCTTGTCTAGTTCCTGATCGAAGTGGGAATGCTTCCAATTGTTTCCCATTGAGCATAATCCTTGCTGTGGGCTTGTTGTATATGGCTTTTATTATATTGATAAAGGTTCCTTCCATTCCTACTGTCTCTAGCGTTTTGATCATAAAAGGCTGTTGGATCTTGTCAAAAGCTTTTTCTGCATCTATCGAGAGTATCATGTGGTCTTGAACTTTGGACTGGTTTACATGATGATTTACATTTATTGGTTTGTGTATGTTGAACCAACCTTGTGTGCCGGGGATGAAGCCTACTTGGTCCCCATGTGAATAATCTTTTTAATATGTTTTTGAACCCGATTTGTTAATACTTTGTTGAGAATCTTTGGATCTGTGTTCATCAGAGAGATCGGCCTATAGTTTTCTTTTTTGAGTGAGTCTTTATTAGGTTTTGGGATTAAGACGATATTAGCTTCATAGAAGGAATTTGGTAGTGTTCCTTCCTTTGGTATTTGATGGAACAGTTTAAGGAGTATTGGTGTTATTAACTCCTTAAATGTCTGGTAGAACTCTGTGCTGAATCCATCTGGTCCATGACATTTTTTGGTGGGAAGATTCAAGATTACTTCCTCAATTTCCTTATATGTTAGGAAAGGTTTCATTGTGTCCCCAAGATTATGATAGGATGTATTTTCATTATCGTTAGCTTACAGGAAATCTTTTTTTAAACATTTTTTATTATTATTTCAGCTCATACAAACTCAATAGGTACAGCAGTTCCCTCCCTCCCTCCTCCTCCCCCCGACCTTCCTGCTCCCCTCACCCCTCCCTTCCCATCCCCCCAAACCCCAGAGAATCCTTTAATGTGCATGCATGCCAGATTCTCCACTGGGCCCTCCTCTCCCATGACATACAAGGACCCAGTGGCATTTCCCTGAACCCTTTCCTGTGTTCTCCTTAAGCATAGGAACACTGCTATGGCTGTCAATTCCTTGCCTCCAATGATCTTGGTGCCTTTAGCAAATGCTAGACTTTTTGGGGTCAATAGTGTGTGGGACATTGCACAGGACATGCAAAGTCCAATTATGTTTGCTTCGGCCCTAACTTGTGTGGAGTATCTTGCATATCATTGCTCCTCCCATCCTTGTGCTCTTACAATCTTACCGCTCCTTCTTCCGCAAATTTCTCTGAGCTTCAGGATGGGGAGAGATTAGGTTGACCTAGTTCTAGGTGGTTGATATAGAGTCTCTTAAGTTCTGGATTATGGTTCATTGATTTTCTTTTGCAGTTTTGCTGCTCCTGCAATGCCCTTCACTCCATCATGATGGGTATTATATTTCACCCCCCACTTCCAGGAAATCTTGAATTTCCTTTTTAATTTCTTCCTGAATCCAATTCTCATTCAGCATCATAGTGTTTAGTTTCCAGGAGTTAGTGTATTTTCTGTTGTTTGTTGTGTTGCGGATGTCAATCTTTAGGCCATGGTGGTCTCATAAGGTACAGGCTAAAAATTTCAACTTTTCTGTATATGTGGAGATTCGTTTTCTAGTCCAATATGTGGTCTATTTTAGAGAAAGTTCCATGTACTGCTGAGGAAAATGTGTATTCTTTGGTACATGGATGAAAAGTTTGATAGAGATCTGTAAGGTCCATTTCAGTAAGGGTTTGATTAAGTTCCAATGTGTATCTGTTTAGTTTTTGACCTGTTGATTTATCCCATGTTGAGAGGATGGTGTTGAAATCCCCAAGAATTATTGTTTGGAGGTTGATTTCTTGCTTTAGATGCTGTAGGGTTTGCCTAATGAATGTGGAGTAGCCCATATTAGGTGCATATATGTTCAGTATTATGAAGTCTTCCTGGTGAATTGTACTTATGACTAACATGTAGTATCCATCTGTGTCTCTTATGAGTGTTTTCAGTTTGAAGTCCACTTTGTCTGATAGCATAATAGCTATCCCTGCCTGTTTCCTGGGAATTAGCTTGCATAATTTTGGACCAGCCTTTCATTTTTAGGATGTGCATATCTTTTGTGGTGAGATGAGTTTCCTGAAGGTAGCAGATTGATGGATTGTGGTTTTTAATCCAAGTTTGTAATCTGTGTCTCTTGATTGGTGAGTTAATACCATTGACATTTAATGTTATAATGGAGAAATTACTTTTAATTCTGGACACTTTTTATGTTTAGTGACTTTCATAAGTATGTTATTTGGCTTTTAGGTTTTGGTGGTATTATACTTTCCTTCTGTCCTCCTGGATATGCTTGTTATTTTCCTCAAGCTTGAGTATCTTTTCTAGCATTTTTTGAAGGCCTAGTTTTGTAGTTATGTAAGCCTTCAATCTGTCTTTCTCCCTCAATCATGACAGATAGTTTTGTGGGGTATATCAGCCTGGGTTGACATTTTTGCTCATTCAATATTTGAAGTATGTCTTTCTAAGCTCGCCTTGGTTTTATTATTTCCATTGAGAAGTCATTTGTTATTTTAATAGGTTTACCTTTAAAAGTGACTTGGTTTTTTTCCCTTAAAGTTCTCAGCACCATTTCTTTGTCTTGAATGTGGAGTGTTTTAATTATTATTTGCCGTGGCCAGTTTCTATTTTGGTCATATCTGTTTGGGGTGCGGAATGCCTCATGTATATGGATGGGCCTCTTTTTTTAGATGAGGAAAGTTTTCCTTGATAATAATTTGAAAAATTTCCTCAGGTGTGGTATTTTGGGATTCTTGCTCTGGTATTCCATGAATGTGCATGTTAGGCTTCTTCAGGGTGTCCCATAGCTCTTGAATATTTCTCTTAAGTATCTTTTTGGCTTTAACAACTTCTTCCATTGAGTTGATTACTACTCCCACTTTGTCTTCTTGGGTTTGGTTTCTCAAGGACTTGTACTTTGACTTGGACATTGTCATTTTATCTCTTAAGACCTTCTTTCAATTTCTGCATGCTTTTGACTGAACTGAATTAGTTGGTATCACTACTCTCGGGCAGTTATTAGTAGTGTTTGCCTTGGTGTTGGTTATACTTGTTGTTATTGTTATTTCCTAGATGCGGGTATTAGCCTGTTAGTACATCAATTAAGTCAAGTTTAGTAGACAGGGGGTGAATATTAGTATGGTATTGCACTTTTGGGATTTAGTACCTTGGTGATATGTGAGGGTGAGTGGTATAGTCTTTGAAGTTGTATGTTTTGGGGGTGGCTATATGGAAAAGCTACTCTACATCAACTAATAATTGAAAAGAACAGGATGATAAAACGTGGGTTTACTTATCTTTGGGCTGGATGTGAAGAATCTCTCCCATGTGATAGGATGAATTTAGAGGACTTCAGATGTGTGGCCTTTGTCTCCTAGAACTTTGCTTGGTTATTCTTTGGACTCTGTTGAATTCTGATGAGCAGTGTGTCCTCCCTGGACTGTGAGCAGTCCCAGGCGGGCAGAAAGGGCAAAGGTGCTGGTGGGAGCACAGTTAACCTGGGGACCTGGAGTGTGGCATGGGAACCCTCCCCAGCCATTGGAGCAGTGCCTGCTCCAATGGTTGGTGGGAGGAACTGGGACGAGTGCATTACCTGAAGCTTGGGGGTGAGCAGGGCGTGTTTACCTGGGGTGCAGTGTGTCCTCACTGGACTGTGAGCATCCCAGGTGAGCAGAAAGGGTTTTCATATATTTTCTAATATTTCCCAGGTTAAAGTACACTTCTAAATTAGACTTTGGCTTACATGTGAACTCTGAAAGAGGAACAAATGAAGAAAAATACGTTGTATATTTAGCAGAGACATTATTCATAATTTTCAAATAGTTCATCCTTGAAAATGACCATGTACAAGACTTAATTCCAAATGGATCAAGGACCTTGATAGAAGGCCAGAGACTATAAAAACCATGGTTGAAAGGATAGGGAACTCCCTCGAGCTGATTGGCCTAGGTCAACATTTCCTAAACAGACATCCAATGGCGCAGTCACTGCTACCAACTCTCAACAGTTGGGACCTTGTGAAATTAAAGGGCTTCTGTTCAGATAAAGAGATTGTAACACGAGCTCAAAGGCAACCCACAGAATGAAAGAAAATCTTCACTAACCACATATCTGATAGAACTCTACTGTCCAGAGTGCACAAAGAACTTAGAAAACCAAACACCAAGGAACCAATGGCCCAATTAAAAAATGGGCCCTGGAACTTAAAAGAAATTTTACCAGGGATGACATTAAAATGTCTAACAAATATCTTAAAAAATGCTCCACTTCTTTCGCCATCAGGGAAATGCAAATCAAAACTTCCCTGAGATATCATCTCACCCCAGTCAGGATGGCAAAAATCCACAATACAAACAACAACAAATGCTGGAGAGGATGTGGAGAGAGGGGAACTCTCCTACATTGCTGGTGGGAATGCAGGCTCATACAGCCACTCTGGCGAGCCATCTGGAGATTCTTAAAGAAATTAAAGATTGAAATGCCATATTACCCTGCTATCCTACTTTTGGGAATAACCCCCCATGCAGCAGAGGTTCACCTCGATAGCACAAGCACAACCATGTTCATAGCAGCACTGTTTACAATAGCAAAGTCATGGAATCAGCCCAAATGTCCAACAGTTGACGAGTGGATAAGGAAACTGTGGTACATCTATACAATGGAGTACTACTCAGCCATCAAAAATGATGAATTACTGGAATTTGCTGGGAAATGGATGTCATTAGAAACAATTATATTAAGTGAAGTATCCCAGACCCAGAAAATTAAGCGCCATATGTACTCCCTAATAGGTGGCTCCTAGTACCCAGCCCACATTGAGACACTCAAAGGTAAACCTAGTAATTGCAAGGATTATGAACTGGAGGGATGGGGTTGGAGGGCCACACCAGACACAAGGAGAGAGGGAACCATGTTACAGCAGAGAAAATAGGCCTCCACCAAGGAATGCAAGTAAGTAATGTGACACCTGGTTAAGTTCACAGACGTTCGTTCCTGATCATGTACAACTGAGAGGGTATGATCTCACCAGGAGGGGAGGGCATGTAGTCTGGCAGATAAAAAGTAATCATTTTGCAAATGGGTGATTGACCCTTCCCTCACTGAGGTTTCTACTTTTATTACATCTACCCTTGAATGTGCTATTATAACAAGACTCCAGTTTAACAGACTTTTGTCTCTGACCAGGGGGGGGACATACAGTGCCCATCACGATGGAGTGAAGGGCATTGCAGGAGCATCAAAACTCAAAAGAAAATCAACAAACCACAATCCAGAACTTCAGAGACTCTATATCAACCACATAGAACTAGGCCAGCCTAATCTCCCCCTATCCTGAAGCTCAGGGACATTTGCGGAAGAGGCGGCCGTAAGATTATAAGAGCAAAAGATGGGAGGAGCAATGATTTGCAAGGTTCTCCACACTAGTTAGGGCCGAAGTAATCATAATAGGACTTTGCATGCCCTGCGCAATGTCCAACACACTATTGACCACACAAAGTCTAGCATCAGCTAAAGGCACCAAGATCCTTGGAGGCAAGGGATTGACAGCCATAGTAGTGTTCCTATGCTTAAGGGGAACACGAGAAAGGGTTCAGGAAAATGCCACTGGGTCCTTGTACGTCATCGGAGAGGAGGACTCAGAGGAGAGTTAGGCATACACAATAAAGGACTCTCTGGGAATTGTGGGGGAGGCATTGGGGGATGGGGAGGGAGGGGAGGGGGAGCAAGGGGTTTGGGGGGAGGAGGAGGGAGGGAGGGAACTGGTTACCTATTAAGTTTGTATGAGCTGAAATAATAATAAAAAATATATTATAAAAAAAAACTGGGGTGCTAGCTGCCGTCACATAGGAGCTCGAGGTGTTTCCTCACGGTCATGGAACCTTTGCTACTGTCACTCACACCTCCCCCCCATGACTCTCCTCAGCCTGGGACCCGGACGTCTCTCCAGACAGTCATTTGCCAAGCCCAGCTTTTCCCGTTCCTCTGTCAACACAACTTTTGGGAGAAAGGGAGACCTCTCTGGCGCATGGCTCCAGAGGGGAGCTAGGGTCCTGTGCGCTGGGAAAGGTGCTGCTGCCTGGCAGAAGCTGGAGGCTGAGAGCGAGGGGCAAAGTCCAAGCGCTGACTTCTTACAGGAACCAGGCTACGAGGAACCCACCGCAAGGCTCGCCCCCTGTCCCGGGCCTTCCTCCAGCAAGGCTCCACCTCCGAAAGTTGCCACAACAGCTAAGGAGTCAAGCACATGAGCTCGTGGGGGACCGACCCACCTTTCAAACCACCACAGTCTATCTCTCGGCGCCCACGACCACATCGAGACAGAAACCACACCCAGTCCAACTTGCAAAGTCCCAAAGCCCAAAGGTGAAAGCCACCCGTGAAATCAGAAGACAAGTTAGGTGCTTCCAACACGCAGTGCCACAGAATGGACAGCCCCGTTCCAAAAGAGAGGTGTGGGGGCATCTCCAGGAGAGACGGGTGCACGCCTACGGGGCCCCTGACTGGTTCAAGAAGTGGAAGAGCGTTTGGGAATGTAGCGCTCCACCAGCTGCAATCTGTGTCAATGGCACATCGCAAGCCATGATGGTGGCCCTGCCTGGGACCCCGCCCCACCTCAGCCTGAGCGATGGCCTGGCCCCCTCAGGACCCCCCCTATACCAGCTCTGTTTAACGACAGCAGCGTTCAATCCATCGGGAGGATGGGGGGTGAAGCATCCAGAAGAAGTCAGCCCAGGGTGGTCACCACCGCGTAACTCAGAGAATGCCAAGGACAACTGGCCGACGCGCTGCAGGCTCCGTCCCTCCCCCATCCTCCCGCCCCCGCGCTGTATCTTAGTGACCCACACAGGACAAGCCGAGTTGTTTTTGTGGAAGGAACCGGAGCTGAGCTCTGGGACTGGAAACTCTTTCTCAGAATGATACAAGGCCAAACGATACTGCTCTACTTTATTTTTAACAGATGTCCTTCGCCAGCCTAATGGAACGGATTGCTGCCTATGCGCTCTCTAGAAACACAGCAAAGCGTGTATTTATAAACACGCCTGGATACGGTAGGTCAGAGGACTTCCTGATGTTCTTCTTCAATGACTGCCAGCTTCCTCCTAGTGGGCTGATGGAGCTGAAAAGGAGGAGGAAGTGGGGTTCGTTTTTATTGATTTACATCTGGATGCCTTCCTGTAGGTGACGGGGAAGTGTCTCCTTGTACCGTACGACTTTTTTCTAGAGAGGCCGCACAGCTGTCTGTCATCCCAGACAGGATTCCTTGACAGACCCAAGTAACGGTTACGCCAAGGTTCCAAGTTCATCGGGGTTAGCTTCAGGAGTAGGGGTGATGGTTAAAGCGGGGAGCACTCACAGGCAGCTCCAGCTCCAGAAAGCCCACCCGGCATGGGTGAGAATCACGGATGGATGCACCTTGGGGAGAGGCTCCCCTGAATTTTGTTAGTTTCAGGAACCCCTGAGCCTAAAGAGCTGTTTATTCCAGTGATAGTTAATCCTGGGGGTCAACTTGACACACTTGGCATTAACTAAAATCAGCTGAGACCCCCTGAAGAGATGATCTGGATCAATACATTTACAATACAAAGACCAGCCCTAGATCTGATTGGAACCTCCCTAGATCTCATTGGAACCTCCCTAGATCTCATTGGAACCTCCCTAGATCTCATTGGAATCTCCCGGCAGCAGGCCAGATAAAAGGAACCATACAGGGCTGGAGAAGTGGCTCAGGGGTTAAGCCTCTGCCTTGCAGGTGGAAGGTCCTGAGTTCGGATCTTAGATCCCACGTATAGACGCCAGGCGGAAGCGGGGGCGGCCTGCACTTCTGGTCCTGGTAGGGCGGAGCCTGTGAATCCCGGGGCAGAAGGAGATGGAGGCATCCATGGTGGTTCCCGAATTCGTCCGTGGTTCTACACATACACAGACACACATGTGCACGCATAAATAATAATAATAAAAAGCATAAATAATAATAATAAAAATTTTAAAAAAAGGAACCATATAGACCAGGAGACCAGGGAGAAGAGAGACTCTCCAGGCATCTTCCAGCCTTCAGTCGCTTGGATGGGTGACTTGGCCTGCCAGCTTCAGCCCCCAGCCATGCCGCCTCCACCGTGAAAGACTGTATCTCCCCTCTGGAACCGTAAAGTGAATAAATTTCATTTTCTCCCTTAAGTTGTTTGACTTTGAATGTTGTCTCACAGCAATAGTTAAGAGTAACTATTACACTTCACTAAGCTTTTGTCCTTGTTAGACACGGTGTCAACCTGATGGCTGAGGGTTCAAGCTCTGGGCACGTTTGTAGAGAATTAATTAGCAGTCAGTCCAGAGCGAACCTGCAGGAGACTGTCTAGCTGATGGGGCAGACCTAGCCCGTGGTGGGTGGGACTAGGTCCTGAACAGGTGAATAAAATACAGAGAGCCGGTTGGGAGTGTTGGCATCCTTGTGTACACTTGGCCAGACATGCAGGTCTGGCCAGTAAGGATCATCCCTCTCTCAGCCATTATGGTGTGATGGTGCGGCCAGTTCCCTCTGCCCTTTGGTGATGGTGCCTGCTCCCCTGTCAAGCTGGACTAAGAACTGCAACCAACCTGCAGACTAACTGCCACAGTTGGAACACTCTCTGGGATGGGATGTTTTGGGAACTCCTCTTCCACTTACATGAGTTGAGTCATTGCAAAAACAAGAAGCAACTTCAGGAAAGAGGGGTTTATTCTGGCGCAGGGTTTGAAGGGCTACAGTCCCTCACGGTGGCAGAGGCTTGAGGTGTCTGGTCACATGACATCCACTCAAGAAGCATAAAGAGATGGGGTTTTCTTTTTCAGTCAGTTGAGAACCCCATCCTTGGGAATGTCACCCACATTCAGAGTGGGTCACATCCTTATAGATACATCCAGAGGTGTAGATTGACCATCACACTCCTCCTCCACAGCTGGAGGAAGGGCACTGAGGAAGTCAGGGTTGACAGAGGCAGAATTTTCAAAATGGAGACGTTCACATGGGCAGGGACAGGAAGGACAGGGAGAGAGAGAGAGAGAGAGAGGAAGATTTAGAAATTTGGGCCGCTCAATGTGCTTTCAAGGCAGTGAAACTATTCTGTGTGACGCTGTTGACATTTGCATGTTGCCGATAAATTAATGACAAAACCGCTTATGGGAACAAGGGGAGTCTATGTTGGTTTATGTCCAACTTGGCAGGAGGGTTTGTACCAACACCAGGAGCCAAGGAAACTGGTCCCACCACAACCATTGCTTAGAGAAGGGAAATCCTCACTTATCAGACCAGCATGTCTGGCTAAGTATACTGAGGAATGCCAACTTCTATAATTTATTGTGTGTGTGTGTGTGTGTGTGTGTGTGTGTGTGTGTGTGTGTGTCAGAGGGCTCCATATGTCCCTCTGGAGAACCAAGGGTGATTTTGAAAATCACCCTGGATTGCTTCGACCTTCTTCTTGCTTTGCTCTGGAATTTCCCAGGCTCTGCCCACAAGGATTGGAAGTGCAGGCTGCAGCCATTTCTGCCTGGCATTTTATGTGGGACCTGGTATCTGAACTCGGGATCTTCTGCTTGTGAGACAGAGTCTTAGCCCTTGAGCCATCTCTCTGGCCTGGAATGCCAACTTCTTAGCCAGCTCCCTCCATTTTATCCATCTGTTCAGGGAAAAGTCCCACCTGCCAATGGGGGTCACCCCCCCTCCTCAATTAGAGTCTCCTGCAGGTTTGCTTACGTTTTGCCTTCATTATCGATTCTTCAAGGTATACCCAATGCTCAGCCTGCAGTTGTCAATGGATGCCTGTAATCTAACAATCACAGATACCAGAATGCTGGATACCTGGCATATTGTTTGTCATAACCCACAAAATATACTCCACACAGGGGCTGGAGAGGTGGCTCAGGGGTTAAGCCGCCGCCTTGCAGGCGGAAGGTCCTGAGTTCCGATCCTAGACCCCACGTATAGATGCCGGGCGGAAGTGGGGGCGGCCTGCGCTTCTGGTCCTGGTAGGGCGGAGCCTGTGAATCCCAGGGCAGAAGGAGGTGGAGGTGTCCATGGTGGTTCCCGAATTCGTCTGTGGTTTTACACATACACAGACACACACACACACAGACACACACACACACACAGACACACACACACACACACGCACATGCGCACAGTTGAATAAATAATAAAAAATATATACATCACACAGAGTGAACCCTAATGTAAGCCATGAACTTTAATTCATAATTAAGTACCAGTGTTTTTTTTTTTTTTCCTAGCCTGCTCACCCAAGGCACTGATAGGAAACTTGGTGGAGGTGAAGAGATAGCTGGTACTTCCTGCTAGATCTTCCTATAACCCTAAAACTGTGCTCCCTCCACCCAACTGCATTAATTAAGAAGTGATAGATACTAGAGAAAGCACCCTGTTTTTGCTTCTACTGCCCGTGGCATCTGTTTGCAGGCAAACCCCTTCTAACCTAATGGGAAAGGAAGAAGATTTAGCCACACAGACTCAGATGAAAGGTTGAAAGGGAGGCTGGAGAGATGGCTCAGGGGTTAAGACTCTGTCTTAAGTAGAAGGTCCTGAGTTTAGATCCCAGATCCCATGTAAAATCGCCAGGTGGAAACAGTAGCAGCCTGCTACTTCCGGCCGTGGTGGGCAGAGCCTGGAAAAATCCTAGAGCAAAGCAAGGATATTGAAGCAATCCAGGATGATTCTTGAAGTCACCCTTGGTCCTCCACAGGGACCTATGGTGCCCTCTGACACACTCACTCACACACACACACACACACACACACACACACACAAATAAATAAATAAAATGTGGAGAAATGATTTAATAAAATAAGAAAGGTTGAAAGTTGTCCCCTTAGACTGCAGTGGCTTTTGACCCAAGGTTGTCGTGTCACTGTCCAGGGGATACAAAGTACGAGGACCCCAAATCTAGAGGACACATTCTTCTTATAGACAGTAGAGCTTTGTGTAGCATGTGAACTCCAAGCCTTTTCTTATTTTTCTTATTTTCTTATTTTTAGTACTGGTCCTGTCTAGACCCTAAGCCTTCTCAAAGCTGGGGAAATCCTGCCTTCCCTATGTGGAGGCAGTTTTGGGATTTGGGGTTAAAAAAAAAAAAAACCTCTGCGCATTAACCATACTTTGGAACCTTGGGAGGTGGTAAACGGGATAGTTAATGTTCATTGTTAGTCTGAAGAAATTTAGCACCACCTGGAGATGGCCCTGCCTGTGGGGGATTACTGTGATTATGCTAATTGAGGTGGGAAGACCCGCCCACTCTAGGGGGCAGTTTAGGGACTGAGACCTGCAGCACATCCATGCAGGGGGAGCTGTGGGGCCGCGGGCTTCACTCCCCTCCGCTTCCTGATTGCGGACGCACTGCGACGGGTGCTTTGTGCTTCATGCTCCTGTCACCTGGATTTCCCGGCCACGATGAACTCCACTCTCCGAGTGTGAGTCAGGAGCAGCCCTTTCTCCTTAAGCGGCTTCTCTTGCCGTATTTATTTATTTACTTTTTTAAATCACAGCAACAGGAAAAGAAACCGAGACACCTACCCGTGGGAAGCCCAGAGAGACACGTGGAAAACTGTGGGACTTGGAGACTTAGGTGCAAACAAACTCAAGACTCGAAACCCACCCATGGAGCCCGGATGGCAATGCTTCCAAATAAGATAAACGGCACAGGTAGCACATGAGATGACTCAGGACACTGAGAGTGGGGTGTAAGTGGCCGAGCGCTTGTGCCCCATTCAGCCACAGACTGCCTAGTTGAGGCATGTATACTCACTATTTTAAATTTTCTGTTGCTTGGAGAATAATCATAGATAAGACCTAGCATGACTGAACCCCAAGGACTAGTCCTCCTTCTACACAGTCCCATGGCCTGGGGCGGGGGACAGGTGTGGCAGTTGGCTGGGGCAACAGGTGGGTGGCGACTGTCTGTAAGCCTCCTTTCATTCGCCCGCTAATGTGACTTTCTGTGGCGCACTGTGGGAAAGGATTTCCTGAGAAGACAATAGGAAACAGCATTTTGGAACCAGGAAAGCAAACAAGCCAGGGATATCTGACTGAACACATATCACGAAGCCAAACTCCAAGCCACGGGCTTCTCGAAAGGCGGAGGAGAGACTGGGGCCGGAGCAACGCAGCAAAGTGTTGGCCTTGCAAGTCCAGATCCCATATTATAAAGGTCAGGCATGGGGGCACATACGTGCAATCCCCATGTGGGGAGCAGGAGACAGACAGCTCTGTGGGGTTCACTGGCTAACCAGCTTAGTCTGGCAGATTTCAGACAAATGAGAGACCCTGTCTCAAAAAATAGAGCAAAAAACCACACCTTTGAGGTTACACGCATATGTACCCCGATGTACTCACGTGCACACAAAGGTAGAAGAGGGAGCCCCCGGGACACTTGGGACCTAGTGGGCACTTAATGGGTAGTTAATATGAAGTGGACCAAGGAGAGTCGATTGAGAGGTATTTGTGGCCACGTGTGCGGGTTAAAGACTTGGTGGCCACACTTAGCTCACCACTGTAAGAGAGTAAGTAACAAAGGCAAGTGTAAGGCAGAAAGGGCTTATTCCAGCTCACAGGTCTGGTTCTGATCCATCGTGGCAGGGGCGCCGCTGTGGGAGGAGCCTAAGCCAGGTCAGCGAGAACTTTCTGGAGCAAGCAACCAGGGCGCCCTTGTGAGCTAGGGCTCAGCTCTCCTCCATTTTATACAAGGGAAGGTGTTTCCATCTGTAGGCAGAGTCTTCTCCTGTGGATGCAATCAAGACCACCTTTCACGGGCATACTTCACCAAGAGACTCCGTCTGAGGTGGGCTGGAGGGCTCCCCCCTGCCCCCGGTCAGGCTGCCGGTTCGGACCATCACAGCCGCCTGCAAGGATGATGCTCAGTGCTCTCCGCAGCTTCTCTGACTCCTCCCCCTGGTCGCCTGCCTGGTCTCAACTCAGCAGAAGTCGGCATTGTGTTCTTTGAGGATTCTGAAAGCACAGACTTTAGACGAGAGCAGAAATGCAGGATGGAAGTGAGATCGAAGCTAGATATTGATTTCTACACTCAGCAACTCCCAGGCCTCTCGCTGCTGGAGATGGAATGTTCTGGCAGCCGACTCACACCATCTAGGCAGGAGCCGGGAAGACCCCTCTCTGGGGAGACACAGCGGCCCCAGAGGGTGAGCCTAAAAATGTGGCTCTAGGGGGCTTTGGCAGACCGCCCACCCAGAGCCCCTGTGCACAGGGATAACTGATTTGGAAGTGACATCTGCAGGAGACTTGGGAGCTGGAGAAGAGAGGGAAAGACGGAGGGGTGGGGGGATGATATGAGAGGTGTGCAGGCACCCTGATATGGGGTCCTTCTGGGGTCTTTGAGTGTGCAGGTTCTTGTGTTCAGTCTTCAAAGACTGAAACTAGAACAGCAGTAGAGGATCAAGGGAGCATTTATTAGAGGAGAGAAAGAATGGAAACAGATGTCAATCTGTGAGGGGCAAGAGAGCCCCGGAGAACTCATGGACTCCAGGCATGGAATCCATAAGGGGTTGGTGGGGAGTCAAGGTAGGAACTCAGAAACTTGGGATGTGGAGTCCTGTGAGGGGCAAGGTCCCAGGGATGGCTGCCAGGGTCTGGGATATTCATATCCTTAGGCAGGATGGAGGGGAGGAGTGGGAGTTGGGGAATAGTTGGTGGTGGTGGTGGCGGCAGCCTTTCCGCATTGGTTAGCTCCGGTGTCTACAAACCTGATTGGAGTTTTGGTCCTCCACATCTCATTGGTCCGTTCATTTGGGGGGGGTGGTAACCCAGTTGCCCTTGTGTGGGACTTTGTGGTAGGTTTTAGCTACAACCAGAAACTAATCTCTGTATCCTTTCATGAACCCAGGGGTGAGGGAAGTTGGCTTTATCTCTGTGGAAGATTAGAGTCGGCTTCTCCAATCGATAGAGTCCCTTTAAGGTAACCCCAGCAGGGGAGGGATGACCTTTGAACCTTCAGAGGCCCTCCCAGCATGGCCGCTCTAAAACTGCTTAAAGCTAATGGTGTGATACCCGGAAGGTGAGCACAGAAAAGAGTATTGGGCCCAGACATGGGAAAAATAAAGGATGAGGGGCATCAAGGACCATGGGGACCAACAAGTACTGGTAAAACCATGGGGGGCGGATGGCTGAGTCTGCCCCCTCACCCTCCGGAGTCTGCTGGCTCTGGGGACCCGATGGAGGTGGAGGTCTCTGAAGCTGAGCTCCACTGATACGAGATAATTCAGGGGCTAATTAGGAGCCTGGTGAGACCTCAGAGATGGAGGAGCAATGTGTGGGAATTGAGTTCGATTTAAGGGCAAATTAATTTGTGAGCCAGATGGCTGCGGGAGGGGGACACTGGGTGGCTCTGACTGACGCTCTTTCCAAAGCACTGTGTTTATTCAGCGTCTGTGTCTGCAGGATGGAGAGACAATGGGTGTCTAGATACACCACCTCTCTTTTTCGTCTTCTGCAGATGGGTGTCCCTAATGGGTAAAGAGGCGTGTCCCTTGGGAAGAAAAAAAAGAGAGAGAGAGATGACAGGCCCGGGAGATAGTTCAGAAGTTAAGCCTCTGCCTTGTAAGCAGAAAGACTTGAGTTCGGATCGCAGATCCTACATAACAAACCTAGACGGAAGTGGTGGCAACCTGTAATTCCAGCCCTGGTAGGCAGAGCCTCGAAAACCCCAGAACAAAGCAGTATGAAGGGAGAGTAATCGAGGATGATTCCCAATGTTGTTGTGGGGTTCAGAGTCGAAGACTGAAAGCAGAACATGTGGAGAGGATTAAGGTGGAGTTTACTAAAGAAGAGAAAGAACGGAACTCTGGACTCCGGGCATGGAATGCATGAGGGGCTAGGAGCTAGAAAGGAACTCCACGGAGCCCAGACCTAGAGTGCCATGAGGGGGCAGGCGCCAAAGTGACTGCCAAGGTCAGATATAGTTATGCCTTTAGGTAAGCCTGGGAAAGAAGGCCTTTCCTCATTGGTTAGCTCCCTTGAGCCTCAAGCCCTTGTCCCCGCCTTTAGGGGGGCCTATCTGTAAAGGAGAGGTGATCTCCATATCCTTTCATAAGCAAAGGGTTGAGGGAAGTGGGAGCGATATGTTCCTCTAGAGCATCCCAGCTATGGGGGGGTCACCTTCAGAGACCTTCAGAGCCGGTCCCACCATGGCTGCTCTAAACCTGCCTTAATGTCACCCGTGGGCCTCCACAGACACACACTCAAATGCCCTCTTGTACACATAGGCACACACAGATAGACACACACACACACACACACACACACACACAGTTCGTGTTATGCAAAACGAAAAACAAGCAGAACCAGAGATGGCAGCCAGATTGCTCTCCAGGTAAAGAGAAAGGCACCGTACTCAAAGCTGGTGGGCGATCTGAACTCCATGCCTAAAGCCCACACGTGGAAGGAGAGTGGGGTTCCCCCCCCACTTTCCTCCAAGAGGAAAAAAAAAAAAAAAAAAAAGAACAGATATGGCAGCATCAGCAAACTATCCTGGGAGAAAAAGCACTGTCAGCTTACTTGAAATGTGTCCCCCTGTGGATTTTTGTTTATTGACTGTTTTGTTTTGCTTGTGAGAAGGTCTCACCCTAGAGTCCTGGCTGGCCTGAAACTCATTATGAAATCCAGGCTGACCTCAGATTCAAGGCCACCCTCCTGTTGGATAATAAGGCCCAGACCAACACACCCAGTTTATCCCCCACCCCTTATCTCTGGCTAAGTCCCCAGCAGAATGGGAGTCATTTTATAGCATCTGTGAGAAGGAAGGGCTTCAAGATAAAGAATAATAAACGCAGGCGGCTAGAGGAGTCCTTGCCTTGCAAACTTGGTGATCCGAGTCTAATCTTCTGAGATCTGATTCCACAAGCTGCCCTCTGACCTTTAGTGGGCACACACGGGACACACGTGGGGTGAATCGAAGACGTGTGTACTCATTTTGAGCATCTTTGGAGTATTACATTTGAGGGATTTGGGACCTGGGGCGGACGGGAATCTTGGGGTGATTACTGAGGTTGTTGGTGGCAGAAGTGCCCCCAGGGGCCCTGTCTCCACCTAGAGTTTTTGCCCTCAGGGATGGGGAGCGGGGTGGCCACTGGGAAGGCCTGGGCTGGGTGGCTCACGGTGCTGCGTTATGCACAGTACGGGGTGTTCAGAGGGGTCAGAAGGGGCCTCCCGGGGTGGAGCTCAGAGGAGAATCTATGGGATTCACGGCGCAGTGGAGCAGCAGAAGGCAGTTTGGTAGAGCCGTGCTGGGAACGGTCTCTGAGGGTCTGGAAGATCATCCCCACTGCTGGGATGGCCGTGAAGGAACATGCCCTCCGCCAACTTCCCCAACCTTGGGCTTCTCAAAGGATATGGAGATTAGCTCCGTGTGGAGATTACAGATAGGCCCTACCTACAGGTGGGCTCAAGATCAATCGGGCTGAGCCTCAAGGAGCTAAGCAATGAGGAAAAGCCATTCCCAGATCCCCCCCCCCAGCTTTCCTGAGTGTATGGATATACCTGACCTTGGCAGCCATCTTTGGCGCCTGCCCCTCATGGCGCACATGTGGAAACCATTAGTCCATATCTAGTTTCTTGCCTCTCATGGATTCCATGCCTGGAGCCCATTTTGTGAGAAGGGACAGTATCATGAATGACATTTGCATGTGTGTGTGTGTGTGTGTGTGTGTGTGTGTGTGTGTGTGTGTGTGTCCCTGTGAAGGACCAAAGGTGACTTCGGGAATCATCCTGGATTGCTTCTACCTCCCCGCTTTGCTCTGGGATGTCCCACCCAAGGCTCCGCCCACCAGGGCAGGAAGTTCAGACCACCTGCTGTTTCTGCCTGGCCTTTTTTTCTTACCTGGGATCTAGGATCAGAACTCAGGACCTTCTACTTACCAGACAGAGTCTTAGCTCCAGAGCCATCTCTCCAGCCCTACATTTCAGTGTTTTAAAAAACGATATTATATTTCAACTCAAAAGGTTGTTGTTTTCAGCCAGGGATGTGGCTCAGCGGTTAAACCTTTGCCTCACGGGCAGAAGGACCTGAGTTGGGATTCCCAGTCGCCACGGAAAAAGAAAATGCCAGATGGATAGGGGCAGTGGTCCTAGAAGGCGGAGCCTGGGGAGTCTCAGAGCAAAGCAATAAGATGGAAGAGCAATCCAGGATGATTCCTGAGGTCGCCCTTAGGTCTAAGGAATGCTCCGCCCCTCTGATTCAGCTCCACCGGCTGTGTGACAGTGGGTTTAATACAGAGACAAACAACTCCGAGCCTACCACCTGGTGTTGCTCTCCATTAGGGTAGGGTCTGCGCATCCTGGTTTTTACTAGGCCTGCTTAACAGCTCAGTCTCCTGTGTAAATTTTTTTTTCTTTTTTTTTTTTCTTTTTAATTTTTTTATCATTATTATTATTTACTCAACTGTGTGCATGTGCGTGTGTATGTGTGTGCGTGTGTGTATGTCTGTGTCTGTGTATGTGTAGAACCACGGACGAATTCGCAAACCACCATGGACGCCTCCACCTCCTTCTGTCCCGGGATTCACAGGCTCCGCCCTACCAGGACCAGAAGCGCAGGCCGCCCCCACTTCCGCCTGGCGTCTATACGTGGGATCTGGGATCTGAACTCAGGACCTTCCGCCTGCAAGGCGGAGGCCTAACCCTTGAGCCACCTCTCCAGCCCTCCTGTGTAAATTTTATTTGCCTAGAAATTAAAAAAAAAAAAAAAAATCCGACGATTTGATGTAGCATTTTAAAAAGAAGGGATTCCTTGTTTCCTCCACCCCAGAGCCACATCACTGGCCTTTGGACTTCGGGGGGGGGGGGGGGGGAATGGACGTGTCTCTGGAGGTGACTGAATTTGAATAGGTTCCTCAGGGAATTGCCAATATGGGGTCACTGTCATATAATGCTTGACCTGAAGGTTCTTAGTTATAAAGATGGGGAGAATTCCAGCACTAAAACTGCATGAGAACTGGCTTTTGGTTATGAATTTTTGGGGGGGAGGGGAATCTACAATCTATTTATTAGAGAGAGGAGAGGGAGTGACAGGCGGGCACACATGCCTGGAGGTCAGAGATAACTTTCAGAATTCAGTTGTCTCCTTCCACCCCGTGCGCGTCTGAAAACCAAACTCAGGTTGCCAAGTTTGCAAACTATCTCTTGGTCCTAGTATGGACCTAGTATGGGGGGTGTGCAGGAGAGAGGGAACTGTAATCTTTGTTTTGGTTCCCTCTCTGAGCCCAGATCTGTTATCTCAATACAAGTCATATCTTGCAAGTTACAACTTTTTTCTCCTGAGGAGCAAACTCCTTCTACCCCCCAACCCCTCCCCCCCCAAAAATTCCCGACACTTGAAAGCTCTGAGCTTGCATAGATTTCTTCCATTTAGTTTCACATTCTGTGGGGTCCAGGTTCTGCTGCTTGCTGCAGCCGGCGCGGGCAGGTTTACTGGATGACTTCAGGGATAAACGCTGGCTTCTACTTAGCATTTTAAATTCCGTTTTCTCGTGGGTCTTCCTCTTACCACCAGCTCGGCCTGACTCTCAGACTTTCGACTTGGCAGATTTCTGCAGCATCTGGTCGCACGGCTGGGAACACGGCGCTTGCTGCTCCAGGATCCTTCTCCGACGGTCCCCCAGAGCCCTTTGCTAGGTCCCTGTTATTTCTCCTGGGAGTCTCCTTCTCCGTTTGCTAAAAAGGAAGGCAGAATTCTGAGAATTCCAAAGTCTGCGGCTGGTGGTCTATAGACACTTTCTTCTATTTCTTCAAGCAAACATGCAGGAAGGGACAGAGGTAATGAAAGTCACAAATCAGCAGACTTAAAAATAAGAAGCTGGAAGTGTGTGTGAGGGGAAATTAGGTCTTTTATCAAACCAAAGCTTTTGTGGGGGGGGATCCAGCTTTTATTGCATAAGGGACGTCCCCCCCTCCCATTTCTCAGAACTTAAACAAAGGGGTCTTCATCTGTCTTAACTCCTGCTAACAACAGGATGTTGCTTAGTCAAGACTAGTCAAGAATAGAATGTCAGCCAGAGCCTCGAGCCAATAGGGTGAAAGGCCAGAAACCACCACTCCCCCTCCCACTTTGCATTAGGGACGAAAGATCAAACAATGTCCATTCTGCGTTCTGCGTAGCTCACTAATTCCACTCTCAGCGGCCTTGTGGAGCTGGGTGCGTCTCTTGAGCATCTCGCTTCAACACCAGGACTTTTCAGCTCCATCGATCTGTGTGGGCCCGACCTAAGCGTGTAAGGACTGTGAAAGTGGAGCGTTTTGCTTGATAGATAGCAGACGATGAGACAAGTCTTGAGTGCCCAGCTGGCCGGAAGAACACGGCGGCCATGTTGGGAACTCTCAATGAGCCAAGAAACGGCATACAGACTCCTGGAAGCTAAGGGAGATCGATCGCTGGCCAACAGCTACCCAGAGAAATAAGGATCTCAGGCGTTGACTGCCAGGCGGGTGGGGGTCATCTTCATTAGGTAAATTGAGGTAGGAGTAAGGTTTAAGAAAACGGCTGGGTACACCATGAGTAAGGAATGGAAAAAGTTGATTGATTATATAGTTACATGCCAGCCAGACTAATTCTCAGAAGAGAAGACGTGGGATCTAAAGAAGGGGGCATGGAGTTTTTTTATTCCTGAGAATGTGGGTGGAACAAGGAGAAAGGGAGGGTCGGGTCATCAGTCCGTGTCCCAGTGAGGTATATGACTAAGCGCCTGCTGACCACTAGGGCCAGTGACAGCAAGCAGAGCTTCGGCTCTGAATGTGGGGTTTGGGGAATCCTATCCGTGGAAAGACCCGTGTGCGGGGAGAAGCAGCATTCCCTGGCTGGGAATCCCCCACTGGATCAAGAGGAAAAGGTGAGTTGCACACAAGCGTTCAGTTCTCTCTGCTTCCTGGCTTTAGGACGTGAGCAGCTTCTTCATGTTGCTGCTTCCACGTCCTGGGTCATGATGGACTCCACCCTCAAATTGTAAGCCAGAAATAAACCCCTCCCCTTCTCAAGTTGTTTTTGTTGGGGCATTTCATCTGCGGTCGGAAGAAAAGAAACTAAGAGGTGACCGTAAGATAAATAATGCTAGACACACATGAACTTGGATGACCTGACCCAAGGTGAAAAACAACGTCCTGCCCACCACCTTGATTTTAGCTGCTCAGGCCTCGGCACAGAGGCCACTTACATCTTACAAAGATGGAAAACTTTGAGCTGGGGGAAGGGGAGATGATCACTCAAGAGTTAAAAGTCTCTGCCTTGAAAGCAGAGTTCGATCCCATACCTGCCATAAAAACTCGGGTGGAGGGGCTGGAGAGGTGGCTCAGGGGTTAAGCCTCCGCCTTGCAGGCGGAAGGTCCTGAGTTCGGATCCCAGATCCCACGTATAGACACTGGGCGGAAGCGGGGGCGGCCTGCGCTTCTGGTCCTGGTAGGGCGGAGCCTGTGAATCCCGGGGCAGAAGGAGGTGGAGGCGTCCATGGTGGTTCGCGAATTCGTCCGTGGTTCTACACACACACACACACATACACACACACACACACAGAAGCACGCACACATACACAGGCATATGCACACAGTTGTATAAATAATAAAAATAAAAATAAAAACTCGGGTGGAAATGACAGCAACCTATACTTCTGGCCTTGGATGGTAGAGCCTGGGAAATTTGGGGTTTCCAAATTGCAAAGCAATAAGGAGGTAGAACAATCCAGGATGATTCCCAAAGTCACCCTTGGTCCTCCACAGGGATGGATACACAGTGGCCTCTCTCTGGCCTCTCTCTCTCTCTCTCTCTCACATACACGCACATATACACACACACAAATTCTTGCTTGTTTGTTCGTTCCTTTGAAAATGCCTTTCTCTTCAGTTAGACCACCTGATCCTTCAGGGTTACAATTTTGGTAGGTTTTGAAACTTGACATCCTGAACTCCAATTTAAAGTGTGTGTGTGTGTGGGGGGGGTCCATACATGTGTGAAAATGTGTGTGTGTGTGTAGATGGATTTATGCATGCTGATACACGCACCAACGTGTGCATGTGTCCATTGATGTGCAGGTGCATACGTGGGGGTACACATATAGTACAGGTGTGTATGTGTGGGTGCATGTTCACGTGCACACAGGTGCATGCACAGGGTAGAGATCAACCTCAAGGGTCACCCCTCAGTGGTCACCCATCTGGACCTGGGACTTGTCCGTTATGTCAGGCTGAACAGCTCCCCTAACAGGGATCAGCACTGGGATTACAAGCACGCACCGCCACGCCCAGGTGGGGCGTCGGGGATGGAATTCAGATTCTCCGGCTTGCATGGTGAGCGTTTTATTGGTTCAGCTGTTCCCCAGGCTCCAAGTGCAAATCTTGACTTTACTCCTCCTTAAACACGGAGGCATGGATGGTTTGTGTCATTTCCCAAAATGTCTCTAAAATAGCGAACTTTGAGAAGGAGCCATGGAGATACACCGAGCCCGATTATGTAAGCGCTTAGCACTTTCTTTGGGGCACAACAGGCGGAGCCTGCAGCTCATGCTCCTGGGTGGAGGAAGGGTGGACGGCGGGCTTCAGAATGGGTGGGGCAGCTGTGGGAGCCGCGGACCCCGAGGGACCGACCGTTCCTCGGCCGGAGTCTTCCTCCGCCGCCACCAGCTCTCTCTCTCTCCGTCTTGCAGCGTCTCTCTCCGAACTTCGCTCTTTCCTTCTGCTTCTCCCTTGAGCGCTCACAGGAAACGTTCTAGAAAATTCTCAAGGGACCAACTTCCACTAGTGCTTTTGGGCAGCTGTGGAGAGTTGGCTACCGCTGAGCCCCCAGCCCTGGGGGAATCCAGGGAAGAGACAGCTGTGGAGGACCAGGACAGATGTCTAACAGGACACGAAGACACCCCCCCCTGCACACACACACAGAACACACATCAGGAGCAACGTCCAACAGGTTGCGAACACACCCCCACACACATATGCAAGTTAAAACCCCAATCCCCAGGACAGAGGGCAACAGATCCCTTACGCACCCCCAAGTCTGAGCATCCTGGGACGAGGCACCTTGCGTCTGGCCTCCTAGGAGACGACCACAGCATTGGCACTCCCAGCTTCCCGGGTACCGCCTGGCAGGAGCCTCGCTTCTGTCCTGGCTGTGGGAAGAGAGCCATTTGGCAGGCCGAAAGCGGCAGGGCCATCTGGAGAGGCTGCCGCGACCTTAGTGAACTATCCCAATAACATCTCCAGGCTTTTATTTACTGTTTTAAAACAACATGAGAGCCCCATTAAAGAAAAAAAATTAAAGAGAAGATCATTCATGGTTCCAAGACCGTCTCATGTTCCCAAGGGCTCTTCAGAGATGCAGCTGCCAAGCAGAGGGTGTGTGCTGCGCGCGCGTGCGAATTTTTACACTTAATAGTATATCTGGGGCCTTTTCCAGTGTTGACATAGAATCTTTCCATTGGTCTCACTTTTTTTTTTCAACTGTAAATATTCCAGTTAATTAGATTCAGACATAATTAATGATCCTTATCCCTTTGGAATTCTTCATGGATTTGAATCTTTAAGGTTGGGATCTAGCAAAGCTATAAATGAAAGAAGTTTGGACCCATTTGCCTCCCTTACAGATAGATCTTCTTTCCTCCTTACTAGCAATGTCGCCTAAGCGGTCCCCTGTCCTGTCCCATCTGTGAGGTGTCCGCTGAGATTGTGTGCTCCGTCAGAAGAGCATCTGAGAAGTAATAACAGGTTCTATTTGTCCTTTAAGGGGAAAATAATACATGCTTGTGTTTCCAACTTAGGAAATGGAAACTAGGAAAAGAGAGGAAGACTAAAGAAATGGCTCAGGGGTTAAAGCCAAAGGACCTGAGTTAACCCCGCATCCCACATAACAATGCCAGTAAGAGGGGCTGGAGAGGTGGCTCAGGGGTTAAGCCTCTGCCTTGCAGGCGGAAGGGCCTGAGTTCGGATCCTAGACGCCGGGCCTAGACGCCGGGCGGAAGCAGGGGCGGCCTGCGCTTCTGGTCCTGGTAGGGCGGAGCCTGTGAATCCCGGGGCAGAGCACACAAGGAGGAGGTGGAGGCGTCCGTGGTGGTTCCCGAATTTGTTTGTGGTTCTACATGCACACACACACGCACAATTGAATAAATAATAATTTAAAAAAATTTTAAATGCCAATAAGAAATGGCTGTGGCCTGCACTTCTGGCCCCGGAAGGTGGAGCCTGGGAAACTCCAGATCAAAGTCAAGGGGAGGGAGAGCAATCCAGGATGATCCCTAAAGTCACCCTTGGGCCTCCACAGGGACACACAGTGCCCTCTGATACACACCCCCCACACACACGCATGCACACACGCACGCACAAAATAAAAAAAATTAAAAAAAGGAAAGAAAAACACTTGAACATGGCAGCCACACTTATAATCCCAACACTGGGGACGTGGAAACAGGATTATTGTTGTGAGTTTGAAATGAGTTTCGGTTCATAGTAAGTCCCAGGCCAGCTGGGTCTACATACAGAGACCCTGTCTCAAATAAATAAGTAAATAAGTAAGTAAGTAAGTAAATAAATAAATCTGCTGCAGTATTTGTTCCTTGGTTCATCTGCCACTGTTTTAAGCCCATTTTTGTCTGTTCCAGGTCTCTTTCAACTCATACCCTGCCCCGAGCTACTGACTTGTATTGAGGCTGGCAGAGGGCCAATGCTATGCTGGGGGGCGCGGTGGGGAGGATATGATCTGAGCTCGTAGGCACTTGTCTGCAAAAAGCAGACACAGGAATAGCTGAGGATGGTGTCATCCCTAAATGCAGGCGTTGTGACAGTCCTTCTCCGTGGTTGCTGATAAAGTCGGGACGCAATGGCTTCAGGGACCAAGGAGTTTACTCTCTCTACAGTAGTCTGGTTCCAGTTGCTTGTCCAGCTGGACAGGACAGCCCACACAACCCCATATCCTTCTCCTGGCTTAGAGAGGGACGAGCCTAACTTGCCAGACCAGCGTGTCTGGCCCAGGGTACACAAGGATGCCTCCTTTCTCAAACAGTTCCCTCCATTTTATTCACCTGCCCGGGAACTGGTCCCGCCCAGCCAGGGCTGAGCCTCCCCCATCAGCTAGACAACCTCCTGCAGGTTCATTCTGGGGTCAACTCAACTACTAATTCTCTACAAATGTGCCCAGAGCCGGAATCCTGGACCATCAAGTTGACATCTGTATCTAACTATGACAGGTGTCAATCTGATAGTGGCGAGCTGTGGACGCATTTGTAAGCAATCAGTGGTTGAGCCCCCGCCCCCCCCAGCAAGTCTGCAGGAGATTGTTTGATTGACAGGGAACACTGAGCCCCTGGTGGGCGGGATTAGCCCCTGGACAGGTGAAGATGGAGGTACTGGTATACTTGCCCAGACATGCTGGTCAGGCAAGAAAGGACTGTCCCTCTTTCAACTGTCCAGTGGCTGTGTGGATATGGTGTGGCTAGCTCCCTGGGCCCCTGGTGATAATGTAGGCTCTTCTGCCAAGTTGGACAAGGAACTGTAACTGGAGTATTATAAGCCACATTAAGACCCCTCATTCCTTTATGCCGTTTTGTTTGTCTGTCAGTAATATTGCAGGCTGTTAGTTTAGTTCACAGAGGAAGGAGCGTCATGTAACCAGAATGCACAGAGAAGGTAAAGCTGAAGGGCTGGTCTGAACAAGTAGCTCAAAAATGTTGAAGAAAATGATTTCTATCTAACCTCTGTCCTTCTTTCTACTTCTTTCTTACCATGGTCTCTGGAAGGCCAGCTATCCCCGTAGTTCAATTCCTACCAGTGTCTTTTGAGGTTACTTCCTGCCTGATTCCTCTTTAGCAGGAAATGGAAGCATCTCTTCTCTATCGACCAGTGAATTCCTGAGATTTTCTTTGGGTCGGTCTGGCTCCTTAGGCCCCATACAGCACCTTTGCCTGACTTAAGATGAGTGGATTGCCAACTCTGGCCTCTGGGTCTCTTTTTCTATTTCTAGAAATTACTCACGATGTCAAAGAATCTTTTTAAGTCGAGAAATTATCTCGTAACAGTTGCTGAATTATTAATCGAAACTAAATAAGTTGTAAGATATTACTTGATTAAAAGCAATAAACTGGGTTGGGGAGATGGCACAGGAGTTAAAGCCTTCCAAGCAAAAAGACCTGAATTCGAATCTATGGGTCCAAGGTAAAATGCTGGGTGGAAATGGGCAGTAGCCTGCCTGGATTCTGACCCTAGAAGACACAGTCTTGGAAAGCCCAGATCAAAGTAATAAGGAGGTAGAGAAATCCAGAATGATTCCAGATGTCACCCTTGGACTTCCACAAGCACACACTCAGACTATCCTCTGCACACACACACACACACACACACACACACACACACACACACACGCACATGCACAATAAGCTTAGGCCTGCAGCTGTAACTCAGTGACAGAATGCTTACCTAGTTTTTATAAGACCCTGGATTTGATTCCCAGCACCACGAAATGGATACATAAAAATAGTCTGTTTTACATGTTAACATGTTGAATAAAAATAAAGAGGCAAAGCTACGTTTGGGGGCCGGCAAGATGGCTCAGTGGGTAAAAGCACTAGCCGTGCGAGTCCAATGATCTAAGTTCGATTCCCAGACAAGGTAGAAAAAAGAATTGACTGCACAAAGTCGTCCTCTGACTTCCATCTACATACTGTGGCATGTACTTATATATATATGCACGCACGCACATGCTATAATAAGTAAAACATTAACACACCCCAAACCAACCTTTTTCCCCCAAACAAAAACATTAGAGAGAAGAATGTTTTATTGTGTTTTATTTTTCTTTTTAGGCATTTTTTTGAAATCTTTTTAAATAAAATACAGCTTGATTCTCATACCTACTTATGTTTTTAATCTGTTTTGCATGGTTTTAGTTGATATACATGAAGAAAATCTGGCCTTACATTGATCATAGTTAGACAATGTGGAGTATTTTAGTACCTTTTAAGATCATTCATAAAACTACCTTCCAGTAGACTGAGGAAGGGCAACTTGGTATGCCACAGAGACCTGAACCCCCACAAGAGCAGACAAGCCAGAGAGAACTCTGGGGTCCATAGAAGCAGACAGGCAGGAGGGTGGGAGGGATTGATGAGGGAAAGGGAGAAAGATGGAGGGAAGCAGGGATTAGTACTGAATATGCTTGTAAAACTAAAAGATAAATAATAAAAAAAAAAACTATTATCTTCCAGACTGGAGAGATGGCTCAGAGGGTAAGACTCGGCCTCAAAAGCAGAAGGTCCTGAGTTCGAATCCCAGGTCCCATATAAAAACTCCAGGTGGAAACAATGGTGGCCTGCACTTCTGGCCCTGGTGAGCAGAGACTGGGAAATTTCGGATGGAAGCAAAATGGAGGTAGAAGCAATCCAGAATGATTCCCAAATCACCCATGGACCACCACAGGGATACACAATGCCTTCTGATACACACACAAAATAAAGTAAAAACTACTTTCATTCCACAAAACTCCCGCCACGGGTAGTTTCCTAAAGCTTTGTTTCATAGCAGAATCTGAAACCTGTCTCTGAGCTTCCCATATTGCGCCAACACACTGTCTGTTCTGTGTGTTGAGAACAGACCTGTGTGACTTTGCGTCATGGATTAACCATGTGGAAAGGAATGATTTACTGAGTAAATATGGCTCTTCCAAAGGCTGTCATGTCATAGCCATTCAAATATTGCTCTCATTAATAGCATTACTGATCTCCTCATGTACTGAGAAAGTGTCATGCTTGTATATACATATTTCTCGCAGAAATTTACACTGTAGAGTCACTGTTGTTAAGAACGACCTTTGTCTGAAAGCATTAAGGTACAAATATGATCTGATTACACATGTGCTTGCTTGTTTGGTCTTGGAGCCCTGAAGCCCGGGAGGCGTGCTAGGGTATACAGGCTGAAGAATGGTGATCACGGCAGGAATTCCACCCAGGAAGCCATCAGCCATGCTGGAAATGAGATCTTCCCAGTGTGATGGCTTTGGGGTTACCTAGCTGCTGCAATCAACCCTTACCCTACTCCTGTAAATAAAATCTGATGAACTTGTTGGCTCCTCAAGTTGGACTTTGGTATAACTGTTACTCTGATCTGTCATCCACGTCCTCTCTGGGATAGGTGGATATTTCTGAGGCATCTGTCCAAGAAAAGTATCGTGCAATAGTCACTTTTTTTTTTCCTTAGAAAATATCTTTTGTGTACTCAAGCCAGAAGAGCCAGAGCATGCCAGATGTTTTCTCAAGTGTCCCGTGAGCAGCTGTTTCAGGACAGGACTCAACCGTCCAAGGATCCTTCCCTGGACAAGCACCTCAAGTCACTCTGCAGCTAGTGTTTCGTGTGTGTTTCCCATCCTGTTACATAACATGTAGACGGGATATCTACTCACCCACTTTCATGATTTTCAGTGATGTTTTATTGTCGAGACAGGGCTTGGGCTGGTCTTGAGCAGGTCACATAGCGAGCATGACTCTATAATTCTCTGGCTGTGTTTTCCACTGGTGAAGGTACCAGCAATTGGTCCAGCTTTCTGTTGCATGTTCAGTTTGATTATTACAAGAATGCTTTGCCTCCAACGTTCCCTGAAAGGTTTCCATGGGCCGCATTTTGGGGGTCTCAGACTCCACTCACAAGAACTGAGTGGGATTCTTAGGTGGTACTTTTCTGGGAGCGATGCCACTCTAGATTAGGGATTCGATGACAGATCAAAGTAGACTGTAGCTTGGTGAACCAATGAATTTATTAGGGCTACTTACAGGAGTACTGGTTATTTAGAGAGCAGGGGCAACTCAAAGTCAGCTACATCGATGAAAAGTCCACTCTGGCGTGGGTGAGATTTGTGGAAAACACATCCCTGTGCTCTCCACGTGATTTGCTTATTGGAGAGTGACTGAGATTCCTTCCTAAGACTTTTCTCCTAGCCAGGGAGTTGACCCTCCTTTTCCTAATTATATGCTGCTATCTCGCCTGGGAGAGCCTAGCCCCCCCCTGTCCTTGTTAGTTTCAGGGACTTCCTGAGACTACAGCCCTCCTCCCAAGCTCCTTATTTTCTGAGCCTTCCAGAAATATCTAGGAAGGGTTATTTCAAACAGCTACACAGCACTACCCTTAAGTTAGACTAGGGACAAAGTTAGACAGGGAGGGGAGAAGTATGCTGACTCACGGAGAGGGAGGGCAAGAGGGGGTGAGGAGAACCGCAAGGACTTTATCAGATGAACCAAAGTCATTAGCATAAGGGCGGGAATGAACGTAGACAATTGTAGTTGCAATTATAGTTACAACCTTGCCTCTTTGCTACTCAGGGGCTAGAAGACCCACTGAGGCCACCTGCTGATTTGGAGAGATACCACTAAAGCTTTGAGATCTAGTGGTTGATTGCATAATTTGGGCGGGATGTTTGGGGGGCAGGGCTCAGTTCCTGCGGAAAGTGGATCAGTTCTGCAATTTCGAGGGAAGTCATAGTGCCCAAACAGATGCTCTGGGGGCTAGGAGAGGATTCAGCATCACGCCTACGGGACATCTACTCTTCTAAGGATAGGGCTGGCTTTCAGGGCAGCCTATGAAGGGGGAGGTAAGCCTCGGAAAGAGTAACAGTCAAAGCAAAGACAAAAGAGAGGTAAGGTACCTCCCACTACAAAGGCAGGCCTCAGCCTAGTCTTCAACAGAAAGAGGGTGACTACTCAGTACCTCACACACAGCTGTTCTTTCCTCTGCCCCCCCCAACCAGGCAGCTGGGCTGACTGACTAGCTCTGACAACCCACTAGTTTTAGATTGCCCTGTGACAATTTTTCTTTCATTTTTGTTTCTCCCAGCGCCCTCACTTAAAATTAATCGAGAAGGGGGCTGGAGAGGTGGCTCAGGGCTTAAGCCTCCGCCTTGCAGGCGGAAGGTCCTGAGTTCGGATCCCAGATCCCACGTATAGATGCCAGGCGGAAGCGGGGGCGGCCTGGGCTTCTGGCCCTGGTAAGGCGGAGCCTGTGAATCCCGGGGCAGAAGGAGGTGGAGGCGTCCATGGTGGTTCGCGAATTCGTCCGTGGTTCTACATATACACAGACACACACACACACACAGACACACACGCGCGCGCACACACACACACGTGCGCACAGTTGAATAAAAAATAATAATAAAAAATTTTTAAAAAATTAAAAAAAAAAAAATAATCGAGAAGAAACAGAATTGCCCTATCTTTTCCTTCCCAATGTTTTGATTTCTTATGTTGACTATGCAGACGTCATTTTTCCCCCTAGTGTCACTATCCCATTCTCCTCAGGAGAACAGAGAAATTTTCAAAACAGCTGCTTTTTTGAAACAAAACAAAACCCACGACTGTTTGGCTTAGGATCTATGATTTTCCCAATTGAGAGGGGCGATTGTTGTGTAGGAGACTCATACCAATGAGATGGGAGAAGGGCTTCCTAAAAAAAAATCCCAAGCCTTCTTCCTGTTTGTACGGCCTGGTAACACTCATCTAAAAACCCCTGCCTGGCTTTCAGGATAAAAACCTCTATTTCTTATGTAGCACACAGCTTCGGATCAATCACCGACTCTGTAGAAGGTTCAGGAAGGAGTTACATATGAGACAATAAAAAGAAAAAAAAAAAAACAAAAGCCTACAGCCGTACCTACTAACAGCGGACCGCCCCTTTGTGGTTAACCGTCCTGAAGCTAGAGATCAGGGTGTCCCCTAAGTAACAAAAACAGAGGGGCTTCATCTTCAAACTTCTCATCCAATATGGTTTTGATCCCCTTCTTGTGGGGTTTTCTAGAGGATTATGGGTGGTCAAGTCCACCGAGGGGAAAAAAAAAGTCACCTTACGACGTCATGAATATGATACCCACGTCATAGAATTTCCGAAGAACGTCTTTTAAATCCCTCCAATCTCAATTCCGAGTGTTTGGTTTGGGAAGTAAAATTCTGCCCTCTGCCAACTGAACGTTTTCTTTGAGAAGACAAGAACGGAGACCTTCGTAACAGCATCACAGGTACCAGGTCCCTGATCCTCATTCTCCGATGTCACCCTGAAAGTAAATTGAGAAGAACATCATCGGCTTCACCTAAGAACCAACGCGTCCTATGGCACAGGACACGTGGAGAGACCCGCACACCTATCAGTGCTTTAAGATTTTTTCCATTTGCCAAATTGTGAGCCTTAACCAATACAGTGTGCGTTTTCGAGACTGACATTTTCTTTTCAGAACCCGGAAGGGAGGCAAGGAAGACATGGAGAAATGAGCAGCCGTCCAAGCCCAGGTTCCCATCTTGGTTCTGCTACTTAAGTAACCCCAAATGACTCACTTCTGTTCTCCGGGTATCATTTCCCCTCTACTGTCAAATTCGTTGGTCGGCTTGGGTAATTAGCATCGTCGTTTCTCCGGCACGTGGAACGCCACGAGCCTGCTTCTCCCAAGTCCCAACACGTATCCAAGTCTTTCCTCGCCCCCCACCACCCCTTCCGGGGACACGAGATCAGTAACCGAAGACCAGGGGGCAGCTGCCGGGGCCGGCACGTGACTGCGTCAAGTCTCCGAATCGGTGGCGGCTTCAGTGCCCTGCTGCGCCCGGCTGCATCTTCGGATGCGTCCGGGAGACGGCAGCGGGCGCACGGGATGCGGGTCCCAGGTCGCCCGGCGCAGCCGCGCCGTCCCCACCGGAGGCGCCCTGCACCCCTCTGCACCACCGGGCGGGGGTGGGGGTGGGGGTGGGAGTGCGTGCGCGCCTGGGGGCGGAGCCGCCAGCGGACCCCCTCGCGCGCTCTGATTGGCCTCCGTGTCCTCGTGACGAGAGGTCCCGCCCCCGCGCCCCTCCTCCGCATCCGCGCGGGGGAGCGGACGGTCCGGGGCTGAATGGGCGAGAGCGCGGCGCCGGGGGCGGGCTGGGGCGCGGGGCCCCGGGCTGGAGGCCGGCCAGCGCCCCCTCCCTAGCATGCGCACCCAGGCGGCGGGCGGCGCAGAGCGGCGGCCCCAGAAGCCGCGCAGCCAGGCAGCGGCACCTGCCTGCCGAGGTACGTGGCGTGGCCCCCCATCGGCGTAACGGGGGGTCGGCGGGCTGGGGGGACGGCGGCGACGGTGACTTGCCTTCTGCCCACGTGTGTTCGGGCCGGGTGGCTGGGTCCCAATCCTCGCGGCAGGGGCGAACGCGATGCGTCTTTCTCTCTCTACCCCCCCCATGATGCTCCTGCCTGCGATGATGAGAGGAGGTTTGGGGGTTCCGGATCGCCTAGACCCGGCGCGCAGCCATCTCGCAGGTGTGGACGCTGAGGAGGGCGGAGGGACGAACGGCCGGGATGGCAGGTTCCAGCGTCATGACCCTTTTCCACGGTGCTTTCTATTGCGGCTTCGGGGGTTTTTAATTCATTGCTGGAACCTTCCGGGCCAGCAGAAGCGAAGGAACTCGGGCGCCCGCGCTGGGCTTGGGAGAAACCGCGCGCAGGGTCACCAGCGGCTTGCGAAGCCGCCCTGGGCATCCGGGGGGAAGATGAGCTGTGTGTTGTCTGCTGGTAGAATTTCGCCCATGACCTTCCCCGCCCTCTCCCTGCGGCCACTCCTGAGCTGGACACACGTTTTTGTTTTGCGACCTTCCAGGTTCCTCGGTTTGTTACTGGGCATGCGTGCCCCTTATTTATTTTTTGCAAGATTTTCAAAGAACAGCTCCAAGGATTCCAGCCAATAGAGGCCAGTTCCGACCCTACCCACGCCATCTGGATGACCTTGGCAGACATCGATTCCTCTGGGGGGAGGGCTTGCTCCCCTGACCTGTACTGAGAGATTTTACCTGCTGATGGTTGGGGGACCTTCCAGGCCTCCAGGTTTGTGGTCCCGACCATTAAAAATACATGTATGCTTGAAGAGCGTTGTGCAGAACTCTCCACCAGACTTGGAAGTGAATTTTTAATATCCTTCCCTCCTAATTGATGTATACAGGAGTCTTTGCAAAATCAGTTATCATTTACTTGCCCCAGGCACCAAGGGCTGTACTGGGTTTTGGACTCACGAAAAGAGAAAAGAGACTCCTGTCCTGCAAAGTTAATCCTCTTTTGCCATGAGACAGACTTTAAAGACCCCCGAAGAAGGATCTAATTCGGTTGCATGCAGAAGACTGGAAGCTGGACAGACTTTTGCAGAGTGCAATCCCAGAGCATGACAATTCACAGGAATGTCTATCCATTGCTAATTAATCACCTGATTTCCCACCTCATTTGGATAAGAGGGAATTAATATGAACTTGAAGACCTCGGTCTTTTTTTAATACCTACTACTAACACTGCTGTGTCTCTAAAGCAAAATATCCCGTGAGCATTCTTGGTTAACATTTCTTTGTTTTGTGTTTCTCTTGAGGCAAGAAAGAAAATGACAACTGATTTTTTTGGGGGGAGTGGGGATAGGAGGTTGGTTTCTTTTGTTTGGTTGGTTTTTGAAGCAGGGTCTGACTTTAGCTGTCTGCGAGGCCCAGGATTCCTTGGAATTCTTGATCCTCCTGCCTCTACTTTGAGTGCTGGGTTTAGTACAAACCTGTGCCAACATGCCTGGCTTAACATTGGTAAGACCGAGAAAGCATGGGGAGGCTTATGAGAGAGAGAGGCCGGCATAAATCCATTCTTTAAAGCATGCGTTTTCTGACAACACTGAAAATTCTTTTCTATTGTTGGCACATGTTGCTCATTCGCGCTGTGTCATAAACAAAGGTTAAGTGGCGAATGTTAGGGGTACTGAAGGCAGGAGAAGAAGAAATTGTTCTTTGGTTGACCTCCTCCACTTCTGCTTCCTTATGGGCTGTTTGCGGGCGGTGAGGTTAGCTGACTCTTGGGAAATGCAAGGGAAATGGAAAGAGCTTTGCTCTTCACCCTTCTGGTTCCTGAGGATCCCTTGAGTCCCTGCTGCCTGTGGAACAGAGGGATTGGGGTGACCCCCAAAGGACATGTCTGCGTCGCGAATCTAACTGGCAAGGTTTGGCATACTAACCGCTGGGAAGCCTCACAGGGGTGCTGAGGAAGAGATTCAGGAAGGACTGGCTCAGTGTGTGGGTGACCGAAGGTAGTGAAGGCAGCCACGTGGCACAGCCGGAGGAAGCCATAAATACCCAGGGGGCAGGAGGGTGCTCCTGAGAGTTCAGCCCAGCTTGAGCCGGGCACAGAGGGAGTCTGGAGGTGCGTGAAGGAGTGGGAGAAAGAGGAACTCAAAGTTCACTAGCCACCCCACAGATCATACTTCCCTGGATCCCGACAGAGCTGCCCTCCCCTCCCCTCCCCTCCCCTCCCCTCCCCTCCCTCCCTCTCCCCTCCCTCCCCTCCTTCCTCCTCTTCCTCCCCTCCCCTCCCTTTTCTTCTCTTCCCCTTCCCTCCCCTCCTTTTCGTTCCCCTTTTCTCCCTTCCCTTTCTCTCCACTCCCCTCCCCTGCCGCTCCCCTTCCCTTCCCGTTTCCTTTCCCTCCCTACCTTCCCTTCCCTTTCCTGCCATTCCCTTCCCCTTCCCCTTCCCTTTTCCCTTCCCCTTTCCTTTCCTCTTCTCTTTCTTTCCTCTTTCCTCTCCCTTCCTCTTTCCTCTCTCCTTTCCTCTTTCCTTTTTCCTTTCCTTTCCTTTGCCTTCCCTTCCCTCTTTTCTCTTTTTCTTTCTCTTTTCTCATCTCTTCTCTCCTTCCCTTCCTTTCTGTATGGTATAGATACCCGCACTGTGGCACGGTATATAGCTTTATGATCTCAGCACTTGGGAAATAGAAATAAGGAGGATCAGGAGTTCAAGTCCAAATTCTTCCAGATCATAAGTTCAAGGCCAGCCTGGGCTATATGAATAGACTCTGTCTCAAAACGACAACAGTAACACAAACACACACACACACACAATTAACACACAGAACTAGAAAAGTCTATCCAAAGTGTACAATCAGTGGACTTTCTTCCATTCTGAGCACACCCATGCCACGAGCACTTAGGTCAAGGGACAGAACTTGCCGGGACCCCCCCCCCTTGCATGCAACTATTCTTGCTTCTAGTCACGGCCTGCCCAGGATGAACTCTGACCTGATGCACCTGTCTCCTGCCGTCCATAAAGACTCCCACAGTCCGTGTTTTCTTTCTGGGAGCAGTGGGTGCCCAAGATCCTGGCAGGATGTTTGTGCTTGATCTGATCGTGGGCAGGAGGAAAGTGTATCACATGTGCATCTGCGAACTGTCGTCTTGGACTTTGGGCCGCCTCCAGCCTTTCGCCGCTCGGTGTAGATCTGTGGCGGGGACAGCGCAGGTGCCTGGCTTTGGTTAAGTGTGTACCTTTGAGGTTCCTGTACTGGAAGTGCTGACTTCTGAGGGAGTCACAGGCAAAGCTCTTTTCTTCCTGTCATGGAACTGACCTCCTTGGGACTTCCCCCCACTACCAGATGATGAAGGCGACAGTGTCGAGGCGATTGCGAGGGAGGGAGCCTACCTGTGCCCAGTGTGGTCTCAGGAAGAGGGGTCACCTCCAGAATCCGGGTCCACTGGGCTCCCACAACGGGCAGGCTGAGCTGGGCGCAGGCTTTAGCTCCAAGACCCCAGACGTTCAGGAACAAAGTCTGGCCCAATGGCTGCGTTTGATCTTGTTTCCCCCCAGCTGGCCACCGCCTCTGAGCGGGTGACTGCTGTACTTTATTGAGGCTTTGGGGCTGCTCTCCAACCCGCCCCTGCCGACCCCTGCGTTTCCACCTGGAGGAAAAGCTCGTTTCTTGTTTGGGCCTTTGAGTCACACAAGGCTTTCATTGTTGTTGTGGTTCTTGTTACAGCATGGAAAAATGTCCAAGATTAAGTTGTCGAATGCTGAGCTAATCCTGTACCGCGAATTCTCTTTTTCCCCTCATAATTCCATGGCATCTGGGGGTTCCTAATAGTTAAGTATCACATGCTTGGATTTAATGCGTTTGATTAAAAAAAATAATTCAATTAAAAGATTACTTTCTGAACAATACTTGGGCTTTAAGTTTTTTTTTCAAAATATTTATTTCCGAAGGGGGGGGGCACACACGATACGGTACATAGAGTCTCCCCTTCCACCCATGGGCTTCCAGACATCAATCTTGGCTCGGTCGGCAGGTTTACAAGCTGGTTCTATGGCACCGGCCCCATTCTTTCATTCACTTATTCATTCATTCATTTTGCTGCACGGGTATATGAGGTGTGTGTACAGCGTGCACACACGCCCAGCGCCCCCGTGGAAGCCAGAGGACCACTCTGCACAGCCGACGCTCTCCTTTCCCGCCTTTATGTGGGTTCTGGAGGGCTGAACTCACGTGGTCAGCCTCTTTTTTTTCATGGAGCCGTCTCCCCGACCCGGTCCTGGGGCTTTTTGGACTGTTGAGGCTACTTTTTAACACTCTGGATGATGCTGAGACAGGTCTCGTGTAGTCTGGCTGACCTTACACTTCCCTTGGAGCTATGGGGAGCCTTGACAGGCTTGTCTGCATAATGGTCCAAAATGAGCAGTGTCCGTGAGGCTGTGGAGCCCCCCCCCTCCCTGGCTGCCTGCTGGTTTCCTCTCGCTGCCTTTTGGACCTCACGCCCTGTTCTTCACCTCCTCTATTTGTTTTTACAAGTGTCTCCTCTAGTCTTCTCCAGCCTGGGGCATTGGGGTCTGCAAGAAGACTGAGGGTGGCCAGTGACACTTCCTCCTCCTAGCTTGATATTTTCCACAGTCACATCTGTCCGCAGTCACCTAGGGTTTGGCCGCTGGCATGGACTCCTTTATCCTTCCCCAGCACTGCTGTCGAATGAAACGTCAGGTGAACCACACCCACACTTTTACAGTTTCTCCTAGTTACATTTTCGGAATTAAAAAGAAACAGAATCAAGTTTCAGTTTCCCCAGAGAGATACAAACTCCCAGACTCCAATGCATCTAATAACACAGCTTCAAACCATATAAAACACATTAACAGGCTACTTTGTATTCTTGTGTTCCTACCACATCTTCCAGTCTGTTCCCTGCAAGAGACCCCACTTGTTATAAAACTACCTAGGAGAGAAAGATAAAAGCTTGGTTTGCGCTGTTCTCGCTGGCTGTGGAACTGTTTATTTTGCACCATAGCCCCCGAGTTTGGTACCATAATCATTCCCATTTTCCAAAGTCCCAGAGATGTTAAGGAGCTAAGAAACTCAGAGCCAGGGTGGAAAGGAGAAATAAGATTACTGTTCGCATGTCTTTGCAGCATGTAGCTTATTCCTGTCTTGGTTTCATATTATTTCCATTGCTGCAGTGAATAAATGAGTCAGACAATTCAGGGGAGCCAAGGGGCATTTGATTCCAGCTTGCAATTTCAGGTTGCAATCCAAGATGGCAGGAGCGTTACCTGCAAAGAAACGGGCTACGTCACGTCACCACATAGGAAGACCTGGGGGAAGGGCGAGGACCTGCATACTTTCTAGCTTGCCAGACTGCTGGATTACCAACAAGGTCTCTGTCCATCGTATCTACCTGTCCATGGAAGGGTCCCCCCGCTGTGGGCTGAGTCTCCCCTCATCAGTTTACATGAGGGCTTGCTGGGACACCAGCCTTCACTAACGAAGGTCCATCTTATCAGTTGCACGTCGACCCCTGAAACTGACTGCTTATACCACCTCTCAGAAGGGATCCTGTCAAAGTCTGTGGTGTCGCTGCCAGGCAGGTCTCTTTGGGGTGTGTGCACCCCGGATGTCTATGTTGTCTCTCTGCTGCCCAGTCCTTTCGAGAGAGGTTTCCAGAATCTGGTTCTTAGAAAATCCCCGCCAGCTCCTTTTTGTTCCTCGGGGACTGCTCTCTTTTCCAGCAGCTTCGCAGCACATCCCTCTTGGATTTGGATGCTTCCGATTTTCCCGCCAACTTCTGCTGCCACCGTCCCTGCGCTGGGGTCAGTCTTAGGGGGCAGGGTGGGGGGGGATCCTGACAGGAGCATCCTTCTAAGATACCCCTCCCCCAAATTTCTAACCCGTCTCGTAGCATGCTGCCTCCAATGATGTGCAACAAGATGACAGTAATTAGCCTGGGGACTCGTCTGACTTTTCAAGTGAGATTTCTGAGTGGCCCGAAGGAGAGACCGTGTCTCTGTGGCTTGTTGCTGTCTGCCCAGGCACACCTCGTGGGGGCTTAAAACCTGCTCTGTCTGTCTGGGAGGGAACCTGGCCAGATGCTAGCTTGCCGTTTTTGGCCAAGATTAAAGGAATGTGTGATTGAGGGTGTAAAAGGAAATAATGTGTTTTAGCCAGTCATTCTACAGACCTAAATATATGCTATTGCTTTTAGACATAGGAGTGTACTTAACTTGTTCTCAGTCAAATGTGCCCCAAACAAACTCTCCTCTAGTTCTCCCTCTCCCTCTCTTCTCTCTCCCTCTCTCCCTCTCCCTCTCCTTTCTCTCCCACCCCCACCAGTCCTGTCAAACTCTAGTCTATTTCTTCTCTCTCTCCTTCCAGTTTCCCAGGGTCTTTACTGCTTCTTAATTTGGGACTTTATCTATCTGCTTCTTCAGTCCCAATAGCACAAATGGGATTTTTTCCCATGTGTATCTGTGTATAGAGTTCATGCATGTGTGTCTGCGTGTGGGTGTGGTACTTGTGTGTGCAAGCGTGTGATTCCGCCTGCCTGCGGAGCCCACGTCGCTCTTCCTCTCTTGTTTCTAGGGCTGGAATTACAGGGGGGCCACCTACTCCTCAAGCAGGGCTTTTGATGGCCAGTCGTTACTGCCACAGCTCCCAGCAAATCCCCAAGCTCCCCGTCCACAGCCAGCTGCCTCCCTGAGAAATATTTCTAAGATACTGTTTGGTGACATTACGTTCATTTTTCTACCACCCTAAGAACCTACCCTTGCCCTTTCTTTCTGGGGTATGGAATGGTGGATGTAGTAGAGCTTGCCCACAAAATTGCCTAGCACCATATTCCGTTGTTTCCCTTTGACTGCATTCTGGGGGTCCCACCCCCTTGTTGGAGCTTATATGTTGGTCTCAGAGTTGCTTTGCGAACTGTCCTTTTTACTGACTTTTTCCAGTGTTTCCTCGAAGTATTGTTTACTAAGCCCAAATGCCCAGTTTTCTTTCATGTAGATGGGAATCTGCTAAAAACCTCATCTCCGAAGTTGCTTTATCTAGGGGGTGTCTGTAGCTATCCCAGGTGTGTTCTCCCCTAGTGGGTTTCCACTACGTGACTCCCCCCAGTGGAGAGCCCTTATATATAGCCTTTGTTGCGCTCAGGGGACCCCCCCATGCTGGGACAGTCATGGACCTTTTTCATTTCCACTCTAGGTCTCTAAAGGGCGCCTCCACCCCACCGCTACATTGCCTTGAGAGTTGGGGTGCAACGTGCACACTCTTCTTTCGTTCCCCCACGCCACGCCCCGTCATAAGAACCTGAATTTATTTCACAGACCAGATCTCGGGTGGCACGTTAAGAATAACCCCCTGGGGAAAAAAAAAAAAGAATTCCCCCCCTGAGCTTCCTCATCTCTAAGTTCTGTGGTATCTTGCTCCCCTGTCCCCCTCCCCCAAGTCATGCTCATCCTCCTCTTTGCCTTTCTACTTCTGCTCAGCAGTTTAGTCACCCACCTCGCCATTATCTCAGGGACCTCTGGGCCACCTGCGGCTGCGGCCGCACGCCTCGCCACGCCCACAACCGCAGGGAGGAGGTCCCGCTGGGCTCCTAGCAGAATCTGGTGACCACTCTGTCTCCGTCCCCTGGGATCTGGCCTCAACACACCTCTGACCTTTGGCATGTCCTTCCCTCCCCCTGGCGTGTGCCCCAAGGACCCATCCAGGTATCCCCCCCTCAGGGAAGACCCCCTGGTTTCCAGTGCTGGATCTAACTCGCTTTACTGCTTCCTAATTTGGGACTTTATCTATCTGCTTCTCAGTCCCAATAGCACAAATAGGATTTTTTTTCCTCACTGCGCAGGCCGAGCTGCAGTTTCACAACCTTGTTCAGGACTTTGAGTCTGTGGGTATTTTTGGTTTTCCTGGTGGATCATTCATTAACCAAAAAAAAAAGGGGGGGGGGCCCGCACCTTATTTATTTATTTATTTATTTTGTATTCTCAGCTCCTGGTGTGCAAGAATTGCTTATTAAGTGTTTATTTAAAGGATTACGCGGCCAGCCTGGTGTCTCATGCCCGTAATCCCAGCACTTGCGAGGATGGAACAGAGCCCGGAGACTGCATAGCTTGAGGTCAGCTTGGACTACAGAGCAAAACCTTGTCTCAGAAACTGGGGGGGGGGAGGTTGATAGGTGAACAATTATATAACAGCCCGTCTGAACTGAAATTTAAACCCCGTTCTCCAGGGCAGCTATTGTTAGGGCTTAGCTTCTCTCTTGTGTTTCTAGAAAGATCCTAATTGTAGAGCATTGTCAGGGAAACGGAGGAAGATAGATTCTCTGATCCTTTGTGGTGGAGGTTGCAGCCCCCAAATCCTTCCTAATCGGGTTAGATACATATGTGGGCTTTGTTAAAAGACAGAGGCTGGCAGAGCGTAGATACCAATGTTAGCAGCGGGTACCCTGGGCCATAAGGTAATGCTGTCATTTGAATCGTCTTTCTGCTGTCACAGACTTTTCTCAGGTTTCTTACTTGATGGCTTTTTTTAATTGCCTCTGTGTGTGTGTGTGTGTGTGTGTGTGTGTGTGTGTGTGTGTGTATCAGAAGAGCACTGTGTGTGTCTGTGGAGGCCCAAGGGTCATTCTGGAATCATCCTGGATTGCTCTACCTCCTTTTTTGCTTTGCTCTAGAGTTCCCAGGCTCCACCTTCCAGAGTCAGAAGTCAAGGCCGCCACCATTTCCACCTGGTGTTTTTACGTGGGACCTGGGATCCTTCTGCTTGCGAGGCAGAGTCTTAACCCCTGAGGCACCTCTCCAGCCCGTGAAGTTTCTCAGTCTCTGAAAGCAAAGTTAAAGAGCTTTTCTGGGATAAGGCAGAGTGGAATTCCAGCTCTGATCCCTGCCCTCCCCCCCAAACCCGGCATCAGCATGCCTGGACATCTCTCCAGAGGGGGCATTTTCCTGTTTGCTCGGAATGAGCGTAAGTTGCGATTTATTTGAAGTAGGTCTGGCAGGAGCCCTCACATCCAAGTCTCCCCCACTGTTCTGCCGGCTCCTTGCGTGGCAATGTCACCAGCTCCGTGCCACGTGCTCCTGAGAAAGCTGCAGCCCCACCTTGGGGGCACCCCAGCCCCAGGCGCTTGGCTTGAACCTGGTAGTCCAGGACCAGCAGACAGGGCTGGCAAGCGGGGGGCTCAACGGTGAAGGCGCCTCGGCACAAGCCCCACAACTCGCAGTTCGATCCCTGGATCCCATGTGGTGAAAGGAAAGAACCCCGACTTCCAAAAGTTGCCTTCCAACCCCCCCCCATAAATAAAATATTGAAAAGTAAAAGAAATATCAGACAAACCTCAACTGAGAGACTGTGGACAAAACCCTCAGCCTGTGTGTCTAGAAAAGTCAAGGTCAGGAAAGACAGGAACTGTTTGAAGAGACATGACAGTGGATCCCACGGGGATGCTGCACTGCATCCTAGAACGGGGGAAGTGTTGCTTTTTGTTGTTGTTCAAACGTGTGTGTGTGCACGCGCACACATAGAGGTGCATGTTTGTGTGGGTGCACGTGTGTCTGGATATACGTTATCCCCCACACAGCTGCCCACCTTGTGTGTGTGTGTGTGTTTGAGACAGGGTCTCTCTCGGCCTTGGAACTAGCCAAGTTGGCCAGACTGTCTGTCCAGCAAGCTCCAGGGATTCCCCCCTTCCTTGCCCTCCCCCTGTGCGGGAAGGGGGGTGCACAAGCGACTGTCACCACATCCAGTTCGTCTTCTTACTGGGATTCCAGGCGTTGAACCGAGGTCTTTGTGCTATCAAGACAAGCGCTTTAGGGACCTAACTACTTTCCCCAAACTTTTGATAAGGTCTTTGTATTGGGGGGGTGTTGAATTGGTGTTTGTTTCCTGATTTTGATCTTTATGGTAGGTTTGTGTGAGGCTCCTTCTAGGTTCTAGGAAGTAGGACAGGGCGGCAGTACATCTCCTGCATCTCCGTGGCCCGGCTCTCGAGTGGTTAAATGGATGGTAAGCACATTATCTGCGCGCACAGTGACAGTCAGATGGGGTCTGCAGGAAGGACGGGGAGAGTTCTCTGCAGGGTCCTCGTGACCCTCCGGAAGCGTGACATTCAGGGGGGCAACTTGAAAGCCCGGCAGCCTCCAGCTCAGTACCAGCTGCTGTGTGTGGTGGGTTTTCCCTGCGTCTGCCCCTCCTGTGGCCACGCCGCCCACTTCCTGCGTCGTGGAGCTAAGCGCCGCCTCTGGCCTGGCAGTGAGGGATGTTCTGGATCTTTCCGTTCAGGCCTGTGTTGGTGCCTACCCCTGGAGGGCCTCTGGTCAGGCCCTGATCCCCAACATCTAGTTTCCACTAGACCTGCCTCTGTCTTTGTGAGAGCTGCCTGTGAACCTCGATTTGAACACAGCGCACAGGTCCGTGTGCCGAGGGTACTGCGCTTGAGCCCCCAACAGCCAGCGCAAGTTGTCCGGGGTGCGGGGTGCGTCTTGCCAGCATTTGCCCAGCTAAGTGTGGTGGCACGAACCCGCAGTCCCAGCCCTTGGGGGGCCCAGTAGGAGGATTTGAGAGTTCGAGACCCGCCTCCTGCCTCCACAGAACCCCAGGTCGCCCGGTTCACTGAAAATCTCACATTTTCTTTGTTCTGCAGAGGGACAAGGGTCCTTTGCAGCCCCCACTTTTAAAGTCCAGCCTGGGCAGCTGGAATCAGGGGATCCAGGAGACTGGGCAGCGGGACTGGTCCTTGGATTTGGAGCAGGCACTCCAAGGTGGTCTTGTTATGGGTTTGTGGGTGGGGCTGTTATCAGTAGTGCTGCAGCCCTCAGAAAGCACTCTGGCCCCAGGGGAGCAGGAGGGACGAACCCCGAGTGACTTTGTTCCTCCTTTTGGAGTCTTCCGGTTGCTTTCTGCTGCCTGGACACTTGTGTCTCCCCTCTTTGTGGCATTCAGCCTCCATGGGCTCTCTCTCTCTCTCTCTCTCTCTCTCTCTCTCTCTCTCTCTCTTTCTCTCTTCCTCAGCGTTTAGTATCCTCAAACAAGTTGAACTTTCTGTGGCCTGTTCTTACTCTGGAAAGGAGACGAGTGAGAATTCTGGCGCCGCGGAGGAGGACGAGCAAGGGACACGTTCTCTTCCAGCCCTCGCTCTGCAGATGGGGCGACTCTCCGAGAGTGAGCAGGCCGCCTGATGGACAAAAAGCTGAGCATTTTAACTCTTCTCTTACAGGAGAGGAGGGGAGGGAAGGAGAGGAAAGGAAGGATCGCGCAGCTCCTTTTTCTCCCCCAAACAGTGAAGGAGGGACCGACCAACCCTGGATTGTGCTGATCTGCTTCCTCTCAGCGCTCGCACACCTTGCTTGAAAAGGGATTCCAGGTTCTCCTCACAGGGTGATCGTAGGGCCCAGACATTTAATAGTGAATAGTCATCCCTATTGTGGGGGTTCTTGCTCTTCACGTGGGCTCCGTGAATTTGCAGGAGCACAGGTGAACTTGGTTACTGAGGACCCAATGTTAGGCTGCATCCATTCATGGCAGCAGGTGCTTGCTTTAAAAACAAATTAAAACTTTATTTATTCCGTGTGTGTGTGTCTGTCTGTCTGTCTGTCGAGGGCACCCTGTGTCCCTGTGGAGGACCAACAGTGACTTCAAGAAGGGTGACTTTAAGAATCATCCTGGATTGTCCTACTTCCTTTTGTGCTTAGCTCTGGAATTTCCCAGGCTCCACCCACCAGGGCCAGAAGTTCAGGCCGATGCCGTTTCTGCCTGGCAGTTTTTTTTTTGTTTTTTTTTGTTTTTTTCAAATATGGGACTTGGGATCTGAACTCAGGACCTTCTGCTTGCGAGGCAAATTCTTAACCCCTGAGCCGTCTCTCCAGCTGAACAGGTGCTTCTTAAGTGGCTGTTGACAGTATTTTAGGCTCCTTAGTTATAGCAGTGAATGACATGAGCATCTCCTGTCCTAGGGGGGAGGGCAGATGTGTTTGTTATCAGTGCCAGGAGGTTTGTGAAGTGACGTGGAGGAAAGCAGATGAGAAGATTGAGGGCCAAGGGTCAGAGGAACACCCTCTCATGTATGATTCATGCTCCAGCAAATAGCGGGCACAGGCCATCCCAGGCACCCAGATGGAAGCCAGCGGGCCACTCTTGGGGGAAAAAAGATACTAAGGAGACTGGCAGGGAAGAGGGGTGTGGTGGGAAGGTGGGGGAAATGGGACTGGGGCTTAAGGGGTGAAATTGTCACAAATTCACTGTAGTCATATATGAAACAATACAAGAATAATTTAAAAATGTGGCATGCAGAGTAGCAACCTCCCAAATATTTTTTTAATTTATTATTTATTCAATTGTGCGTGTATGTGTGTGTGTGTGTGTGTGTGTGTGTGTGTTCGGGAACCACCATGGATGCCTCCACCTCCTCCTTGTTCACTCTGCCCTGGAATTCACAGGCTTCGCCCACCAGGACCAGAAACGCAGGCCGCCCCCCCCCTGCTTCCGCCCAGCGCCTATGCGTAGGGTCTAGGATCTGAACTCAGGACCTTCGGCCTGCAAGGCAGAGGCTTAACCCCTGAGCCACCTCTCCAGCCCCATGACTAACTTTTTAATAATACAATTAAGAGCTGAATGAAGGACTGGGAGAAGATATATGGACAAGGGAAGCGAGAAGCAGAGGGTGGAGCGTCGCAGGGCAGCTGGAAAAGTGGGGCCCATCTGTCGCAGACCCTGCATGTGGACCGTACCCTGCTACCATCGTCAGAACAGTTATTGAAGCTACCTGGAGCCCTACGATACTACAGTCCAGGGTTTTCCAAACGCTAATGCAATGGAGGTTGTTAAGAAGGTCAAGGGTGAAAGCTGTTTACCAGGGGTCTGTAGAACTGGACCCCAAGAGAGCCTCTGGTGGCGTCATGAAGGATTGTCACCTGGATTCCTGGTGGCCACATTCCAGTTTGGGGAGATACTTATGCATTTCAAGGGTTCCTAATGAATCGCTTCAGTACCTTTCAACTTGTAAGAGCCAAGGCGTGGGGTGCATCGGAGGAACTCCAGTGGAGGTGGATTAGAAAACATCCCCTGGGATCACCGAGGGATTTGCTAGTCCTGGTCGCTGGCCAGAAGTCGTAGGTGCAGGGGAGCAGGCCGCTCTGTTCGTCGGAGAATCTGATCTTTAGTACGAAGCATGTTGTTCATGCCTCTCCCCCTCACGTGAAGTCAGTGGCTAGCGGGGCGACTCAAAGTGTGGCATCCATGTCACATGAGGGGAACTTGCTTCCAAAATACACATCCTCCCTGCAGTGCTGGGCGGTACATTTCAGGGCTGCCGTGTGGGCGTTGCTTGCACCACGGCCTCTCTAGTGGTTCACGTGGTCAGGTTGCGAAACCCCTGGGGACTCCACAGATAGGCGCGTGATTGTGCATCGAGTGTGCCTCGATCTGCCCGGAGGTGATTAGATGGCACCCCGGCGGCGCGGGGCGCTTTCTGTGCACGGGTGGAACGACATATTCCTTAGCGTCCCGTGGGAATAGGATGGGGGAGAGGCGGCTCCCTCTTTGGGAAGTAAGCGAGGTAGGTGGGGTCACCTGGGTCCTGGGGTCCGGGGGCAGGTTTCTCCTCCTGCCCCGTGCACTGGCTGTCGGGGTGCAGGCCACGTGGGTGGTAGGGTGGGTGCCCCCCCCTTCCGGTTCATTGCTTCATCCACTTCCACGCATGGGTTCAGGCCGGCGCATGTTCATTGACTTGTACCCCTGTGACAAGAAAGGACACGGACACCATCTTGAGCAACCAAGATCTCTTGAAATCTTATCCACCAACCCTGCTGCAGACATCATCAGTTTCAGTCCGGTTTCACTTTCATGGTTGAAGACTAATCCCTCAAGGGCTTTAAAGTAAGGCAGTGAAGAAATTTTAATGTACGTGCTAACTATCCCAGCGCTTAAAGCAGGGCTGCTTTTACCCCCTTGGCAACATCTGGAGACATTTTTGACTTACACAGCAGGAGGAGGGACAGCTTAGAGATGCTGGTAAGTATTTAGAGAGTAGGGGCAGCTAAACATCCTATAGGGCACAAGACAACCCCATCCAGGGCTGGAGAGATGCTTCAAGGTTCTTTGCCTTGCAGGAAAGAACTTGAGTTCAGATCCCAGGTAAAAACACCCGGCAGAAATGGTGGTGGCTTGAGTTCCAGCCCTGGAAGGCAGAGGCAGGGAAATTGCAGAGCTAAGCTATGAGGATGTAGAGCAATTCGAGATGATTCCTGATACCATCCTTGGGCCTCCCCAGGTTCACTCAGGTCTAGTGTACACACGCACACACACACAGAGGCGTGCGTGTAGTTACTCCGTAAGAACCTCTCAGGGCCTTGTACCTATCCTGGGACCCTTGGGTGGTCCTGTCACTTGCGTCCCACTGAAGGCACTGCAGTCTTGGGGGACTGACTCCATGGTGTCTGGGAATATACATGTCATAGTTAGGCAGGCACAGGTGTCAACTTGACAGTGGAGGGTTTGAGCTCTGGGCACATTTGTGGAGAATTAGTGGTTGAGTTAAGCCCAGAGCAAACCTGCAGGAGATTGTCTGGCTGATGGGGAAGGTCCAGCCCATGGTGGGTGGGATTAGGCCCTGGATAAATCACGGAGGGCTGGTTGAGAGAGTTGGCATCCTTCTGTTCACTGGGCCAGACATGCTGGTCTGGCAAGTGAGGATCATCCCTCTCTCAGCTGTTACGTAGAGATGGTGCGGCCAGTTCCCTCCGCCCTGGTGCTGGTGCGTGCTCTCCCGTCACGCTGGAAAAAGAACTGTAACTGGACTATCATAAGGAAATAAACCCCTCGTTCCCTTAAGCCGTTTGACGGTGATGCAACCATGCAGGCGACTGCAACGGTACATGTGGCCCTTAGGCAGGTCCCTTTAGTGGATCCTTCCAAAAGAATGTTGGCGTTCGTGAATTCACATCACAGCTCACTCAGCCTCCCGGGAGACAGTGACGCAGCTGCTCCAGAAGTCAGAGTTCTCAACCATATTGGTTGTCTGCATCCTAAACGTATTTTCTGTTATTGTCCGTGTATTATTTTATACTCCTTTTTTTTTTTTTTTTTTTTGAAGCAGGACATGAAGGTAGGACGTGTTGGGGGGATATCCGAGGGAAATGGGAGGGGACTATACCATCAGAATGCAAACATTTAAGAGATTGTCTGGAGAGAATGAAAATATTTAAAAAGAGAAAGAATCGCCTAGCTAAAAATGCCCACTAGTATTGAAGTCAAGAAGCCTTGCGAAAGGCTGACTGAATACCCCTGGGCGCAGCTATGGATGGTTCTTAAGAGCGACAGGATCTCCACCGACAGAGACTGCATAAGACTGGCAGGCGGCCAGGATCAGGAAGGGGGGCCGACTTCTGGAAGTAACACGGAAAGGCTTCCTAAGCCACAGGTGGGTGCTGAACTGGTTTGCCCTTCAGTGATTTTATTTTGAATATGTGAGGTTTGCAGCCTTCCATTCTGGGATGCATTTACACAGTAAAATGGTTACTGTAGCAACGCATATTAATGTGTCTGCCATCCAGTTAGCTTTTTTTTTTAGTATTTATTTATTTATTTTATTCAATTGTACGTGTGTGCGTGTGCGTGTGCGTGTGTGTGTGTGTGTGTGTGTGTGTGTGTGTGTAGACCACGGGTGAATTCAGGAATCACCATGGACCGCCTCTACCTCCTCCTTGTTTACTCTGCCCGGATTCACAGGCTCCGCCCTACCAGGACCAGAAACGCAAGCATACGTGGGGTCTAGGATCTGAACTCAGGACCTTCCGCCTCTGCCGCCAAAGCAGAAAGTCCTGAGTTCGGATCCTAAATCCCACGTCAAAATGCCAGGCGGAAATCGCAGCAGCCTGGAGTTCTGGCCCTGGAAGGTAGAGCCTGGGAAACTCCAGAACAAAGCGGCCCTGCTGTCCTGACCATAGCGTGGCCCCCAGACCTCTCTGTGTGTGTGAGTGTCAAACCCACCCTTGCCGGACAGCCCCCTCGCTCTTCCTCTCCAGCTGGGGACCAGCCATCACTGTGCGTATCCACCTATGCAGCAGTTGGGTGGACCCGGGCCACTGACTTTGACCAGTTACCCTATTGTTTTAGATGCCTGTGTTGAGCCCCCATCCTGGGATAAGCAATCTAAAGTGCATTTGATGGAGGAACTGGTGTTTTGCTTTCCTAAATAATGGGAGTTTTCAGGGTGTTGTAGTCAGCCTGCAGGCTGCTGATAAATTCACAACCACGCAGTTTAAGGGAACAAGGGATTTTATTCTTGCTTACAATTCTCGGTTACGGATCTTGGTCAAGCTTGGTAGAGAGTTCATACCAACATTCATACCAACACCCCCAAGGAAACTACCACCCCATGTCCTTGGGGATTGCTGAGAGAGGGACAGACTTCGAGTCTCTCCAAGTGTGCTGACACGTGCCAGAGCACTGACCCAGCGCCCCCCACTCATCCCCCTGCCCAGGGATTGAGCCCACTCATCAGCTGGATAATCTCCCACAGACTTGCTCAGGATCTTAACTGTAGCTCTTCACAGATGTACTCCAGAACTCAGCCTTCAGTTGTCAACTCGACACCCCTCTCTCAGCCCATGAAGTTACCTGACACCTTGTGAAGTTATATTGTTTTTCCTTTTTTTTTTTTCTTTTTTTCTTTTTGAGGTGCAGTCTCACACTGTGCCCAGGCTGGCCTCAGTCACAGTCATCCTTCTGCCTTCGCCCCCTGCATGCCGGGGTTACAAACACGAGCTTTTTCCTTTTTCCTAACCCCGCCAGACCAAGTTAAGTTAACCAAGTTCAGTCTGAGCTCCGCCTGTCTCTTCATTGTCCTCATCCACGTGGCCCTGGTTTCCGGTCTCGTCTGTGACAAAGCCCCTCCTGCTTGCTTACTGCCGGGATTCTAATTTTATCCGGGGAAGCAGCCCCCCCAGCCGATGAGGAGTTCCTCTGGCCAGCTCTGCAGCTGGGGAAGGGGCTGCGGTAGTTCTGACCCAAGACACACACGTGGAAGTGGTCAGGGGTCTCAGAAGGGAGGTCAGCTGGCCGGGCGCTGCCCCTCCTTCCCTGGCGGGAGGTGGGAGCCGGGGACATGGACGACCACCTGCGGGGGCTGCTGCTCCAACCCCGTTCTGCTGACCCCAGCTTTCCCGCTCTGGAGGTGGGAACAAGCCCCCCCCCCACGTCAGGTCTGCCATGCGCAGCCAGGCACAGCCCTTGATGGTACCCCAACTCGCTGGCTGTGGGGTCCATCAGCTGGTGGTCTCCAGATGTTTGACGCAAAGCCAGGCCAGCTGAGCTCGTGGTCACAACGTGTCCTGTCCTTGTAAGGGGTTGTGCCCGCTTCCTCCTGAATCCCCCGGCGCTGTCACACAGCAGCCAGAAGCCCTGGCTCTCCTTGTGCCGCCCTGGTGATTCTTCCTCCTGGTCTCGTGCCCGCCCCCTCCTTGGGGGCGCCGGGATCTCCCAGGACCCTCTGCATCTGCCGCTCCTTAACCCTGCAGTCCCAGCTGCCCCCCTCGGAGCAGATGCCAGGGTTCTGGGGTTCAGCCTGGGAGTGCCAGGGTGGAGGGGGCAGAGGGAGGAGCAGGCTCTCTGGAGCTCATGGGCTTCACGGACGTCCTGCCTTGGCGCGAGCGGCCAGCCTGGAGGTGGGAGGGCAGATCTGCATCAGAAGGAGCAGCTGTGACCGTTGGCAGCTCAGACCCACCACAGCCTCCCCGTGGGACCGCTGTGCCCCCGACTGCACCCCCGCCGCCCGCCACCTCTATTTCTTGGCCATCCCAGGCTTCGCTCTCTCCATCCCCCCATAGCTAGGCCTCTGCTGATCCCAGAGTGCATGCTGTCCCTCCGCCTCACCCCTTCCTCCGGAGCTAGGAGTGATATCACAGTTGCCAGGACGCTTAGGGTGCGCCCCACCATTGTCCTTTCCCTGAGTCTTTCTGCCAGCCACCCTTCTCCTTTAGACCTATTTATTATTATTGTCATCATCGTTATTGTCATTTTGTGTGTGTGTGTGTGTGTGTGTGTGTCAGAGGGCACTGTGTGTCCCTGTGGAGGACCAAGGATGATTTTGGGAATCATCCTGGATTGCTTCTACTTCCTTTTTGTTTCACTCTTCGATTTCCCAGGCTCCAACCACCAGGGCCAGAAGTGTAGACCAGCTGCCATTTCCACTAGTTTCTGTTTTTTTTTAATGTGGAGCCTGGGATCTGAACTCAGGACCTTCTGCATGTGAGGCAGTCTTAACCCCTGAGTCATCTCTCCAGCCCACCACTTCTCCTTTAAAACCTTCACCTCTTTGCGGGGATTCGAGCAGGTGCACGGATGGACGTCAGAGGAGCTGGTGCCCCCCAACATGGCGTGAGTTCTGAATGTTGAACTCAAGCCCCCAGGCTTGCGTGGGGCAAGCGCCCCCCACTGAGCCATCTCACTGGCCCATAAGTTCACCTCTTCATCAGCAGCACAAAGCTCTAAGGGACTGAGCGGCGTTTCCCACCTCCTGTGGGTGGGAGGCACGTGGCCGGCGAGATGCGTGGGGTAGGTGGGGGAGAACACGGTTCATTGTCCCGTGGGGTGGGCCCCTCGCAGCTGGTCACCTTCACCCCGTCACCGTCTCCACCTCACAGCAGAGAAGCCGCCTCCATCGTAGTTCTGGGTGTTGGCGGCATCGTGTCTCAGCAGAGCTGCCTTTGCTCGCTCTTCTTCTTGGGTGGCCCCAGGTTCCCGGTCCGCCTGGACCACCACCGCAGTGAGTTCCAGAGCATTTGGTAGATCCAGCCGCCTCCTTGTCTGCTCCATGCGCCCCGTAACTGCTGCGTCCAGCGTGTGTGTGTGTGTGTGTGTGTGTGTGTGTGTGTGTGTGTGTGTAAAGAGGGCCTTTGTGGGAGCCTATGGGGGTCCAAGGTGACACCGGGGATCATTCTGGGTTGCGCTACCTCCTCCTTGCTTTGCCCGAGAGTTCCCAGGGTTGGAACTGCAGGCCGCCGCCAAATCTGCTAGACATTTTTACGTGGGATCTGGGGATTCGAACTCAGGTCCTTTTGCTTTCGAGGTAAAGCTTTATCCCCTGAGCCATCTCTGCTGCCGCTGCTGGTCCCCCTTGGCCTCCCCGACAGTCCTCTCTAGCTAGGGGGCTTTTTCTTGTTGCTTTCTCAACTGCAGGTTTTTATTGGAAATGGGAGCCCACAGCAGACCCTCGTTACTGAAACTACACTCATGGGCCTCCGCTTGCTGTTCGTTCCCGAGCAGATCCAGCCGGAAGAGAAGCTGAGAGGACAGGAGGACCGAGCGTGGGTGGGAACCCTTGATTCCTCTGCTCCCCAGGGGTGCCCTTTGGCCCACTAAGCACTGCTGGCAATCTAAAAGAGTAGGCGAAACAGCTGGTGACGTCACCGTAGGCTTATCCCACGGAATTCATAAACAACTGCTCCCCACACACACCCCACACCCCAGTAATTATCCAGTTAACTTGACCTTCACCATCCACTGCTTTGAGTGGTTGATTCTTAATTTTATAGTTCTTCATTTGAGGCAGGTTAAGCGCTGGGTGCGAGGATTTCGAAATTTGAATTTCAAGAGGACATCTCTCGGTGATACATTCCGGCCGGTGTAATCACGTCCTTGGATCCCCCCTTACCTCATCAAGATTCTGAAGTTTCCCTACCCACACCCACCTCTCTCCTTAACAGGCCACCGCTCAGTCAGTCCCTAGCTCCTGGCAACCACTCACTGCCCTCCCCCTCCCTCCATTTCACAAATTTCGTCACTTCAAAATAGTATGTATAATTGCGGGACCAGTGAGGTAGCTCAGCGGGTAAGACGCCTGCCCAGAGACCCTGCGACCCTACTTCAATCCTCAGAAGCCCACGTGGTGGGAGGAGAGAACTGACTCGGGAAAGTTGCCCTCTGACCTCTCTCTCTCCACCCCTCCCTCCCTCTCATAAATAGCATCAAAATAATTGGGATCACGTGGCGTGTAAGCTTTAAGCTTTTTCTGACTTGAATGTCCACGGCGCGCAGTACAGTAGTAGTAATAACAGGTAGACTGGTAGACTTTCCTTTGCCGTCGTTAAAGGAGAGCCGATCGCTTCCAGGCCCGTGGCTTCCATCCGTGGAAGCCGCCTCCACTCCACACACCTGCCCGTTCCCTGTCCTCCTGTGTGGCCGTGTTTTATCGTTACAGTGCTGGTTGCAGTTGAGAGCTCACCTGAGCAGGAGAATTTGTGCTGACGTGAGGAGTTGGGGGAAGTGGCTACACCGTATCCAGAGGACTCCCTGAGAGAGAGGGTCACGTCTCCTCACCCCCCACACTGTGAATCCCCCCATCTTAACCACCTGCCCAAGCAATAGTCCCCTTCGTGACGGGCTGGCCTTCCTGTCGTTCAGATCATTTCTCACGGGCCTGCTCAGGGCTTGTCTTAATTCGTGGATGTGCCCAAAACCTCACTCTTCCATTGTCCGGTTGACACCTGTGTCTACTGATACACACAGGTAACATAATTGGTCTTCAATAATATTTGTCGAAATGAAGAAAACAGGTGAAATGTTCTACAAATGCACTGGGAGCTTAAGAATTAATCTTCACAGATTCTCGGGCTCAGAAAACCCTTTCCGTTTTTGTGTAAGTAGAAAATTACCTTCACAGATGAGTCTTTTCTACTTAAAAGGGTCAGTGGCGCCCGAGTGTGGGGCTGTGTAACCTGACCGAGGAGAGGGAGTCCAACTGATACACCCTGGGGACTTAGGCCAGGAGAGCAGACAGGCCGGTCCTTGGGGTGGTCTGCCCGCCGTGGAGGAAAGCCTGCAGCCACCCCCGGAAGAACCTGGGTCCTTACTCAGTAGACAGCGGGTGCCCATCAGTGGTGGGCGTGCTGGGAATCTGGTAGTGGGCAAAGACAGAGAGCTCTGTCTCCGGGCACGGAATCTGCCTTCTGGTGGGGGAGACGAGAAACAGGTGACACTAAGAAGCTTCAAGGTCTGCATAGCACGTGTCGCTGTCAGTGCCACACTGGAGGACAGTGTGTGTGCAGGAAGATGCAGGCGCGCCGCCCCGGTGGGCTGGTGACGCAAGGGGGTTGCTTATTCCAGCCCGAGCCTTATGTGAATTCATTGTCTTGATACTACTAGGAGTTGAACTGGTCACAAGGATGAGTGGAGATCGAGTCTGTGGAAGAGAAGCCCTATGTGGGGAGGTGAGTGTGACATGCTACTGCTTCTCTGGCTGGCACTATGATTGACAGGCCACGTGGGGATAGCGGAGTTCATGTTGGACCACTGACTCGTTTACCAGCGCCCGAGTGCCCAGAACTTTTGGCTTGCCTCTCTCTATTTCTTTCTTTTTTTTGTATGCGTGCATGCATGAGTGTGTGTGTGTGTGTGTGTGTGTGTGTGTGTGTGTGTGTGTGTGTGTATCAGAGGGTGCTGTTTGTGCCTGTAGAGGGCAAAGGGTGACTCTGGGAATCATCCTGGATTTTTGCTTTGCTCCGGGGTTTCCTAGGCTCCACCTTCCAGAGCTCGAAACACAGGCCATTTCCACCTGGCGTTTTTTAACATGGGACCTGAGATCCTAACTTAGGACCTTCTGCTTGCAAGGCAGAGTCTTAACCCCGAGCCATCTCTCCAGCCCTGCCCAGCATTTTTTATGTGGGATTTGGGGATCTGAACTCAGGTCCTTCAGCCATCTTCCCAGCCCACGTGTACTTTCTATAGACACAGAACAAAAGAAAGTTCTCGATGAAGGGAGTCGCCCGGTCCATTGCTGAGCCATCTGGTAGGCGGGTTCCACTGTAGGTTTCGATGCTGTCTGATGACGGCGCTGGCGTTGATAGAAGCAAGTCCTGCTGGACTGAAGCATTCCAAAGGCATTATCTAATAGTTGAAAAGATGTTAGGGCAGATCCAGAAAGTGGGTGCTAAGAGGCTTGATTAAGGGGACCAAAGATAGCCCAAGATCATTTTAGCTCCGAATCTGCAACATTCCAACTTCCCACAGTCGTGAAGTTCTAATCTTTTTGGCCTTGTAGAATCTTCAACATGGGTGTCCTCTCCCCACCCCCCACCAAGACCTCAGTTGTAAAGCTACAACTTTTAACAACAATAAGGTCTTCCTGCTTTATGGCAGTGCAGCCCATAGGTAGAGTAGTGGCTCTACCCTATGCGGTTTTCCCAGACCCAGGTTCCTTCCGGGTTGTCCCACTGCATCTTGGGTAACATCCTCTTCCTCCTGGTAGACCACAGTGGTGCATCCCCTGCCTGATCCAGGCAGGAGGGAGCAGCACACAGAAGGAGGATTGTGCCACGGATGCACCATGGGAACTGCACCCGGACTCCTTTTGACACCCCGTTGGCTAGAGCGCACAGCCCTACCTCACTGCAAGGGCATCTGGGAAATGTAGTCTCTTCTAGGAGACTGTCATGGTTAGGCACAGGTGTCAACTTGACTGTTGAGAGTTTGAGCTCTGGGCACATTTGTGGAGAATTAGTAGTTGAGTTGAGTCCAGAGCAAACCTGCAGGAGATTGTCCAGCTGGTGGGGAAGGCCCAGCCCATGGTGGGTGGGACTAGGCCCTGGATAAACAGAGCTGGTTGAGAGAGTCAGCATCTTCTGCATACTTGGCCAGACATGCTGGTCTGGCAAGTAAGGATCGTCCATCTCTCAGCCATTATGCAGTGATGGCGTGGCCAGTTCCCTTGGCCCTGTGTTGGTGCGTGCTCTCCTGTCAAGCTGGACTATGAACTATAACCAGAAATCGTAAGAGAATAAAGCCCTTGTTCCCTTACGCCGTTTGATGGTCATTTATCAGCAATCATGCAGGCTGACTGCAACAGAGACCATGTTGTCAGTCTCAAGTCCAGAGTTCTGTTGAGGGGATGGGGAGATAGGAGGGGGAGACAGTTTCTACCATAGCTCCTCCTCTAGGAATCTTCCTACTTGGAAAGTTGACAAAAACACTAATTCAAAAGATGGGGGAGCAGGGACTTGGGGTGTAGCTCAGTGATAGAACACTGATTTTGTGAGGTTTTGGTTCAGTCCCCAGCACTGTACTGAATTAGTAACAGAGAAAGAAAAGAATAAGTAAGCAACCCCCCCCCCCGCGCTCTTTTTAATGTAATTCTTTAAACCTCATTATGAGAGTCCGGGGAGATAGTTCAATGGTTAAAGCCCTTTCCTCATCAGAAGGGACTTGAGTTCTGATCCTACCTAAAAATGCCAGGTAGGTATGGGGACCTGTCTGGTAATTCTAGCCCTGGAAGATGCACCCTAAGATTCCCCAGAGCAAGCTGGCCAGCCAGATGGACCCCAATGTCGTGCTCTGGATTTCATTAGAGACCCAGGCTTGCAACAGTAAATTGGAAGAATGAGTGAGGATGATTTCTGCGATAGTTAACCCTGGTTGTCAACTTGACACACCTGGTATTAACTAAAATCAGCTGAGACCACACCTGAAAGGATCCACTGAGACCACTTGATCCCCTCGGAACCCCATAGATCTCACAGGACCCTCCCAGTAATGAACCACATAAAAGCCACATCACAGAATACAGAGGAGGAAGAGATGCTTAAGCTGTGCCCTTCCCTCCTGCCGCCCGACCCTTCAACTCCACTGGAGACTCCAGGAATCCTCCGCCCTCAGCCGTCCCCCTCGGGCCTACTGGGCAGAACAGCTCCTGGCAGCCACCGTTGGACTACCTCGGCCATATTTCATAAGCCAATTCAATAAATTCCCCTTATATATCATACATATATTTTTTTCTGTGAAGTCTGTGACTCTAGAGAATCCCGACTAATACAGAAATTGGCACCGGAAGAGGTTCTAGAGAAACAGAATTGTAAGAATGAATTTTGCGAGCAAGCTTGGTGATACCTGGAGCTGGCTTTGGACATGGTGGAACCTCCAGCTACTAAAGATTGCCCTGGTGGCATGAAGACCACTCTGACTGTTTGGAGCTAACTTTCAGAACTGGTAAAAGTGGGTGTGTTGGCAGTCTCAATGCCCCTCTTGCGAGGATTGAGAAGCTCAGTGATTCTGTATATGAAACTTTAGATATGAGTAGGAATAAGGAAAATGATGATGCTGGCTGGTTGCTTCTAGCATCTCTCGATAAACTACAAAGGGAAAAGGAAGGTCAGAGAGAAAAATATCCAACTCAGAAAGCGCATAAACGACTTAGAAGTTTCTAAGTGTGCCCTAGAAGAGAATCTTCTCTCCCGTAGCAATAAGGCTCGAATTGCTGAAAATCAAACCCAAACTCTGATTATTAAATTGGCTGAGTTACAACATAAATTAAAATCCCAGCCTCAAAAGGTGTCAGCTGTTAAAATAAAAGCACCGATTGGCAAAGAATGGGGTCCCGAAAAGTGGGGTGCTGATGTGTGGGAGGACCAAACTGATGATGAGGATGTTGACCCCAAATTCTGATGGGTTTATTTCACCCGAGGAGACAGTCTTCCCTCCCTCAGCAGAAAATGAATTCCCACCCCACTTTCTACAGAAGTACGATCTTCACTTTTGCCTGAGAAAATTAATCATGAACTGTCTGAGCAAAGAGCAAAGACTTTGCCTCAAGGAAATGCTGATGCTACGGCATGCCCACCTGCGATCGCGTCCAGGCCTATAACTAGGCTCAAAGCTAGACAGGCTCCTAAAGGTGAAATAGAAAGTGTGGTCCATGAGGAGGTGCGCTATACCCCTGAAGAACTGCATGACTTTTCTAATACTGGGGAATACCCCAGGGAGTGTAGGGCTGGGGGACACTGGTGGAAGGAGGATAAAGCTGGATCAAAGCGAGTTCACAGAAGTGGGCCTGTTGAGCAGAGATTCTAAGTTTAACGCTGCTACCCGCAGAGTTAAAAATGGTGCCAAGAGTTTATTTGAGTGGGAGGCTGAAGTATTTATAAGGTTTGGCCTTGTAAGAAAGAGCTGGAGATTTCAGGTATTCCTTGGTTTAGTGTTGACGATGGGATTCAGAGGCTCAGGGAAATCGATATGCTTGACTGGATTCAAAAAGTTCTTTAAGGGCTGGAGAGGTGGCTCAGGGGTTAAGCCTCCGCCTTGCAGGCAGAGGGTCCTGAGTTCGGATCCCAGATCCCACGTATAGACGCCAGGCGCAAGCGGGGGCGGCCTGCGCTTCTGGTCCTGGTAGGGCGGAGCCTGTGAATCCCAGGGCAGAAGGAGGTGGAGGCGTCCATGGTGGTTCGCGAATTCGTCCGTGGTTCTACACATACATAGACTCACGCACACACAGACACACACGCGCGCGCACATACACACGCACATGCACACAGTTGAATGAAAAAAAAAAGTTCTTTAAAATCTAATTCTCAATGGGAAATGACAGCAACCCAACACAGGCAGGACAGTAAATGGTCTAGATCCTCCAGGAATGAAGCTATGGGTAACCCCTGCAGGTGAAGAGCCCGGACCTGTGGAAGTGCTTGCTGAAGGTGCAGGAAACAAATACCACCTAAGGCCACGTGACCAGTTACAAAACCGAGGATTGTAATTGCCGCAAGTCCTCCTGGTCTAGACTGTTAAAAATATGCTTGGGCACGTGCACATATACTAAGAAGATATTTACAAAACGTAATGTTAATCTGTAATTATGCGGTAAAAGGTTGTAATCTACATTATGTGTGATGGGACACTAAAAACAGCATTTCTCAAGGGACTTTGTCACTTGGGAAAAATAATACATGGATAGCTGTATTATGTTAGGCGTAACTATGAATCTTGCTGTTTTTATGTGGAGATTAAGAATGGCCTAAGGAAATGTGATCTGGTGTCAGGTTGACAAGGGGTGGACTGGGATAGTTCATCCTGGGTGTCAACTTGACATACCTGGTATTAACTAAGATCAGCTGAAGACCACACCTGGAAGGATCCCCTGGGACCACCTGAAGGGATTATACGCACCCCAGATCCCATCGGAACCTCCATAGATCTCATAGGAACCTCCCAGTAATGGACCAGATAAAAAGCCACGTCACAGAATACAAAGGAGGAGGAGACACACTGTGAACCTGTGCTCTTCCCTCCTGCCGCCCGACCCTTCAACTCCACTAGAGACTCCAGGAATCCTCCAGCCTTCAGCCGTCTCCCACTGGCCTGCTGGGCTGAGCAGCTACGGGCAGCCATCGTTGACTACCTCGGCATATCTCGTGAGCCAACTCAATAAATTCACAGGCAAACACACGTACGTGAAAGAAAAGAACTTCGCGTGGAAGATTTCAGCGTGCAGCAGAGGACCAGCCGCAGCTGCCTGGGCTTCCAGTGGGGTCCTTGCATCCGTTCTCCACCCTTCCTGTTCCCTCTTCCTGTTCCCTCGTAGAAAGCAGCTCCTCGCGGCAGTACTGGCTGTAAATATTTCTGGGAGATTCTGTAAAAGGAATGGGACCTGGAGAGAATTAAAAAAATGTAATTTGGGGAGGAGGAGGAGGGAGGGAGGGAACTGGTGTACCTATTAAGTTTGTATGAGCTGAAATAATAATAAAAAATGTATTAATAAAAAATTTTTAAAAATGTAATTTTAGGATAACTGTCAATTGACTTGCGATCCTGAGAAAGCGCTTTTGCGCTTCCTGGAGATTCCCTGTACCCCTTGGTGCCCTCCACCAGTGGCATCGCATGCAACCCTGGTGCCATGTCTGAGCAGGGAGGTTGATGTGGTCAGACCTAGTGCAGAGCATTTTCATCCCATCAGGTCCCCTCGTGCGTGCTTACACCCCCACCCACCTTTTGAGGCGGTCCATTTAGCCCAGGCTAGCCCTCCCCCCTTCGTCCTGCCTCAGTTTCCCAAGTGCCAGATTATAGGTGTGACTTTCATTAATCTATTTTTTTTTTGTTTTCTTGATTGATTGATTGATTGTGTGTGTGTGTGTGTGTGTGTGTGTAAGAGAGACAGAGAGAGAAAGTGTCAATAGTCAAGCACAGGTGTCAACTTGACTGTTAAGGGTTTGAGCTCTGGGCACATTTGTAGAGAATTAAGCCCAGAGCAAACCTGCAAGAGATGGTCTAGTTGTTGGAGCAGACCCAGCCCATGGTGGGTGGAACTAGGCCCTGAGCAGGTGAATAAAATGCTGAGAGCTGGTTGAGGAAGGCGGCATCCTTCCGTTCACTTGGCCAGACATGCTGGTCTGGCAAGTAAGGATTGTCCGTCTCGCAGCCATTATGTGGTGATAGTGTGGCCAGTTCCCTCGGCCCTGGTGTTGGTGCGTGCTCTCCGTCAAGCCTGACTGAGAACTGTAACCAGGAATCGTAAGAGAATAAACCACTGTCCCCTTAAGCCTTTTGATGGTCATTTATCAGCAGCCATGCTGGCTGACTGCAACAGAGACAGAGACAGAGAGAGACGCAGGTAGGCCAGCAAGCGTGCTTGGAGGTCCGAAGATAATTGTGGAACCGGCTCTCCCCTTCCACTTTTATAGGGGTTCTGGGGGTCGAACTCAGGTCGTCGGGCTGCACAGCAAGCGCCTTTACTACTCAGAGCTATCTCGCTGCCCCCTGCTCTGTTCCTGTCATTTTGTCCCCGTCATTCTGTTGAACATTAGGACTCACTGCACATAACCTTTAGCACCTGCCTCTACCCTCCAGCTCCATCCATGGCGCGCGCATCAGAGGTCTCACGCCCTGTCGTGACTGCCTGGTATTTCCCAATGTGCCTGTGTGACTTGCAAGTGTCTTAAAGCATGCCCGCCTAATGAGACCGTCCCTCTTTCTCTTTCCCCCCTTTCCTTACCCAGCAATGCCAAATGAGTTCACCCCTGTGAAGCTGAGAAGCGACTGCTCCAGGACCCCCCTGCAATGGTACCCCCGAGCCCAGAACAAGATGAGAAGACCCAGCCTGTTACTGAGACACACCCTCAAGTATGTGGGACCATAGGACCCTCAGATCCTCACCCAGAGCAGGAAGAAGCGGGGTTCAGGGAGAAATGGGGCTCAGGGAGAAGTGGGGTTCAAGGAGAAATGGGGCTCAGGGAGAGGCAGGATTCAGGGAGAAGTGGGGTTCAGAGAGAGGCAGGATTCGGGGAGAAGCAGGTCCATGGGTCCTGCTGGATTCGACGGGAGCACTGTGTACCGTAGTTGTAGCGACATGTAGCTGGAGCACGTAGCGCCGGGTCTGGTTCCGCGCGCGGTGCCGCATCCTCGTGGCGCTGAGAAGCGGCCTTCGCCCTTAGTACTTGTGAGTTACTTGTTTACGGCTCCTAAGGAGTTCTGAGACACTTGAGTGCACACCATGGACTGCTGACAGTGGCACAGGACGCTGGTGTCTCAGCTGGGCCACCCGTGCACCCGAGTACTCGTGGATTCCATGAAGGAGGAGCTTGGCCAGACCCACCAAACCATGTTGAAAAATGAACAGACGCCTAAAGATAGGAAGAAGGGATGGAGGTCCAGGCTGGCGTGCTGGCACTTGCCTGCAAGGCGGAGGCAGGAGGATCTAGCCTCAGCCACACGGCAGTCCAAGGCCAGCCTGGCCATGCGAGACTTTGTCTCAAAAAAGGGGAAAAAAAGTAAGTGATAGAATCCCAACCTCCCATCCAGTCTTCCACCTCACGCGACCGATAGGAGGTGTGGAAGGAAAAGGGCAAAGAAAAGGGCGTGAAAAAGGACTGTGGCACATTCAGCCTCAGTCAGCACGTATGTATCAGGCTACTGCGTGCATGGCATGCGTTGGGTGCCCTCGATGGCATCACACCAGCCGCACCTGGGCCCGTGAGGAGTGGCGTGGGTGAGGCTGATTCACACCAGGACGACCAGCGAGCCCCGTGCGGCGGGCGCCGGGCCTCCTTGCCCACCCTTGCCATTCACTGTCGACAAGGCAATCAGTGGGCCTGGGGAGTGGGTACGGGGCCTGCGGCGCCAGTGTGAGGACCAGAGTTCAAATCCCCAGCAGCCATGTAAATGCCTGGTGGGCGTAGCAGTCGGCGTGTACTATCAGGGCTCGGGAAGCAGAGCCGGATGCCCAGAGCTGAAAGCTAGTGAGACTAGACAAAGCAGAGACCTCTGGGTTCAGGTGGGAGGTCCTGCCTCGATGTATACAGGGGAGAGCAACTGAAGACATCAGCACGAGGGTCCCACCTCAGCATGCACACACATGAGCCTCACGTCGTGAACACACACAGAGTTCTTTCTGTGACGTTCGTGGTATGGGTATATATGTGTGCGCCTGTGTGCCGTGGACGACACTTGAGTGTGTGTGCCGTGGAGGCCTAAGGGCGACTCCAGGAACCATCCCAGGTGGCTCCACCTCCTTACAGCTTTGCTCTGGGGTTTCCCAGGCTCTGCCTTCAGGGCCAGAAGTGCAGGCCACTGCCATTTGCCCCTGGAGTTTTCACATGAGATCTGAACTCTGGTCCTTTTGCTTGGGAGGCAAAGGTTTAACCCTTGAGCCATCTCTTCAGCCCACATGATTTCTTTAAAGTCATCGAGTTGGGAGTGGAGCTCGTTTGGCAGAGTGCTTGTCTAGCATGCCCTGGGTTCGTTACGCAGCATGGCATAAGCTGAGCGTGGCGGCACATACCTGTAATCCCGGCACTCTGGAGGTAGAGGCAGAAGGATGAGGATTAAAGACCCTCCCCAGCTACATAGTGATTTTGTGGCCAGCCCAGGACACCGTGTCTCAAAAAAAAAAAAAAAAAAATCAGACTTGGGATATTTCAGTCAGTAAAGCTGAGGCCCCGAGTTCAAGTCCCACCCATGTGCTGATTTGGGCTTGTAATCTCAGAGCTGGGAGACAGACAGGCAGCCTCCTGGGGCTGGACTAGCCCGCCTGCTACGCAGGATGGCTGGGCGGAGCTACTCGAGCTGGATGGGCGCGAGGATCAACACCCAGGCCTGTTCTCGGACTGCACACTTTGTTCCTTTGTCAGGCGCTGACAGTATTTTGAAGAAACTTGACCACTTGCTCATTTTAGTCCCGCCATCTGCCTGGTGCTCAGATTTTATTTGGATTTTCTTGCCCTTGGGGGGGAAAAATTCTGTATTTGCTTATGGTGCAGACAGACGTCATCAGGACATGACACCTGCCTTTCACCCTGGAGTAACCTTAAAGATGCGCTTTTGTGTCACGTGGCGGGCTGGGCCACGTGGTGGGCTGGGCCACGTGGTGGGCTGGGCCACGTGGTGGGCTGGGCCCTGTGGTGGGCCACAGGGCCTTTTGAGTTTGGATGTCACTGTTTCCTCTTTGGGGTTCCCGGACTGCATTACTGATTGTTTTTCCCCTTCCAGATGTACACTGCTTGTGCTGGGAGTGTGGGTCCTTTACATCCTCAAGTTGAATTTTACTACTGAAGAATGTGACATGAGAAAAACGCATTACGTGGACCCCGAGCGCGTCAAGGTAGCTGTTCCACTGGTGGCTGACTTTCTGTTCTGTTCTTCTCCATTTGTGTCCGGGTGGTGTGGGGGTGACGTGGATTCCCCCGGTCACGTTCTGGGGCACCTGCCACGGCGTTCACTCGCCCTGAGACATCCATTATGTTCCTAAAACAGACGATGGAAAAATTCTGTTCCCGTGACTTGCCCTTCCTGGCGTACTGATGTCACGTATTTCCAGAGTTTTTCTTTCGGTTCTCATTGATGTTTCCGAGTTGCTGAAATACACATGATCGACGCATTTCACTGTTAAGGTGCATGGGTAACCAGTAACATTCAATCCTCATTGGAAGGCGATGTTAGAAAAGGTCACGTGGAAGGCACGCGGAGCTCTGGCATGTTCCAGTGTGGTGCGTGGAGCGTCACGGTCCTTCTTCCCGTGTCCTTTCCAGACATGACGCCCACATCCATATCTGCTTCAGCTAATGTTGGGTCAGTCTTGTTCGGTGCTTGCTGTGTCCTCAAGAACGCACTGTGACGTCAGCTGGCCATGCATGCAGGTGTGCGGGCTTCCCTGTATCACACCTGGCCATGCATGCAGGTGTGCGGGCTTCCCTGTATCACAGCTGGAGGTGCCGGGAGAGCTGGAGGTGAAGTAGCCGCTGGCCACTTCAGCCACACAGTGGCTGGGGCGGGGTCGCAGGCCACAGTTTCGATTCTTCTTTAACCACAATGTAAGTCTAATTGCCACATACTAACTGTTGCAGTCAGCCTGCAACATTGCTGATAAGTGACCATCAAACGGCTTAAGGGAACAAGGAGTTTACTTTCTTATGACAGTCCGGTTACAGATCTCAGTCCAGCTTGACGGGAAAGCACACACCAACACCAGGGCCAAGGAAACTGGCCACACCATCACTGCATAACGGCTGAGATGGACAATCCTTATTTGCCAGACCAGCATGTCTGGCCAAGTGTACAGAAGGATGCCAACTCTCCCAACCAGCTCTCTGTGATTTATCCAGGGCCTGATCCCACCCACCATGGGCTGGGTCTTCCCCAGCAGCTGGACAATCTCCTTCAGGTTTGCTCTGGGCTTAACCATCAATTCTCTACAACTGTGCCCAGAGCCCAAACCCTCACCAGTCAAGTTGACACCTGTGCTTAACTATGACACTAACAAAACGTGGCAAGCTATTGTTGCACTGGGCGTGGTGCTACACATCTATAATCCTGATACCCGGGAGGCAGAGGTAGAAAGCTTGCAGGGAGTCCATGGCTAGCCTGGGCTACGTGGCAAGACCCTGCCTGAAAGAAAAAAAGTTACCGAATTGATGATTCTCAGTTTTCTCAGCAGGGAACACGCTGGTAAGCATATCTGTGTAATAGCCTCTCATGAGACTGAATAAGGGCCGGAGAGGCTCAGTGTAAGCCTGGGGCCCAGTGTTCGGATCCCCAGAACCCATTTGAAAGCCAGGCAGGCAGGTAGACGTGGTGGCCTGTGAACACGGCACTGGGGAGGCAGACGGGATCCCCAGTTTGCTGCCAGCCTGTCCCCTGGCTGAGCCTCCGGGTGGAGAGACCCTGCTGCGGTCATGAAAACGGGGAGTGGAGGAAGAAGATTGCGATGTCAGCCTCGGCCCTGTGCAGGTATGCACACGTACAGCCCACATACAAGTACACACGCACACGCACACGCACACGCGCACGCACACGGGATAGACCAACACACAAGCTTCCTCTCGTCTTACCACTTGCTTCTACTTCAGTCTGTGTATTCTTCCGAGTGTCTCACATTCCTTGTGGTCAAGAGAGGGTTGAACGGCTCAGCGAGGAGCGTGGCCTCTGAGGAAGCGCTGCATGGGGGCAGCTGACACGGGCTTCCATTCCCTGCTGTCCGTCTGTCTGTCCTCGAGGCATTTATTTCCACATCTAGTTTGGGGAGCCGGGTGTGTCTGGGGGCTTCTGCTTGGGGTTTGCTCTCCTACCCGTCTGTCTGGCCTTGGATCAGGTTTTTAGACCTTCTGTGTCTGCCTCTGTCTCCGGGAAAGGCCTTTGATACGCATCGCGGGAGGCCGTGGAGTCTTCATCTATTTGCTGGCCCTGTCTTCTTTGTCCACTTTCTCTCCCTCTCCTTTCAGTGAAGCACCGCGGGCCACTGGAGCCCATGCAGGTCGCGGCCCTAGAGTGGGCGTCACGGAGGAGGAAGCTGAGGGCGCTCACACGGGGTCACGAGATCGAGCCCAGCCTCGCACAGGCAGATGTGGGAGATGTGCTTGCGCAGTACCCTCCATGAATCCGCTGGGCTCTGGCAGAGTCCTGGCTTCCTGCAGTTGTTTGCCCCTAAACTACAGCAAAGGTCCCCTTGTCCCTTCAGTGGTCAGACAGCTGCTCTCTGAGTTCTTCCAGGAAGTCCCAGGAGAGGCTTCAGGCTGTACCCCGAAAGCTCCTGTGAAGGGGCCTGGAAGACCTGGCTTGGGCACGCAGCGACTGCCCAGGTGGTCTTCAAGACAGATGTGCCTGTTGGCTAAAGGTCACCCTCGAGGCAGAGGGGTTTGACCATCCATCGCCCCTTGCCAAGCTCCCTCTGGAGTTAATTCATGTAGCTTCTCACGGATTGAGGGTTGAGGGCGAGGACCGTCTCATAGGGCGGGATGTGCCCGTGGTCCTAGGAGAACCCCAGCAGGTGGCCGGAAGTGGCTCTCAGGTCCTCTGCACTTGCCTGTTGACCGTGGTCCCGGGTGGGGGTGGGGTGGGGGGCTGTGGGGGGCTGACGCTTTGCACGCCTGGGCTGAGCTGCCGCCTCTCACTTCACACGGTCTTTCTAGCAACCTGGTGAATTTGGAAATCACACATCATAAAACTCAGTTTACAGCGCATATGCAGCATTTCTAGTGCCCTTTCCGAGCCACACCTTGGTCTCCTGGTCTAAGTTTAGAATCTTTTCATGGGCACAACCACCAGCTATCCCAGGCAACCGCGGATCCACTTTCCGTCTCCTGGCTTCTCCTACGCTAGACATACCCTGTAAATGTAAAATGTAGGCACAGCACACACGGGCTTCTGTTGCTCTCTTCCTTGGCCTAATGGGGTATTTCCAGGTAGCACTAACAGAGGTCATAGTAGCACGTGACTGAAATCCTAGTCCTGGGGAGGCTGAGGCAGGAGGATTGTAAGTTTGGGACCAGCCTGGATTTCATAGCAAGACTGTTTTAAAAAAAAAAAAATTCCTAAACAGTTCAGAAAGGAATAAAAAGTTCCCAATCATTCTTTTTCCTGTGGAGAAAGAGGAGCGTGTCCGGAGGACTGTTACATAGGTCTCATACTGAAGCACGTGACCACCGAGATGAAGCCCGAGGTGTCGTTTATTCTTTTACCTGAAACATCTGTTTTAGACGTTGGTTCCGTGTCTGCTCTCAGTCTTCCTGCGTCTCTCTGTTGGAGCACTGCTGCGCCTGGCAAGACTTCATTTTTTTAAGACCTAGAGTTTTCGTTTTATGTTGTCTCGTCTTGACATTTTTGACCCTCCCAGAATTGGCCCACTTTCCAGAATGGCTTAGCAGGATGTCCCACTTCCTTCCGGTCCCCACACACCTTGGCGTGTCCAGCTTAGCATGGAGGATTTGGGGCCAGGGCAGGAGCCGGATATGAGAAAATGGGGCGGGGACAGTAAAATACCTCGAAAGTTGCACCAAATCGTTGGAGCATCCGTTATCCCTTGTACACCATTGCCATGACAACAGAAACCATCTCTCACACTGGTGGAATGTGAGCTCCCTGCCTGCCGAGAGCTGGAGGGGGCAGATCTTCCACCTGGGCTTTTGGGCTTTCGATTTGCCAGAGGTCACTGTGGCAGGAAGCGGCTGGTCACACCCAGAGCACAGCCTAGGGACACATGCTTGGCCTGCTAGGACTCAGGTCTCAGCTTCCTGACGCACTTCCCGGGTCCTGTGCCTGGGGACCTGCCCAGGGCAAGCAGTCAGACAATCCCCACGCGCATGCGCCAGGCCCCCCCTTAACTAGAGAACCCCACTCGGGTGGGCCTGGGGGCCTGGCGGCTGGGTGTCAGGCTGAGGGTACTTACCCAGCGTGCTCTGCAGGCATTTCCTTCCGCAGGCATTTTCTTTCTGAGCTTTGACCCCCAGGCAAGGAAGGGGGGGTTCAAGTTAGAATAAATTATCCCAGCACTACCGCAGACCTTCTCTGAGCCTAGCTGGCACCTTTATTATCTTAATTTATCTTATCTTTTAAACTGACTTTATTAATCCAACAATCACTTGAACATTGAAATATTCATACATCCCTAATTTGGGGGTTGCTGTTTTCAAAGTGTACCAGTATGCATCTTTAAAAAAAGACAAAATAGGGCTGGAGAGATGGCTCAGGGATTAAGACTCTGCCTCGCAAGCAGAAGGTCCTGAGTTCAGATCTCAAGTCTCATGTAAAAAAGGCCAGGTGGAAAGGGAGGTAGTAGCCTGCACTTCCTGCCCTGGTGGGCGGAGCCTGGGAAATCCCAGAGCGAAGCAAGGAGGAGGTAGAAGCAATCCAGGATGATTCCCAGTCACCCTTGGGCCTCCACAGGGACACACCGTGCTCTCTAACACACACACACACACACACACACACACACTGATTGATTGACTGATTGATTGATTGATTGATTGATTGATTGATTGAGAAGACAAACAGAAACCAGGGCGCAGACATCCGCGGTGCCATTCAGCACACTGGGCCGGCACTGGTTCAGTTCCCTCCTCAGCTGGGAAGCCGTGCAGGAAAGGGTTACAGCAGATGGCGGTGGCTGGGCCTGAGGCGCGCTCACAGTCTAGAAGATTAAATTCGAAGCCTGCAATGGAGCTCTTTGCCAGGATGGGAATGGAATGAAATTTCACTCCTGTCCAAAGGAAACGTCTAAAGAGATGTGGCAGCCCGAGAGAGCTGTGCGCGGCCTTCCGGCTTGCTTACAACCTCCATCGCTGCTCGCGAGCCGGAGAGAGTTCTCTGGATCCCCGCAGGAACTTTTGTCGATTCTCTTTCAACTCTAGACAACTGATAAAACCAGGAGCCTGTAATAAATTCTAGAGGAAAGAATTAGGCCCTTTGGGCTCTGAAAATGGCATGTGTGCCCATGGAGTCTAGAGAGGGATGCACACAGTAGGGCGACATTTCTGCTTGGCTTCTTTCTGCCCCTTCTAAGCGCAGAATCTCACCTGCTTGGCACGCTGGGGTCAGAAGCGCCCCTAGATTTAGAAGCACAGTCATAGTAGGTTCCTTGCTGGGTTTCCGACTCCAGAAGATGCCAGGACCCCCCCCCACAATTGGGTTCCCTGTGAGTGAGCTGGGGAACCCTCCTGGCCATGCTGCCTTGAACCCACAAAGGCCACTTGCTCCCGACCATATCTGGAGTTGCCACAGGAGTGCAAGGTTCTGAGCACATCAGTCCTTTTTCAAACGGGGTCGGAGCCCCAGAATGCACACGGCGCGCCCCTCACAGCACTGGTGACTTGTTGAGGCTGTGATTCGTTCATATTTTTGAAAAGCTTTTCTGCTTACAGGGTGAGTGTGTTCTCCCCCTCCCCCAAGAAAGAAAGTATTTTACCAAAGTCAGAGAAGATAAGTAACAGGAGGCTCTGAGAAAAATACAGTTGGGATGAGGTTTAAGATTCCACCATGGTAAGAGTACTCGTGATAGGATGCAGAGTCGAAAAGATGTCAGTGCTTAAGAACAATGTCCTGCGACACAGGCTCTCACACCACACTGCTCCGTGCGTGCGCGCGCACACACACACACACGCGCACGCGCGTGCTCGGCAGCTACATGGGTGTAGGTGCGTGCGGCAGGAGCATGCCACGAAGAGAGAACACGCAGGACTGGACCAGAGTGCCCCGCGCTTTATGGTTTTATGCATCTGGTGACTCTATATGCTGTAGATAAGTCTGTCTTTTATGACTGGTTTATTTCTCTTGGCATAATGCCCTCAGACATGACCCAGATCATCTGTGGATCAGGCATTTCATAAAATACGAACTTTTTTTTTTTTTGTCTTTACAAATCCTTATGTGGGTATATTTTACTATTTTTTCTGCTTTTCTAATTTTTTTGTTGTTTGTTTATTCTTTGAATGTTTCATACAGGAATATAGTGAATTTGTGGTATTTTCACACCTCAGTCCCCAACTCCATTCCTCTTCTTCCTCCTTGTTGCAGTCCGCCTGCATGGTTGCTGATAAATGACCATCACACAGCTTAAGGGAACAAAGAGTTTAACTTTCTTACGATAGTCCGGTTACAGTTCTCAGTCCAGCTTGACAGGAGAGCACACACCAACGCCAGGACTGAGGGAACTGGCCACCATAACGGCTGAGAGATGGACAATCCTTACTTGTCAGACCAGCATGTCTGACCAAGTGAACAGAAGGATGCCAACTCTCAACCAGCTCTCCGTGATTTATCCAGGGCCTAATCCCACCCACCATGGGCTGGGTCTTCCCCAGCAGCTAGACAATCTCCTGCAGGTTTGCTCTGGGCTTAACTCAACCATCAACTCTCTACAACTGTGCCCAGAGCTCAAACCCTCACGAGTCAAGTTAACACCTGTGCTTAACTATGACACTCTTCTTCCTCCCCGTTCTTCCCTGCCAGTCTGCCTCCGATTTTCTTGTCTTTTTGTGTGAATGGCCCATCTGGATTGTCTTTGGTGATGTGTGCCTCAACGTTTGCTGGAACATAGATCATTTGACAGTGGGTGTATCTGTCATAGTTAGGCACAGGTGTCAACTCAACAGTTGAGGGTTTGCGCTCTGGGCACATTTGTAGAGAGTTAGTGGCTGACTTAAGCCCAGAGCAAACCTGCAGGACACTGTCTGGCTGATGGGGAAGGCCCAGCCCATGGTGGGTGGAATTAGGCCCTGGAATAAAATACAGACAGCTGGTTGAGAAAGTTGGCATCCTTGTGTGCACTTGGCCAGACATGCTGGTCTGGCAAGTAAGGATCATCCTTTTCTCAGCTGTTGTGTAGAGATGGTGTGGCCAGTTCCCTCGGCCCTGGTGTTGGTGTGAGCTCTCCTGTCAGGCTGGACTGAGAACTATAAGAATCGTAAGAGAAAGTAACCCTTCGTTCCCTTAAGCCATTTGGTGGTGATTTATCAGCAACAGGCAGGCTAAGTGCAGCAATATTGAAACATGAAATCTTAAATGCTTTCAGTTATTTGGGGGTTTGGGGTGGTTTAAGATGGGGTCTCACTGTGACCCCAGCTGACCTGGAACTCTCCAAGTAGCTCATGTTGGCTCCAGCCTTTAAACACCTCCATTTCCCGTCCGCCACGTTCACTCGCACAGCAGGAGGTCCTGAGCGGGAGGTGCTGAGCGGGAGGTGGTGATCTTTCCTGCTTTATTCTGCCGTGAACTAAGGGCCCCCTTGGAGTTCTTGCCCTTGGCCTGTGACACTGTTTCCTCCTGTCCCTGAGGGGCAGTAGCCCCCAAGGCAAGTGTCCTGTGCTCCAAGATGGTCATCAGCAGGACCCGGCCCCGGAGGCCCCGGACAGATGCGAGGTCTGAAAGCCCTTGGTGTCCTTGTGTTGCAGAGAGCCCAGAGCTACGCCCAGCAGGTCTTGGGGAAGGAGTGCCGGCCGGGGTTCGCCACGAAGGCCATGGCGTCGCTGTTCCGGCACAGGTACAGCGTGGACCTGGCGCCCTTCGTGCACGAGGTCCCCAGAGCCAGTGAAGCCGAGACCCAGTACGACCCTCCTTTTGGGTTCCGGAAGTTCTCCAGTGAAGTCCAGAGTCTCTTAGACGTCCTGCCCGAGCACGGTTTTCCCCAACACTTGGGGACCCGGCAGTGCAAGCGCTGCGTGGTCATCGGAAACGGGGGCATCCTGCACGGACTAGGGCTGGGCCACGCCCTCAACCAGTTCGACGTGGTGATAAGGTACCTGCTTCGCAAAACCCACCTTCGTCGTCTAGGATCTGGTCTAGTGCTCTGGCGCGTGGCGTTTGGGGACCGCCAGGGGGGCCGCTCTTTGGCATCCCCGACTCAAGGAAGTTAACTCTCAATGACCTGGTTTCCCAAACTGCACAGCGCTCGTTCTAGACTCGAGGAGCCAGCTGTGCGCCGTGGTCACGGGCAAAGCCTTTCTGAGAAGGGGAGGTTTGGAAGGAGAGGAGTCAGGTGAACCGTCTGTGCTAGACAAGAAGGACGACAGTGGCAGAACACATGGCTTTGGGGTCTGGACTTAGGGTTCCTGAGCCCCCCGAGGCAGCACTGGCTCCACCGGGGAGCCAGAAGCCAATCCACAAGCACCTAGCTTGACATGGGCTCTAGAGATTCGAACTCAGGACTTCATGCTTTCTCAGCAGTGCTTTACCCACTGAGCCTTCTGCCAATCCCCTTGTCCCCACCTTCCATTTCTGACAGCTCCACCGGTGCCTGGATTGGGCACCGTGGAGCTTCCTGACAGCAGTGTTCAATCCATCAGCCAGTCCTGCCACTCAAATTCATCTCCTGTTTCCATTTCCTTATGTCACACCTTATCCTGACATCCAGTGCTTGTGCAGGATGCAAGCGGGAAAGACCAGTTTTCACCACGATTAACGTGCGGCATGTGTCGAGGGTCTGCAAAACAGTCCTAGAGCTAACGGTCCTGCTGTATAAAAGAACTTTAATGAAGCAGTCAGAGTTGGATATGAAGACAGGGATAAGAACCTGCAGTGTCTTCACACTAAAAAGAAAAAAAAATGTGATCATGTTAGTGTCTGGCAAAAGAATCACTAAATTAAACTTACGATACCTGGAATCCTAAGAATATGTAATGACCTCAGAAACTATTCCTAAATGCAAGTAAAGATAGCGTATAAAAGCACAGGTGCAGTCAAGTGTATGTCCAGAACACGAGTGGGAAAAGCACAGCAGGTTAGCAGAGTGGTTCAGATTCACTCGTCTATAATCCCCACACTCCTACGATGAGGCGGCCAGGAGGCTCCCTGGTGGTGCGCGGGCCAGCGATGTGCAGCCCGAACCAGAGAGTCCATCTCAGACAGGGCGGAAGGTGGTCTTCCGACCTCCACACACGTGCCTGTGTTCGCACGCAAAGATTTACAGAGGAAGAGAAGCAGATTTACAAAGGCAAGCGAGGGAGCAGAGAAAATTCTGGTCAGTGAGGAACAGTGACAAAGTCATTCCAGCCACTTTGGCCCTAAAAGTGGAATGTGCCACGTGGACCTTTGTGCCCTGGAGCGCCGTCCACCTGTCTCCCACACTCCCAGCCGCATTAGCAGGTGTCACACGCGGAGCAAGCTGAGCGACGCGTCGCACTGCAGCAGATGCTGGGAAAATCCCTGCTGCTTCTGCGGAGCAGAGGGCTGGAGTGGGGGAGGGAGGGGGCAGAGCCTGCAAGGCCCTTTTTAGGACAGGCGAGGCAACCGTGAGGGACAAGCAGAAGAATCGGGGAGTTGATGTGAAGGGGAGCCCCAAGCCTCCCAGGGAAGCGGTGGGGTGCTACACCAGGGTCGAGTGGGCCCTGAGCAGCAGGTTGCAGAGGTTGATGACACGTTGTGGTTAGTCAGTGCGGCTGGAAGAAGAAGTGTCACTTCCTGACAGGCCAAGTGGAAGGGTCGGTGGCTTCCAAAATTGTCTCCTCCAGCCCCGTGTGCAGTGGGCACTGAGAGAGAGGCAGGGCCAGGAGCCCCCCCATTCCCACCCTCCAGCAGTGTGGGGAGGGGGAGGGGAGCCCATCCTGACAGAGTGCACCTTCTGCTCCAGGAGAGGCCGAGGTGGTATTTCACCCTTCAGTGGTATTTCACCCTTAGGAGCGAGAGGCAGCTGGGGACATTTGAGTGACGAGCCCCACCTGGTGGGGGACAGAGCAGGACAGCTAGGCAGGGCCGCAGAGGGGCTTGGGGTCCAGGGCCGGTTCCCGGCTGGGTGCCTGAGGGGTGCCAGTGAGGACTGGAAACATGGGGACTGGGGGGCCACCAAGGACCAGGCGCAGAGAAGGGCAGCTTGCAGCCTGGCTTAGCGAGAGATCATTTAAGAAGCTTTTTCTTCATTTCCATAGTGTTTACGTTTTAAACCCCTTCCAAGAGCATCCCCCAAATTGTAGGCATTGTACAAAGAATTCATGTTTACCCTTAATTGATCCCTAATTGATACTTTCTCCTCTGTCTCCGTGGGTGTTCCTCAACTTGCAAAGCCCCCCCCCCCTTGTGAACATTGACTCCACCCACCCGAGCTTAACCACGGAGCACTGCAGAGAAGGCTGGTCTTCCTTGGACCACCATGGCTGACGGAGCTGTGGCTGCTTCCCAGCTGCAGATTTGAAGTTGGGTGTCCCCCCAAATGCACATTGCTTTTGCACCATGATAAGAATGAAAAATGGTACATTGAACCATCAGCCGGCACGATCAGCTGTATTCATTTCTGTCCTGAACCCTTTGCAAGTTGCAGGTAGCAAGGTTTGTTAATGGAGGCACCGTGTCGTGGATTAGGAAAGTAACACAAGACAGGCAGTGAGTCATATCATCAGGACTTTAGCACGACACACCTTCTTCCAGCTGTCCAGTAATGTCCTTCAGTTTCAAAACAGAAGAAAGGAGAAAATGTGGCTGAGGGGCTGGAGAGATGGCTTGGGAGTTAACACTCTGCCTCACAAGCACAAGGTCCTGAGTTCGGATCCCAGGTCCCATGTAAAAGCACCAGGTGGAATCGGAGCTGTCTGAACATCCAGACCTGATGGTCGGAGCCTGGAACATCCCAGAACAAAGGAAAAGAGAGGTAGAAACGATCCAGGATGCTTCCTGAAGTCACCCTTGGTCCTCCACAGGGACACAGTACCCTCTGATACACACACACACACACACACACACACACACACACACACACATAAATAATTTCTAAAAATTTAAAAAAAGGAAACATGGCTCAGAATCATGCTTTTGCAGTTTAGTTATCTTATATAGGAATATATAATAATGATAGTAAAACAACTTCGGGGTAGGCTGGCAGGCGGCTCAGTGGACAGATAGATGCTTGTCCCGCAGGCGTGAGGACCAGAGTTCGAGATCCCGGAGCCCATGCGAAAGCAGCTGCTTGGCACCCCAGCGCTGGGAAGCAGAGATAGGGACGCCCCGTGATGGGCGGATGAGCCAGCCTGGCCCACTGAGACACCCCGCTTTATTATCAAGGTGGGAGGGATGCAGAAACCAGACATTGACCACGGACCTCCACACCAAGCGTGCGCACACGCACGTACACAGTGTGCCCACATCCTGCCTGTACATACATAAATAATAAAGGAAAAAACAGGCCAGGAGTCTTAAGATCCGGAAGAGCAGGGCTGGGGAACAGAAGAGAAAGGTCGGCTGACGCAAGGGAAGAATCAGACTTTTTCCAAGATTTCAGACCCCGGCCAGGCGCATTAACATACTCCACACCCCTGTAGTTCTAGCAAGAACTCTTGACTAAGAGAAATGGGACGTTTTCAGAGAAATTCCATTGTTGCCTAGGGAAAAAAAAAATCCTAAATGCAGCCCGTCTGAAAGGGTTAAAATGTCAGGTCAAATGGAACTGCTTAAACTGACAGTCTGGGGTTAGCGCTGGGCGTCTCACCGTGGACCGAGTCCGCCAGAAGCAGAGACCTGGGTTGGGCACTGAGGCTGTGCTGGGAGGGGGGTCTGCCTGCAGCTATGTCCCGATCCATGGACAGCGTGGCCCAGGACGTTGGGATGTCACGTGGTAGGGGAGAGGATGATTGACGGCTTGCTCTGTCAGCGGCTCCTTTCCTTCTCCCTTGAATAGGTTGAACAGCGCGCCTGTGGAAGGGTATTCCGAGCATGTTGGAAACAAAACCACTATCAGGATGACGTATCCAGAGGGCGCACCACTGTCCGGTGTTGAATACTATGCCAACGACCTGTTTGTGGCGGTTCTGTTCAAGAGCGTTGACTTCAAGTGGCTTCAAGCAGTGATAAAAAATGAAACGCTGGTAAGCGCTCGTCGCGTACAGATGAGGGAGCCCCCGTGGGGTGTGTGCCTTTGGGTCTTCTCTCAGGTGAGAGCCCCCTCTGCAGAAACGCGCACAGCTCCTAGCACGCACGAGGCCACGGGTTCGAGACCCAGCATCGTATAAACAGGGAACGGTGGCATGTGCTCAGAATTCAGCCCTTGGGGAGGCTGAGGTAGGAGGGTGGGAAGTTGAGGGTCGTCCTGTGCTGCATCTTGAGTCGGAGGGCAGCTGAGCTGCATGAGACCTTCTCAAGAGCACAAAACTAGGACGGCTCAGCAGGTAAGGGCGCTTGCTTGCCTTTAGCTCAGCTCAATCCCAGAACCCACGCGTAGGAGAGAACTAACTCCCACAAGCTGCCCTCTGGTACACACACACACACACACACACACACCCCTATATAAATGTAAAAACAATAAGCGTTTCATGTGAAAATGATCATTACAGAGCAGATGACTAAGGACCATGGTATCTGTTACCAACCATGATCCCCACCTGTTCTCTGACTCATGCATAATGCCCGAAGTCATATTTACTTGGATGAATGTACACTGTTGTTGAAGACACTCAAAAGGATGCACATGACAGGGTCCTCTTGTCGGAATGAGTTCCCATCATGCGCAAATCCACCTCAGAAATAGTCTTTGAAAGGACCACGACGAAGTACACGTCTCTCCTCAGCTCTGTGTGACGGAGGATTTGCACCGTGTTCTCTCCGGGTGGCGGTGGCCTTCTGGGTCTGGTGGGAAAATGAAGCGTGTTAAGAAGTGACTTAGAGTCGGTTGCTAAGCAACCTTGTGAGATTAGGGAATAAAGTCAGGAGAGCGGATGCTAGGTGAGGACCCATTGGCCAGTCACTCGGCCGCACTAAACACTACATCGAGCCCCTGCCTTGGTCTCCCTGGCCCACGTCACCCCCCCAAGGAATTCCTTCCTCCAGCAGACAGGCTGGTTCTCTAGGCCCGTCCTTGTCCGCCGCCGCCTCTGTGAACCGCATCTTTCAGAGTTAGGTTTGGGGGCTGAGTTGGGGTGCCAGGATATTGGCCACAGAGCCACGTGGGCTGTTCCCGGCGCCTTAGCCCGATGGACAGTGAGCGGCCGCTTTCTCGCTGTCCGCGGATCAGAAGCTTCTTGAGCTGCCCCTGACGACCGCTCGCTCTCCCTCCCTCCTCAGCCCTTCTGGGTGCGAATCTTCTTCTGGAAGCAGGTGGCGGAGAACGTCCCTCTGCAGCCCAAGCATTTCAGGATCCTGAATCCGATGGTCATCAAAGAGACGGCCTTTGACATCCTTCAGTTCCCAGAGTCCCCGTCAAGGTTCTGGGGCCTAAATAAGGTATTTCTCTTGCTACTCAGCGGTCACCGTTTCCTGGGTTCAGGGGGAGACCTGGTCAGAGTTCGTGGGCTTCTGCTGTGTATCCAGAAGCATCCCAGGGGACTAGAGAACGCCATGTTTATTACTCTATAGCTTGGCACCTCGGCACCTCATGGTTTAATTGGGTCTCCCTCGGTGACTCTACTCCTTCGTAGTTGACACTTATGTCAGCAAGATGTAAGGTATTTGTATTCAGGACCCATTTATCTGCAGGTCACCAAAGGCACTTCATTAATTTGAAAAGTTTCCTCTGTTGCCTGCTTGGATAAGAGTTGGTGTTATCAACACTTTTTAGATAAGAGTAAATAAAGCCAAACCCTTTAAAACTACGAGGATTAGTTGATGCCCGGGTCCCTGGTTTCATTGGTTAATTGATGCCCAGGCCCCTGATTTCATTGGTTAATGTTTATAGTGATTCTTCCTGGCAGACTGATTTGACAGTCTTTTAGGTTCTCCATTGCACATTGCTAACCTGCAATTTGCATTCTGTCGCCAGGGGGTGGAGCAGAGATGTCTTTATTCCTTACGGTTCCATGGTCTGGCTAGCTAGATGTGCCTGTGTCATTAAAACTTTTAAGATACGTGGGAAAATCTTCCTTAAAACTTGGCCCACAGAAGCATACAGGTGGAAGGGTGGAGGAAATGGGAGGGAATGGTGAAGGAAAGGGAGGAGTGGGAGAGGAGAGGGAGGGAAGCTGGGATGAATACTGAGTATGTTTGTAAATTTAAAAAATATATATATATATTAAAAAAAACTTTAGCACACAGACATACATACAATGCAGCAAATGTGCCCCAAATGCAAAGAGCTTTTACTAGATCTGAAAGAAAAAGCCAGTGGGAAGAAAAGGACAAAAATGATGAACAAAAGAAGAAATTAAACCAACCAAAGAACGGATGATAAAATACTCAGTCCCTAGGAATTAAGTAAGAGCAGGTTAGAGCCCAAACCCCCTTTGCCATGTGTGTTTTGAGGCAGGGTCTAGCCCTGGCTAGCCTGGACCGCTGTGCCGACTCCTGGCTTTATTTCCCCGTTTGCTCAGAACAATGTAAATGTTTGGTGTTCCTCGTTTGACAGGAATGTGGGTCCCCTCCTGTGGCGTAGTCGAGCAGCGCATGTCAGTTTAAAATAGAAAGTGTTGTGGAGGTTGAAGCAAAAGGGCTGCACATTCGAGGCCATCGTGGGGTACCTAGTGAGACCAGTCTCTGGGAGAATGAGTAGTCTTTGACGCAGCGATTTAAGGAAATTAGTACAGCTGCAAGGTCAACCGTAGCACTAGTAGGGAAAAGCAGCCTAAATATTCCTCATGAAGAGCTTGTTTTAGGGGTGGAGCCGTGGCTTAGTGCACAAAGCTCTGGGCTCCAGCCCTTGCCTGGAACTCCAGGATTTGGGAAGCGGAGGCAGGAGGATCCATTCACGGTCAATTCAGGAGTTCAAGACCCCTGGGATATAAAAGACTCTCTCTTTTAAATTAAAAAAGTGGCAGAACTTCTGCTCTGCAATCACAATGCCAGAAACATCCTGGCATATGTGCCCTTTTAGCACACACCACACACACAGAGATAGACACACACACCACACACAGATACATACACCACACACGGACATACACACACACACACACACACACACAGATAGACACACACACACACAGAGATAGACACACCACAGACAGACACATACCACAGACATACTCTACAGACACATACACCACACACAGACACACCACAGACAGACACACACACACAGACACACAGAGATAGACACACACCACACACACACACACACACACAGATAGACACATACACCACAGACACACACACCACAGACAGACACACACACACAGACACACACACACCACACACACAGAGATAGACACACACCACACACACACATACAGATAGACACATACACCACAGACACACACACCACAGACAGACACACAGACACACACTCTACAGACACATACACCACACACAGACACACACGCACGGACACAATTGCAGACATAGATACACACACAGAGATAGATACACACAGACACACACATACATGTAGACACACATACACACATGAACACACATACACGGACACACACACAGAGATACACATGCAGACACACACCACACGGACACAGAAACACACAGAGACATAGACACGACAGAAATACACCACACAGATACACACACATCATACACACACATATACCCCACACAGACACACACACACTACACACACACACATCACATAGACACAGACACACACATGTACAGACTACAGGTGGAACATCCCTGATCTGAAAGTCCAAAACTCTCTGACCACTAACATTCATCACAACTGAAAAACTCCATATCTGACTTCATATCTTTACAAAAGATATAAAGCTTTATTTATACATACTCTGTTATATATTTTTCTATAGCTCTAGAACACGTCCTGGGTCACGATTTGAATGCAGGTGCACTCCGAGTGCTGTATGCAATTACAGTCTACGTAAGGCATATGAAGTACAAGCACATACGTTTAGAATTAGGACCTATCCCCAAGATGTCGGATACACAATACTCCAAAACATCTGCAGCATTTGTGGTCCTGAGCACTCCCGGTGAAGGCGTTGAGGCAGACCCTGCCTTCAGGTTCACCAGGACTCTGCACGCCCCATCCCGTGTGCTGCTTATCCAGGACTGGGATGAGAGCCAGAAAGTGAAATACCAGAGCTGCTTGGCACCGGAGCTTGGCAAGCCCCAGACAGAGGGGGAGCTAGCGGTAAGAAAGATGGTTGGGCCTGAGCCTGCGAGGCCAAGGTCAGGAGAGTCCACTTCAGTGTAGCCGGCAAGGTGACCGGCCTGTGACTCAGCACTCGGTGCTTGAGGCACGCGGCTCGTGGCCTTTATTTGGATTTAGTTACGTTTTAATAACCCACCCGTCCCGTTAGCGCCGCCCACTCTGCTCACGTGCCGTGCGATCCACCCCCCCTCAGCCATCAGAGAGACATGGCTCCCCTTCCCTCGGCAGCCACCACTGCCAGTAGCCCTGTGTCTTGGGGCCTCTCTGCCCCGTCCACGCCCCCATCCGCGCTGAATGTCGATGGCGGGCACAGCTGTTAGAGGCCATCAGCCATGTCCTGTCCAAAGACCGCTCCCCGCCCGCTCCCCATCCCTTGGCTTCTCCTTTCTTTCCCATGTCTTCAGTGCTCCCTGAGGGTGGGGTTCGGGGTAGATCAGATGTAGCCAAGCACTCAACAGCCACTTGTTCTTAGTTAGGAGTCCCCACATTAACCCCTGCCCACCGCAGAAAGGAACTTCTCTGACCAAGGTTGAGCGCAGCACTAATCTACAAGCAGTTTCACAGGTCCATTGAGCAGGCAATCAGTAGTAGGTTCCCCCTAGGGCCTGTGATCCCCAACTATGGACTTTTGATGAGTTACAGCACCCAGCACGAACCCCCCTCCTGCACCTCCCCCCTCCCGTGGAGCAGGCCTTGGTTCAGTTGTAAGCAGTTGGTTGTCCCCTAACAGGCCAGTGGAACGAGGTTCACAGAATCTAAGTTAGTCCGGGCTACATAGCAAGACCTCTGTCTCAAAAAACAAACAGACTCATTAAAAAAGAAGAGAACAGGGCTGGAGAGATGGCTCAGGGGTTAAGACCCTGCTTCGCAAGCAAAAGGTCCTGAGTTCAGATCCCAGGTCCCACATAAAAACAGGTAGAAGCACCTGCACTTCTGGCCCTGGTGGGTGAAGGAAGGAGTTAGAAGCAATCCAGGATGATTTCTGAAGTCACCCTTGGTCCTCCACAGGGACATATGTGCCTCTGATATAACACATACACACACACACACACACAAACACTCTAAATGAATGAATGAATGAATAAAAGTTTTTTTTTGAAGACCTTTTTTTTTTTTTTTAAAGAAAGGAACAAATGTTAAAGTCCTTGATTTGGTCTGAAAGTATACTTGTCTGAACAGACTGGAGAAAAAAAAACCTGACTTATCTGCATATATGAAAATAGTCCAGAAGCATTGGTAGTCAGAGAGCAAATGTCTGTAAGCGGGCTGCAGACACAAGGAGGGATGTAGGAGAGCGGCGGGTCCTCCCTCAGGGACAGCCTGTCCCGCAGAGAAGGAAGAGTTGCCCAGGAAGGTCCTGTGTCTGCAGAGCGACCTTACAACCCCTGGCCACCTGTCACGGGGAGCGGGCTGGCTGTGGTCCTGGCCGTCATATGTGGGTTCAGGGGTGCACGCTTTAGAAAACACTTTAGCTCAGTATGGCCGCCACCAGGTCACCCTTGGAGGATGGGGGAAGTGTCCACACCCCACGTGGTCTTTTAGTCTGGTTTGTTTCCTGGTTTTTTTTTTTAATTTTTTTTTATTCAATTGTGCGTGTGTGCGCATGTGTGTGTGTATGTGTGTGTAGAACTATGGGCGAATTCGGGAACCACCATGGACGCCTCCACCTCCTCCTCGTTTACTCTGCCCCGGGATTCACAGGCTCTGCCCTACCAGGACCAGAAGCGCAGGCCGCCCCCGCTTCCGCCTGGCGTCTATACATGGGGTCTAGGATCCGAACTCAGGACCCTCCGCCTGCAAGGCAGAGACTTAATCCCTGAGCCACCTCTCCAGCCCCTGTTTCCTGTTTTTGAGACAGGGTCTCTCTGTCTCTGTAGCCCAAGCTACCCTGAGACTCACGGCAATCCTCCTGCTTCCGCCTCTCAAATTACAAAAACAAGCCACTGTACCTGGCTCAAACATCCTATTTTAGAATCGAGATTTCCTGATAGACTTTAAAATCCTGCGACCGGTAAGACCCGTGATGTGTAAGTGGCAGCCCCCAGAACAGGTCCGTGCATGCATGCACATCCCGTGCCTACAAAGCAGCCACTCGCACCCCCACTTTTTCCCTGTCTTAACACCACTGTCTCCTTCGCAGAACATCCCCACGATCGGCGTGATCGCCGTTGTTCTGGCCACACATCTGTGTGATGAAGTCAGCCTGGCGGGGTTTGGCTATGACCTCACCCAGCCCAGGACGCCGCTGCACTACTTCGACAACCAGTGCATGAGCGCCATGAACTATCAGGTCATGCACAACGTGACCACGGAGACCACTTTCCTCCTGAAGCTGATCAAAGAGGCCGTGGTGACGGACCTCAGCGGGGGCATCCACTGCGACTTCTGAGACCGCGATGGTCTCCTGGACACGTCACGGGGCCGAGAAGACAACAGCCTTCGGACGCTTGGAAGCACAATTGGTGTTTCCCAGCTTTTAATTTCAAAAAAACAAAAGGAAAGAAAATTCAGTCAAGCTCTCCCCAATCCCTCTTCCTATTTATTTGAAGTCAGTGTTTGGATTTGCACATTTTTCTAAGTTCATCTGAAGAATTGGATTGAAAAGACGTTTCAAAGAGAACCTTCGGGAATGATGTTTTATTGTATGGGGGGACAACTAATTTAACATGTGAAAACTCTGTCCCAATCAACTGCACATACCAGGTAATAAGAGGGAGGGAGAGGGGGGTCTGCCCTTTGATGATGGCCTCCCATGCCCACTTCTGGCTTCTGTCTCTCTGATTGGTGGAGTCGAGGTGGCGACCCTCCCTCCCTCCGGGATTGCAAGCTCCTTGGTCCAGGTGGACAAGTCCACAGCCTCCGTCCATTGCTGCCCCTCTGTCAGAAGACTCAGGAATCCACCAGGAGATCTGTCTGGTGGTCACTGGTTGGGGGTGGGGAGGGCACAGAGGACTTCTAGGGTCCATTGCGTCCTGAGCTACAGAAGGCAATCTTCTGGCAAGTCAGAAAACGAACTTCTTGGGTTTCTCTTACTTTGTTTTTCCTGCTCTTCCAAAACACTTAAAGTTTTCTGTCTGAGGTACATTATCAGAATTATTAAGACAGCCTGTGTTCTCCAGAGTCTTGGAGGAATGAGCCATTCAGGAAAAATCACTGAAGCAAACCCCTTCCAGTGTTACAAGTCACTCATTAAAAAAGGAATTTTTTTTAATTTTAAAAAAAGGTTTCTTTTTTAAGCCCATCTGACAGTATGTACCAAGCACTGTGCCGGTCCACAAAGAAAAAGAATAAAAGTGTTCAAAGAGCCCCGTGGCCTAGTTATTTGAGTTCACTCATCGTTCGCCCACGCGTGTTGGAATAAAGTCTGGTTCTCTGCGAAGCAGAGACCTCACTGTGAGCGTGGGGTGTTGCGGGGTGGTCGGCTTAATCCACGTCCTCCTAGAGAGGTGGTGGGTGTTAGTTGGCCCCTGCCCAGGCCCCTAGCTTCTGGGTCTCAGTGGCCTGGTCTCTGGTGTGGGGTCCGCGTCTGTTCCCCATCCCCCCATTCCCCCTGTGTTCTGCTTTCAGCCCTGCTTCTGCCTGTGAGTTCTGGCGTCCCCCCCTTATGTTGCCCGGCACCCCAAGGCAGCTTGTCTCTGCACATTCTAGCACCTTGTCCCTCTGCTGCTGTGTCCACGTCACCCTGGTGGGGCGGAGGACGAGGCCACGTGACACCAAAGGGTGGTCTCCAGGTCCCTGGGGCTCTGCGGAGAGATTCTGCTTGTCCAGAACAAAGGGTTTCAAAATCCTCCACCAGGTCTGTGATTGCGTCTAAAGACGGACTTGGGAAGGTGGTCTGTAGGTCCTTGTGCCTCAGGTAAGCGGGGGGGGGGGCCCACACCATATAGCCCCCCCTCCTTAATTCCTGCACGTTCACTTATGTCAGCCAGGGAGGCCTGATTCCCAGGCTCCGTCTTCCAGGGCTGGGGTTACAGGCAGACAACAGCCCACGGACATTTGCCTAGGCGATCTCAGCGTCCGAACTCGCCCTTTTGCTTGCCAGGCAAAGACTTTAACTCCCGAGTCATCTCCCTAGCCCTTTACATCCGCTCTTTAGGATGCTTTAAGTTCACCGAGATGGAAATAAATAGTTTATTAGCAAAAGTTCCCTTAAGAAGAAATGAACTTGGGCTGGAGAGGTGGCTCAGGGGTTAAGCCTCCGCCTTGCAGGCGGAAGGTCCTGAGTTCGGATCCCAGATCCCACGTATAGACGCTAGGCGGAAGCGGGGGCGGCCTGCGCTTCCGGTCCTGGTAGGGCGGAGCCTGTGAATCCCGGGACAGAAGGAGGTGGAGGCGTCCATGGTGGTTCCCGAATTCGTCCGTGGTTCTACACACACACAGACACACACACACACACACACACATACAGACACACACGCGCGCACATACACACGCATATGCACACAGTTGAATAAATAATAATAGTAATAAAAAATTTAAAAAAAAAGAAGAAATGAACTTGGACTGAAGAGAAAGCTCAGTCGGTAGTGCAGTGTTTGCTTGGCACATAGGAGACTGTAGATTCTATCCCCAGGCTCTCTCTCTCTCCTCTCTCTCTCTCTCACACACACACACAAAGGTTCTACTTTTTGTTTTTAACCTGTTTACCTTTTTTTTTGTAGCACACATCTGTTTAACACCTGAGGGGCCTAGGACCTCCTTGCACGTCCAAGGTGACAGAATGCTTCCCTCAAGCAAAGGTTTGCCCAGGCCGGCCTGAAACTCATGGCAATCCTCCTGCCTCAGCCCTTCAGATAAAGCTACCATGTTTAGGTTTGGCGCCCTTGGGGCCAGCGCCCCCTTCTGAGGCGCTGTCCTCCCCAATGGTCTCCCCCAGCTCTCTGAGCAGACGAAAGCCCATTCCCTCCCAGGGGCGCCCCCCCCCCCCCCCGCAGACGCACATCTCGCATCTCGGCCTCCCTTGCAAGATGGGAGGCCCTGACCCAACCTTCTGACCTTTCGCTCCGCCCCTCCCGCCGTCCTCGTTCACAGAATTTGTGTTCGTGAAGCCAAGTAGCAGTGTGTCCGTGGAGCCCTGAACTCGCATCTGAACTCGCCCTCGTGCAGGACGGGGGGCGGGGGGGACCCGCAAGGTGGGCTGTTCACATGCACACACGCATGCCTGTAACCCAAAATTAATGTTCTCTAAAATGAAAGTTTAACTTCCATTATCTGAATAAAGTTTTAGTAACTTCCCATCTTAGGTCAAAATCCTTAGTGAAGAAGAAATCCATATTGACATGACATGACACAAAGACTCAGTCATGCACGTTGTGTTACTTTTCTTTGCCCTCCCTCCCTCTCTCCTTCCCTCCTTCCTTTGTGTGTCTGTATCGGAGGGCACTGCGTGGGCCTGTGAAGGGCCAAGGGTGACTTCAGGAATCACCCTGAAGTACTTCTATCTCCTATTTGTTTTTCCTCTGGAGTTTCTTAAGCTCCGTCTTCCAGAACTTTCCTCCACCTACCCCCACACGTGGTTTCATGCGGCGCTGGAATTGAACCCAGGGCTCCGTGAGTGCTACGTCAGCCCTTTACCAACTGAATTACATTCCAGTCCTAACATCCCCTTTTGAGTGGGAGGAAATGGACTTAGTAAGCTGACCTCATAGCAGCGATGGCAGAGCCGTCTCTTCAGGGGTTCACTCCAACACCTACTAGGTTCCCCAAACCTCACAACCCCAAACCATGTCCATAGCACGTGTATTCCTGCACTAATGCCTACGACAAAGCTGACTTTGTCAATGAGCAACAACAGGATCAGGCGGACGTCACAATAAGAACAGTTATGGCCTGGGGAGACAGCACGGAAGGCAAAGTGCTTGCACGCCCGGAACCCATGTAAAGCCAGGTGCGACAGCTCACATCTGCAGCCCAGTGATTCTCTGGCCAGACGGAAGACAGAAAAATCCCAGGAAGCTTGTGTGTCAGCTAGTCTGGTGCATGCAGCACAGAGACAAAACCGCCAAAAGATCCCGCTGCAAGTGAGGTGGAAGGTGAGGACCTGGAGCTAATGTCCTCCACCCTATGTCATGACCCACGCACGTGCACATGCACGCGCACACACACACATGCCTGCGTGTGCACATGCATTTGCACATTGTTTGAAGGGAAATGCACGAGCCATGGTGGATAATGCTTCTTTTAGAAGCCATGGTTTATTAAATAAAAATCCCAGTACCAGGTGTAGGATAGATTTTTTAACTATTTATTTATTTATATGAGTGTGTGCCTGTGGAGGCCCAAGGGTGACTTTGGGAACCACCCTGGATTGTCCTACCTCCTCTCTGCTTTGTTCTGAAGTTTCGCAGGCTCCGCCTTCCAGGACGAAAGTACAGGCCGCTGCCATTTGCACCTGGTGTTTTTATGTGGGACCTGGGATCTGAACTCAGGACCCTCTGCTTGCGAGGCAGAGGCTTAACCTCTGAGCTATCTCTCCAGACTTAGGCTGGTTTTTTAATGAGCTGTTGGTCAGGGAGGCCCTGGACTCCCCCCAATCCCACACACACACACCAGGACCAAACAAGTCTTGTCATGACTCTTGGTTGCTCATTAGGACTGAATCGTAAGACCCTGTTGCTAAAGATGCCACACTTGGTTTATAGGACATAGAGGCGGCAATCTGGAGCTAAGCTTCCTCCTTCCCGGCTGGCTGTCATAGTCCTGGCAGTTTCTCCGCAGCCTGCTGGGGGAGATAAACCATCGGTGGTCTCACCCAGCTGGGAGCATGGTGAGCTACAACGTCAGCCTGCCATGCAAGAGGTTCACGCATATTAAAAGACGTTAATAGAGGCTGCAGAGATGGTTCGGTGAGTTATAGTCCACAATTCACAAGCACAAGGACAGTATCTTCCACTAGTTTCCACATGTATGTTATGAACACGCACACACATGCACACACACACTCATGCACAACTTATCATGGGCCTGCAAGATGGCTCAGAGGGTAAAGGCGTCTATGCACAAATATGGCAACCTGAGTTTACTCCTCAGAACCACAGAGTGGAAGGAGAGAACTGACTTCTAAAAGTTGTCCTCTGGGGGCTGGAGAGGTGGCTCAGAGGTTAAGCCTCTGCCTTGCAGGCGGAAAGTCCTGAGTTCGGATCCCAGATCCCATGTATAGACACCAGGTGGAAGCGGGGGCGGCCTGCGCTTCTGGTCCTGGTAGGGCGGAGCCTGTGAATCCCGGGGCAGAAGGAGGTGGAAGTGTCCATGGAAGCGCACACACACACATACATACACACACACACACAATTGAATAAATAATTAAAAAAAAAAAAAAGTTGTCCTCTGACCTCTACTTAGGACTGTGGCGTGCGTGTGACCGCTCTATCTTCCAAACAAATAAATAAAAATAAAATACCCCCCCATCAAAAACAAATAGCCTGAGCTACACAGACAGTTCAGGGGGTTAAGTCTCTGCCTCACAACCACAAGGACCTGAGTTCAGATCCCACGTTAAAAACGTTGGGCGGACATGGCGGCGGCCTGCACTTCCGGCCCTGGAAGGCAGAGCCTGGGAAACTCTAGGCAAAGCTAAGAGCAGGTAGAGCAAGTCAGGATGATTCCCGAGGTCCTCCTTGGCCCCCGCAGGCGCACACACTCAAACGCTCTCTGGCATGCACAGACACACACATGCACGCCCCCCACCCCCCAAAGAAATCAAGGTGGCCACTCGGAGTAGGAAGAAATGACAATTAGCCATAAAGAAATAAGAATTCCTGTGCTCATCTGTAGCTAAATCACAGTCTTTAATGATTCCTTCACTCCACTTACGACACCTGTAATCAGACCCTGCCTTCCACAAACACTCAGTAAGCATGACTTTGACTTCACATCTTCCATAGAACGTAGAGGTAGATTGTGGATGGTCTAAGACCCTGCATAATGGAAGGTCTTTTATGCTATATGGAATGCCATGAACTATATGCAAACATTCCTTAAAAAAAAAGTTTGTGTGTGTGTGTGTGTGTGTGTGTGTGTGTGTGTGTGTATCAGAGGGCACTATGTGTCCCTGTGGAGGGCCAAGGGTGACTTTGAGAATCATCCCGGATTGCTTCTACCTCCTTTTTGCCTCACTCTAGGATTTCCCAGTCTCTGCCCACCAGGGCCAGAAGTGCAGGTCAGGACTGTGTCTGGGTGGAGTTTTTACGTGCGTCCTGGGATCTAAACTCAAGACTTTCTGCTTACGAGGCACAGCCTTCACCCCCTGAGCCATCTCTTCCGCCCTTGAGTGGTATTTTTAAAAAAGCGCTGGTCAAAAAAAACCTGAACAGGGGCTGGAGAGGTGGCTCAGGGGTTAAGCCTCCGCCTTGCAGGCAGAAGGTCCTGAGTTCGGATCCCAGATCCCACGTATAGACGCCAGGCGGAAGCGGGGGCGGCCTGCGCTTCTGGTCCTGGTAGGGCGGAGCCTGTGAATCCCGGGGCAGAAGGAGGTGGAGGCGGCCATGGTGGTTCGCGAATTCGTCTGTGCTTCTACACACACACACACACACATGCGCGGGCACATACATACACACACAAGCACAATTGAATAAATAATAATAATAATAATAATAAAAACCTGCACAGACCTGTCCAATAATCCATGTGCATGGCCATGTTTGGAAAGCTGCTGTTAACAGGAACCCTGTGTCACTGAAAACCTCCCCCAGGACCCTGCAAGGGAAGCTTCTGCATCGGGCTGTGTTTGTGTTCTGGGAAGTTTATTTATTTATTATTTATTCAATTGTGCGTGTATGCGTGTGTGTGTGTGTGTGTGTGTGTGTGTGTGTGTGTGTGTGTGTGTGTCTGTGTGTGTGTAGAACCACGGACGAATTCGGGAAGCACCATGGACGCCTCCACCTCCTCCTTGTTTACTCTGCCCCGGGATTCACAGGCTCCGCCCTACCAGGACCAGAAACGCAGACCACCCCCACTTCAGCCCGGTGTCTATACGTGGGGTCTAGGATCCGAACTCAGCACCTTCCGCCTGCAAGGCAGAGACTTAACCCCTGAGCCGCCTCTCCAGCCTCAGGTGTTCTGGGAAGTTGTAAGGAGCCTATCAAATAAATCTTATCTCTGTGACATCTCTTATCTGTCTACCCTTTGTTTGCTCAATAAAGTAATAAAGATACCATTGATCCGAACATTTTGAATTAGTCTCAGTCTCCTTACAGTCATAGTGGAGGGAAAAAAAATCTCTGGACTGCAGTTTTGACCTGAAGACAGCTGCCCTTCTGAGGTGACGTGGGTGATGAGGGGGAGAAATAAAGTTTCCAAAGCCACACACAGGCTTCCTCTTAGTCTCTCTGCTACTGCAATAAAATACCACAGTTTAGGTGACTCGTAAACAAAAGAAATGTCTTTTGCCTCATGCTGAAGACTAGCAAGTCCAAGAATAAAGGAAGGATGGACTTTGTGGCTCATAGATTTTTGTTTGTTTGTTTGCTTCCTCCTCCAGTGATCAGGGCGCTACCCTTGGTCATGAAGGTCCCACCTTCTTGCCCCAAACACCTAACATCACTCGACCTTCCTGCTCCTGTGATCACATGGGGAACAAGTTCACCACGCACATTTTGAGGGCAGGCAGAGCATATCTTCCATGGGTCAACACACACACACACACACACACACACACATCAAATAAGCAAAGTGCTAGATTACAAACCAAATTAAGAGTTTGGAATATAACAAAAAGTCAAATGCGTTGACACTGGCCTTTCCCTCCCCACTTTTGCCTGCAAACTCGTCTTCCACTGAAGAGGGCTGTGTGCTAAGGGGCCAGCTAAGGGAGGTCAGAAGGGTCAAACCTCATGTAACTCTCCCAGACCCGCCAACATACTAGTTCCGTCCTGTGGAAGATTGAGGAGGAACAGAACAGCCATCTGGTCAACCCTGGCTTCACGGGCAAGCGCTTGCTTCCAACTCTGCACACGCGAGCCTGGTCCTTGCTCTTCTGCACTGGGCAGGAAGCCTCCATCCCCAAGCACACCGCCTCGTTCCACAGCAGGTCAGATGTCCCGACTCTGCTAATGAACGTGACAGTCACCGTACGTACTACTGTTGCAGGGTTGGTCTCCTGGCTGTATGTATCCAGATTCTCGTGTTCGGAATTGAAGATTGAAACCAGAACACACGGAGAGGATTAAGGCAGAGTTTAGCAGAGGAGAGAAAGGACGGAACTCATGGACTCCAGACATGGAATCCACAAGGGGCAAGGAGCTGGAGAAGAATTCACAGACTCCAGATGTGGAGTGCCCGCAGGGGCAGGTGCCAATGATGGCTGCCAGAGTCAGGTAAACATTTATACACTTAGGCAAGGGGGGGGCTTTTCCTCATTGGTTAGCTCCATCCAGTTCCTCTTATGACTACCTCAAGGTAGGGACCTCCAGCTAGGGCTTATCTGTAACTGTCTCCACACCCTGTCACAAGCCAAAGATTGGGGGAAGTTCCTTCAGGATAATCCTAGCAGCTTTCCAGAATCTTCAGAGACCTTCCAAGCATGGCTACTGGATGGTTTTCTTGCTAGTACTTTTTATTTGTTTGTTTTTAAAGTTTCATCCTAAGACGTGGAGAATCACTTCCACTGGTCTCTGATATCTCAGCCTAAAGCAACTTCAACGCAGCTCTAGATGTTCCCCAAATCTCTGGGCACAGAGAGCTGATTTGAAATTTTTGCCCCTCTCTTGGTCCACCTGATGGGGAAGAGTCTCGCCAAGTGTTACGGGGTCCCTGTTCAGGCACCAGATGTTACAGTAATGACTGTCCCAGTGATGCGGGGTTCTCGTGTTCAGAGTCAAAGATTGAAACCAGAACATGTGTAGATTAAGGTAGAGTTTATTAGAGGAGAGAAAGGCTGGAACTCATGGACTCCAGGCGTGGAGTGTCATGAGGGGCTAGGACGCCCCAGAGAACTCGTGGAGCTAGAAACGGACTCATGGCACCTGAGTGCCCTGAATGCCATGCCAGGACACCTAGGTGCCCTGCAGAACTCAGAGAATCGGGCAGCTAGAAAGAACTCACGGAATCCATGAGAAGCAGGCATGGAACTAGCAATGGGCCCGTGACACTAGAGTGCCATGAGGAACTAGGGCGCCAAAGATGGCTGCCAGGGTCAGGCATATTTGTAGTCTTAGGCAAGCCTGGGAAACTGGCTGCTTCTCATTGGTTAGCTCCCATTGGGGCCCAAGCCAGTTGCTCTTAGGCCCAGGTGGGGCTAAAGACCCAGCTGTTTGTTGGATGTGGAGAGCTCATCTCCATAATCCCTTCAGAGGGAAGTTGGCCATCTTATCTCCGGGAGGATTGGAGTCAGTTCCTCAGCAGGGGTGTTCCTTCAGGGTGATTCCAGCAAAGACCTCGAGACCCATCCCAGCACAGCTGCTCTAATCGCGCCTTACACTCACTTTCCATACTGCACATTAGTTCATGTCCCACAATGAGAAAGGACCCTTCCTCTACCAAAAGAGAGAAAGAAGCCTTGGAATGGCAATTCTGAGGTGATTTGAAGCCTCCAGCCTGGTTCTCCACTAGCCACGCCTTGACATCATCCCGACTTCCTGCGAAACAGAACTGTCTCTTTTCCATCGTCTAGGTCTTTGGAGTCTGCTAATAAAAATTTAAATGTTGGGCTGGAGAGATGGCTCAGGGGTTAAGACTCTGGCTTGAAAGTAGAAGGCCCGGGGGCTGGAGAGGTGGCTCAGGGGTTAAGCCTCTGCCTTGCAGGCAGGTCCTGAGTTCGGATCCCAGATCCCATGTATAGACGCCAGGCGGAAGCGGGGGCGGCCTGCACTTCTGGTCCTGGTAGGGCGGAGCCTATGAATCCCGGGGCAGAAGGAGGTGGAGGCGTCCATGGTGGTTCCCGAATTCGCCCGTGGATCTAAACGTACACAGACACACACACACACACACGCATATGCACACAGTTGAATAAATAATAATAATAAAAAAATGTTTTTAAAAAGTGGTGGAGTTCTGATTCTTGGGAACAGATAGCATGATCCCACATACTGTAAGCTTTTGTAAAAACTCTTCAACACTCATGTTTAGAGGAATTTTATTAAGCACATACTCAACAGTCCATGATTTATTCATTACTTCTGAGGAAGTTTTTAACTTAGTAATTTAGGTTCTCCTTGTCTAACACACTACATCAGCAATTACCAATAGGGCCAAAAGCAATGCCGGTCCCAACCTTCCCAACCTCCACATAGTTAGTATAAGCATGTCACGGAAGATGCTTTCCTTGACGCAATCGTCCCCATGTGTGGACCTTGTCAGACAACGTGGTTGGCTGGGGACGTGGCAGGCAGGAGCCTCATATAGGAAGAAAGACTCATCTTTCTGATAAAAGATGCTGTGCATCTTGTTGATTTTTGTTGGTCTTTATAGCTGTGTGTGCGTGCGCGTGCGCGTGCGCGTGTGCGTGCGTGTGCGTGCGTGTGTTGTGAAGGAACATGAGTGCTCCAGTTCGCCTGCATGTTGCTGGTAAATTCATGACCAAAGCGCTTAGGAAAGAAGGGAGCTTTTTCTTGCTAGTCTCCATTAGAGTTGTTAGTCCGGCTTGGCAGAGGCGCTCACACCAACTGACCACACCACATCTGGAGGGATTGCTGAGAGAGGCGCACACTTCCCAAATGTCAGCTTACAGAACCAGCTTCCCTCATCTGATCCGCCTCCCCAGGGAGGGGTCCCGCCCCCCACGAGCTGGGCTTTCCCCTCCCAGGCAGACAATCTACAGGCTTGCTTAAGGGCTCCTTTAGCTATTAAGTCTTCCCAAATGTCCCCAGAGCTCAGCCTTCCTTGGTCAAGTTGACACTAGGTATCTAACGATCGCAATGGGCAAGACAGAGACAGATGAAGATTTCTTCTCTCCTGATTTGGGACAAAATTATAAACACAGTCATTTATTCACTTCTCTCTTACGTCTTATGTTGTTTCCTCTGAACACAAGCCAAGTCTAATATCTTCAGTAGCGGTACGTGTTTACACTATGGGGAACCGCGGTAACCTTGGACTGCATTACTGTGGGCAAGTCTGACCAGAGGCCAGAGGGGTGGTCCCGGGCAGGGAAGGAAGTTTGGAATAGGATGTATGCAGAACCCACAACTAGATTCACTTTATCAAACCATGACACACCCTCTGCTATTTTCTGTAGGAGGGGTGACCCGAGACAGATGGGAGATCAGAGGCCCAGGGGCAAGCAGGCAGCCCGCCTGCAGACCAGTGTCCCCCTCTTTGTGGCAAGTCACAAAGTCCCTCTGGCAACTTTTTGTTGGGTCCCAGAACCTTGGCACCGTGCAGCTCTGGTTCATTTCTTCCTAGCGGAAAGAAGAACCGAGGCCACCAAGCAGCAGTAAGAATGGTCTGCAGCGCCACCTGGTGTCTTAAGGCGATATGTCCAGTTCTTGACAGCTTCCAGTCTGACCTCTCTGCAGGTCTCAGAGACAGGACAAGTTACGTCTTGCACTATCTAGCTTTTCTCCCTCTCTGACTGCTTAGCCTCGAATGCTGCTCCCTTTCCCTCGGTTTTGCCCTTGATCTTCGTCTCTCATTCATCTCTTCCTGAGTTCCCACATCATCCATTCTCAAGGTTCTAATGACACCTTTGGTCGTGTTTTTTAAAAATCTCCAAGTCTGGTCTCCTCCCCAGCTAGCCTGGAACAACTTCTCCAAAAAACTAGAGTCTTGTGCCTCATCCTGGGGCCGACAAAACTTTTCCCATGGACATCCGTTTTCTCAGTCCCATAAAGGACATTTCTATTGACTGAGACTAGATGCTTTTCCTGAGAGATTTGAACCCAAAAAAAAACGTCTGCTCATTCCACTTCTACTCACAATGGGGCTACAGTGTCTAGCCGGGGTAACCAGGCAAGAAAAGAAAAGAATAAAAACTCAGCGATCCGGGGAAGTGGTTCGCAGAGCCTGGCCAAGGTCAGGATTGGGGTTGAAGTACGCATGCTCAGAACCTGTGCAAACGCATTTTGTGACTGCCTGTGATTTTAGCTCTCAGAAGACAAAGACTTGAAATCCCCTGAGAGACAGCTCAGGGCTTAAAGTCTCTGCCTCACAAGCAAAAGGATTTGAGTTTGGATTCCCAGATCCCACGTAAAAATGCAGTACGGAAATGGCTAAGCCCTGCATTTCCGACCCTGGAAGTGGAGCCTGGGAAACCCCGGAGCAAAGCAGTAAGGAGGTAGAACAATCCAGGATGGTTCTCAAATGATCAGACTAATAAACAAGTCTAGCTAGTTTGCAAGATCGAGGTGCAACACCCAACTCTGTTTCTATAGAATTCTATAGAGTGGTTCAGAGCAAAGCAAAAATAAAATTAACTTCACTTATAACTGCATCACAATGAATAACATATCTGAGTACATAAAAGGCTGAAACCTGGAGTCAGCGAGATGGCTCTGTGGGTAAAGGTGCTTGCTGCCAAGCTGGGAAATCTAAGTTCGATCCCTGGGGTCTCTATGGTAGAAGAGAGAATCAACTACCAAAGTTGTCCTCTGACCTCTACATTCTACACTGGAGTTGCAAGCACAAGATAAATAAACATAAAGAAAAACAGTGTAAAAACTTACACCCTGTAACTACAAAACACTGTTGGAAATGTAAAAGGACCTAAATACCTGGATAAACCACACTCTTAGATCCAAAACCTTGCTCTTGTTAGGATGATAGCCCCAAATAGACCTATCCATCAATGCAACTCTTACCCATACTTCCAATGCGTGCTTTTAGTAATGGACGAACTGCTGTAAGATGCTACGTGGAAATGCACCGAAAGGCAAATCACCATCTTTACATAGAAAAACAAAGTTGGAGGGCGGGGAGATGGCTTGGAGTTAGAGTGCTTGCTGCAAGGCAAAAGGACCAGAGGTCGGATCCCCAGATCCCAGATAAAATGTTGGACCAATGTGGCAGCCCAGCCTGGCAGAGCAGAGCCTGGCAGTTCTGAAATCAAGCTGGATAGAGGAGTCTCCTGGGAGCTCTGGGTTTAACTAGAAAACCAGCCTCAAGAGATAAAATGGGAGAGAGAAAGAGAGGCACACAGAGAGCCCTTTGATGTGCACACACCAAACAAACAAACAGATCATGATGGCAGAATACGCCATTGTCATTACAGCTTCACAGTGTGACACTGTGATGCCCAGTGGAGCACTATGATGTCACGATGGAGCACTGTGACGTCACGGTTGATCACTGTGATATCACACGCAGCTGTCCCTTGTTGCAAGGACCACTGTAGGACGTCCCAGAGCAGTGTGAATTCACGACCCGGTGTTGAAATGTCACAGTGGAACATTGTGATACCACAACCATGTATCCTGACGTGTCACAGGCGTGAAGACCTGCCTCCGCCCGGCAGTGCTGGAATCACGAACGTGCACCAGTGCTCCTGGCTTCTTCCAGGGCTGAGGCTTGAACCCAGGACTCTGAGCATACTAGGCAAGCAGTCTTCCAACTGTGCTGCATCCTCACCCCTATCCGGAGCTGCCCAAAGGGTCAACAGTATATCACGCTTCCCCAAAACTGGTAATAGGGGTTCTCTAGAGAAACAGAACTGAGAGAACATGTGCGTGCGTGCATGCATGCGCGTGTGTGTGTGTGAGTGTGTGTGTGTGTTGTGTGTAATTTATTAGATTGCCTTCCAAGATGAAATCCAAGCAGTCCTACAGCAGCAGTTGCCTGTAGCTGCTCAGTTCAGTAGCTGAGTATCTCAGTCATCCCAGTCTTGTGTCAAAGACCAAACGATCCCTGGAGAGCCCCCAAATGTCAGTCACCCTGGAGGCTGGCCTCCGTCACCAGAAGATGCAGAGGCAGAGGCAGCAGCAGCAGCAGCAAAAGAAGGCGCTCCCCAACTCTTGGCAAGAGAGAGAGTCCTGCCCTCTTGCCCTCCTTTCATCCGGTTGCCCCTGGAAAGTCCCACCCACTACGGCTGGGTGTTTTCCATCAATTAGGCACTCTCCTTGCAGCTTGCTCAGGCTTCCCTTAGCTACCAATTCTTCAACCTGCGACCAACCGTCAGGGGGATACCTTGTGGCTGTTTCTCTTTCTGCGGCTGGGAGACAACACTCAGAACTTACAGGAGAAGAGGAGTTTTGTTTGCTTACAGTCCAGAGGGGAGACGTCGTCTATTGCGGCGGGAAAGGTATGGCAGGCAGCAGAAGCTGGAGGCGGCTCGGGTCACTCACGTGCAGGCATCATGGAGCGCTAACTAGAGCAGACTCTAGAGGAAGCTGGGGGGGGTTACCAACCTCAAGTCCCGCCCCCGGGACATACCGTCCTCCGGCAAGCTTCCGCCTCCTAAAGTTGCCATGACTTTCCCAAACGTTAACATCAGCTAAGGATGCCACCGATGAGCCCGTGGGGGACACCCCACATTCAAACCACCCACACCTACATATCTAGCCATAGCACCATCCTGAGCCTACGCCCACCCTGGGCTCTCGCTCTATCAGCTGTTTGCAATTCTGCTATGTGCTGCGGCTACACTGTGCAGGGCCCATGTTCTCTGCACCCACTGCTGTGGGTGTGTGGGGGGCACGCATATGAGTAGGCAGGCGTGTGTGCGCATGTGTGTAGAGGTCAGATCAGTACATGGGGCGTTTTCTTCTGTCTTGCTCTGCCTTATTGCCTCGAAACAGGGTCTCTCCCTAAACCAGAGGTTCACCATTTAGGTTAGACTGGTTGACTAGTGAACATTCAAGACAAGTCCTTCTACACACACACACACACCACACACACACACACACACGCACACTCAATGCTGGGGTTACAGGCAGATATAATCATTACAGTCTGTTTATATGGATGTGGGAATTTGAACTCAGGTCCCGCTTGCAGAACCAGTGCCACATTACCCTTGAGCCATGCCCCCCACGCTTTTTAAATGGTTAAGTTATGGCATAGGTTGTGAGCCCTGGGGCAGGGACTCGGCTGAAGGCTGCCCCTTAAGGTGACACAGTCCAACCGGCACCATGGAAACCTCTGTTAACAGAGGGGGTTTCGGGCTGGAGAGGTGGCTCAGGGGTTAAGCCTCCGCCTTGCAGGCGGAAGGTCCTGAATTCGGATCCCAGATCCCACGTATAGACGCCAGGCGGAAGCGGGGGCGGCCTGCGCTTCTGGTCCTGGTAGGGCGGAGCCTGTGAATCCCGGGGCAGAAGGAGGTGGAGGCGTCCATGGTGGTTCGCGAATTCGTCCGTGGTTCTACACATACACAGACACACACACACACACAGACATACACACACGCGCACATACACATGCACATGCGCACAGTTGAATAAATAATAATAAAAAAAAATTAAAAAAAAAACAGAGGCGGTTTCACGGGGAGACAGGCGTTAGCATTGCTGCAAGCAGAAAAGAAGACCGGAAGAGCAAAAGAATCGTGGTGTCAGCCAGGAGCCTGCCCCGTCCTTATCCGACCATCCTGGTGGACGAGGTCCCAGCATGGCAGAATATCGTTTCAAGGAAACATTGTCTGGAAAAAGGACGTGGCATTATTTGAAATAAATAAGGAAAATAAGGAAAATATGGGAATAGTCAGGCCCTAGTGTTTCTGGCTGCCTTAGTGTTACCTCTGGTTCAGGCCTAAAGCCTGCTGGCTGGGGAGTGACACATTAACATCTAAGTGGGCAGTGGCTGGGGGCTAGGAACGCTCCCTATGTAAATTAAGTTTTGCCTCTGGCAGGAGGATTCCCTGTTATTTATCTCAGGACTAGCTAGGTTACAGTCCCTTCCCTATACATTTGAGGTTTATACATAAACCGGGGAAAATCTACTTTGAAACATTCATTGTCCCTTTGCTTTTAACAACTAAGTGTCATGACTGCTTTAACTCTACCTGGAGACATCATGTCTGTCCCAACACAGAAAATACATGTCACTTCTGCTCTTCCTTTGTTACCTGGAATGAATATGTTTTACATAATCCTGTAAAGAAGTTGGTCCTGGTTTTCTTTGATGTTTTCCCCATGGGGTAGTGACACATCCCCTGGCCTTTACTCTTGAATTTTCTTTATTATTATTATTATTATTATTATTTATTCAATTGTGCGTGTATGCATGTGTGTGTGTGTGTGTGTGTGTGTGTGTGTAGAACCACGGACGAATTCGGGAACCACCATGGACTGCAGGCTGCCACTTCCGCCTGGCATCTATATGTGGGGTCTAGGATCCGAACTCAGGACCTTCTGCCTGCAAGGCAGAGGCTTAACCCTTGAGCCACCTCTCCAGCCCCTTTTAATTTTTTTTTAATTCAATTGTGCATATGTGTGTGTGTGTGTGTGTGTGTGTGTGTGTGTGTGTGTGTGTGTGTGTAGAACCACGGATGAATTCGGGAACCACCATGGACGCCTCTACCTCCTCCTTGTTTACTCTGCCCTGGGATTCACAGGCTCCGCCCTACCAGGACCAGAAACGCAGGCCGTCCCCGCTTCCGCCTCTCGAATTTTCTAAAGTATATAAACGCTGCTAAAAATTTCAATGAAGAGTTCAGATTCACTCAGCCCAGAGAGCTGTGTGTCTGTCTCCATTCGCTGAAGCCTTGCCCACCTGGTCGAGGGGAGCCCTGGATTCGAGGTTGCAGCTTGGACTACAACATCAGAAGCCCATGCTCCGTGGGCGCTGCTGCTGCTGCTGCTGACAATGATGATGAAGATGAGACGATGATGGTGAAGATGATGATGATGGTCATGATGATGATGGTGATGTCTCTTCCCCTCTGATGTGGCTACTCTGCCTGTGGCTGATAAGTTCAATTGTTAACTTGACACTGAGCTACCACACCGTCCAAAAGACACCTGTCATTCCCTACTCCTGACCTCCCACCCCGGCCTCTCCATAGCAGAACAGAGCCCCCAGACAAGAGAGTGGTGGGTGTAGTTGTTAGACTTCCAGCCCTGCAGCAGCATTTGAGCCTGCGATATAAACAGCCAAGGACAGGCCACCACAAGGACCCAACGCAGCTGCCCCCCACTCCCCCTACCCCCTGCCGTTTTCCCACCATCCACACGCTCCTATTTTACCTCTACTTGGCAAGGACCACTGTGCTTGTGCCCAGGAGGATGTGCCCATCGCCCTGGCCCACGTGAACGTCTCTTCTGGCTTGTTAAAGCCCAGTTGAACTTTGTATAACCTAGAACAACGCAAAGCTCCAACTTGGCCAATGTCAATGCCCCCCAGGGAAGGCCAACCATGGAAGTGGTCACTCGACAATACTATGGGAGAGAAAACAAGTGTCCTCCCAGTCTGTACCAGGACAGTAACTGGGCGCCAGGCCTTGATTGGTGTCAACGTGCCTGCATCTACAGGACATGCACATTTGACAGGTTTGCCTGTGTGGTGCTGATAAGTTGTCAACACAGTGACCTGTAGGACAACGGATTTTATTGTGGTCGATTGCCTGGTTACAGGTCTTAGTCCAGCGTGGCAGGGAGAGCTCATACTAACATCACCAACCCAGAGAACTGACCACACAGGACCGCTGAGAGAGGGGCAAACCTCACTTGCCAGACAGCACATCTATCCCAGCATGCCCCCCAAAACGCCAACTTACATCACCAGCTCCCTCCATCTTGTCCTTCTTCCCAGAGAATGGCCCCACCCGCTGTGGACTGGCTCCTTCCCGTCAATCAGACCATCTGCTGCAGGTTTGCTCAGGGCCTTAACTATCAATCTTCACAGATGCGCCCAGAGCTCAGCCTGGAATTGTCAAGTTGATGCCTGTATCTAACTAAATCAGGTGCTCAGGGGAACCTGCCCACCCATTTGAGTATCAAATCAGCTGAGCCAAGCGGGTGGGATATGCAGGCAAGGTTGACTCCTTGGTGGTCGGCCCTCTCTATGCACATGAGGTTGGCAAACCGTGGATCTAAAATATTTCAGTGTGCCAACAGCTGTACAGTTGTACAGGCAAACCTTGCTTGTAACCTCGCATATATAAACTCCATATATCTCCCACTGTTTCTGTCTCATTTGCTTGGGTCTCATTCATACATAATACAGCCAGGCCTACTATGGTCATCATGTATGTACTAAACATGTAGAGGCTTTTTTTTTTCTTGCCATAATTTTCTAAACAAATCATTATAACAATGACTTATTATGGCAATTCGTCACCAAAATGTTATAAGTAAAGTCTTAGGAGGAGCCGGGCATAGTGGCTCCTACCTATCTATAATTCCCGCGATTAGGCAGTGGAGGCAGGAGGATTAATGTAAGTTCAAGGCCAGCCCGGGATGCGTAGTAAGTGCCAAGCCGACCTGAACTACAGAGACTCTGTCTCAAAACAACAGACAGAACTAGAGAGATGTTCAGCGAGTAAAGCGTTTGCTGCCACAGGCGTAGAATGACTTGAGTTTGTCGCCCGGAATCCACACGGTGGGCGGAGAGAACCACCTCCCCCCAAGTTGTCCCCTGACTCCACAGGTGTCCTGGCACGCACACGCATCGCACACACACGCGTGGCACACACACACAGACTGAATGACTGGAATTGAAATATATGCAGGAGGATGTACAGAGGTCATATGCAAATATGCAAATATGCTCTTTCATTTAAGGGACTTGAGGGTCTGTAGTGCAGCATCTCCAGGGATCCTGAAACCAATTTCCACCCTTCCCCCCACCCCCAATGACTGTGTATGTAGGGAACTTTTAACTAGCCCCCGGGAGGCCTCAGTATGAATGTGAGAAATCAAAACCCTCACATCCCCCAACGCTGAGGTTCAGAGGGGTCATGGAGCCCAGCTCATGCCCAATTGGTGCCACGGCCCCAGTATGTGGCTTTGGGCAAGTACTTAACCTCCAGGAGTCTTCGCTATAGCAAAGGAGACCTTCAGGATAAACAGCCATTAGTATTCACAGCCGGCACCCTGAGCGGCTCTGACATTCCAGGCCAATCCAGAAAGAACCGTGCTCGTTTCCTTGGACTAGAAGTTAATGCTCCTTTCATTAAAATAAAGGCAATCTAGTTATCTTTAAGCTGTTACGGTCCCTCTACTAATCTAGTTATTCTGTGTACAATCAGAAAGATAACAGTGACCTTCCATTTACTTTGGCTAACGAGCCATTAAACGCAACTGGAAGGCACTAAGCTCTGTGAAAATCCCTTGCCAGAGTAATTCATTAAGTTCCCGGAAGCATTTTGAACTGAGTTATAAATGCGACGAGGCCCTGCCGTCCCTTTACAAGAACTTTAGTTGTCAAACAGTGACCCCACAAATATGACTTCAAGGGTACTGTGATAATTTTTTTTTTTTTTGCGTGTATGTATGTGTGTGTCTGTGTTTGTGTGTCTGTGGAGGCCCAGGGTGACTTCTGGAATCACGTGAATTACTTTTACCTCTTTTTTACTTCACTCTGGGATTCCCCAAGCTCCGCCTTCCAGAGCCAGAAGTGCAGGCCGTTGCCATTACTACTTGGCATTTTTACTTGGGATCCAGTATTAAAATTCAGGTCCTTCTGTTACCAAGGCAGAGTCTTAACCCATGAGCTATGTATGTCTCCAGCCCAAGGATTCTATGGGAAATCTAAAAAACAAAATGTATAGATGTAACGAAGCTCTGGTTTTCTTTAAAATCCCAGCCACAGTCTCAAAATTGAAGTCAAGTTTTCTTCGCTCTTTCACTTAAAACTTGAAGTCTAAATTCTGTCACCTATTTAAAACTGAAAGTGTCAGTAAGCTGCCTTAATATATTGGAGTCTTTGGTTATTAGCAATAGTGTGTGTGGTTTGTTGTGCGTGTGGTATGTGTGTGTGTGCTATGTGGAATGTGTGTGGTATGGTATGTGTGATATATATGTGTGTGGTATATGTGTAATGTGTGTATGTGTGGTGTGGTGTGTATGATATGTGTCTATTTGTGTGCGTCTATGTGCATGTGTGTATATGTATGTGTTATATGCATATGTATGTTGTGTGTGATGTATGTAGTGTGTGTTCATGAGTGTGCACATGTGTGTGTACAGAACCAGAATCGACACCAACTTCCTAAGTTGCTCTTCATTATACTTTTTGAAGTAGGGTCTCTTGGTGAACCCAGAACTCAAAGATTCAGCTAGATGGACGAGCCCGCAAGACCCAGGGACGCTCGTGCCGCTGCCCCCCCACCTCGGAGCTGGAATTACAAGACGCATACGGCTGCATCCAGCTTTTTATGTGGCGCTGGGGGATCTGAACTCAGGCTCCCAGTTTTGCACAGCAAGCACTTTATCAAGTAAGCCTCGTCCCCAGATCTGGGGACAGTATTTGAAAGAAACAAGCATCCACGGATTAGACGTTCAAGACCCCATGAACTCCCGCAGGGACGCACACTGTGTTGTTCCTATGCGATACTGTCTGGTTAGATTCAAGACAGGATTGCAGATCTGGCTGCCCCAGGGTCGGAGGGGGAGCGGCACTGTTGGACCCACCAAGCCCTGGCAAAGTTGCAGTTGATGAGAATTGGCTTTGTGATGCAGAATTCTTAGGTATTTAAAAAATCTTTTTCCCTCCTCACTGGCCGTGCATGGCATGTGTAGGACCTGGGATCTGAACTCAGTACCTTCTGCTTGTGAGTCAGGGCCTTAAACCCCTGAGCCATCTCTCCAGATGAAAAATGGAGTCATCATGAATTACTCTACTCTTTGCTTTGCTCTGGAGTTTCCCACCTTCCAGAGCCAGACACACAGGCTGCAGGCATTTACACACGGGATCTGGGATCTGAACCCAGTACCTTCTGCTTGAGAGTCAGAGCCTTAACCCCTGAGCCATCTCTCCAGACCTGGCATATGACCCTCTTGCTTGGTCTTCCATGATCTCTTTTCAACTCTCAGGAACGAAGATGTTTGGCTATCCCATTGAGACAGTGGTTCCCAAGAAATCAATATTTTCCCAGGGAATTTTGTGCTACAAGAAGAAAGAGCCTAAAGCCCTGGTGGCAGCTGAAGGGAGCTTTTCTCCCGCACAGACATTTCTCACACAGCTGACAGGCTGGAGGGACCAGAGCGGAGACCATGACAGTCAGTATGGGAGGAACCCCACCTTGGCCAGGACTGTCAGTTCTGCACACCCCTTACCTTCTGTTGAAACTTAAACCCCGCATCAGGACCCCAAAGATGGACTGGTAGGCTGTATCTTATTCCTCTTCCAAATGTGACTGCATTGAATCTCCCTTTTCCCCCTGATTTTCAGCATTACAGTGTGTGCGCCTGTGAGGAGCATCGGGACTCATTCTGGAATTGCTCTACCTCCTCGTTGCTTTGCTCTGGGGTTTCCCAGGCTCCACCTTCCAGGGCCAGAATCACAGGCTTGCCGTCATATCTGCCTGGCATTTTTATGTGGGATCTGGAGATCCGAACTCGGGTCCTTTTGCTTGCGAGGCAAAGGCAGCGTCATCTCCCCGGACTTATTTGTTTGCTTCAGTTGGATTACGGAGGATGGTGGCTGAGCCATTGGGCTGCCAGGGCCCGGGCTCTGGCTCTAACAATCACTGGTTGTTAGCACCAAGACCCTCACCGAGACCCCCTCGTCCAAATGTCTTCAAAGACATAAACACTGGCTCCCGGTCAGAGCTGCACATTGGCTCTTACCTGCTTTTATTTTCCTGAACCTGGAATACAGGCTGGAGTTGGGAGAGGAGACAGAGGCTCGGGAGAGAGGGAGGGGCATTCACAGGACTGCTGAGAGAGGGACAATCCTCGCCAGCCGGAACAGCGTGTCTGACTAAACATACAGAAGGATGCCAACTTCCTTAACCAGTTCCCTCCTTCTTATCCACCTGCCCAGAGATTAGTCCCACCCACCATGGGCTGGGTCTTCCCTGTCCATCAGACGACCCCCTGCAGACTTGCCCAGGGCTCAACTCAGCTATTAATTCTTTTTCCCCCCAATCATACAAGCTCAGTAGGTACCCCGGCCCTCTCCCTGTCCTCTCCCCTCCCTCCCCTTTTCCTAGTGCCACCTTGTGTGAATGCCAAACCTCCCTCTGAGTCCTCCACCCTAGTGAGGTGTAAGGACTCAGTGGCATTGCCCAGAGCCCTCTCCTGGGCTCCCCGCTAGCATGGGAACACCACCATGACTGTTAATCCCTTGCCTCTAAGGACCCCACTGCCTGCGATCCATGCTAGACCCCGGGGATTCGTTGGCATGTCAGTCATTGTGCAGGTCATGCAAAGTCCGATTATGGCTACTGAAGCCCTAACTTGTGTGGAGTATCTTGCATATCGTTGGTCCTCCCCATCTTTAGGCTCTTACAATCTTGCTGTGCCCCTTTCCGCAAGTTTCCCCAAGTTTGAAGATGGGGAGAAATTTGGCTGGTCTGGTTCCAGGTGATTAATGTAGGGTCTGCATTATGTGTTCTGCATTATGATCTGTTGTTGTTTTCAGTTTTGCTGTTCCTGCACCACCCTTGGCTGCATCCTGATTGGTATTGATGGAGTCGCCCTGGTCTGGTTCCGGGGCAGAAGGGTCAGCTCATTCTTCACAACTGTGCCCAGAGTTGTCGAGTTGACACCTGTATGTAGCCATGACAGACATGCTTGCTGGGCCCCTGACATGCAGAAGAACGAAGCCCCTTTCTTTAGCATCCTGCTGGGATCTTGGGTTCTCCACAGCTCAGGGGGAAAGGATCACCCATTCCCACCTTCCAAAAGAGGAACAAGGAACTTTCCCCAGCCCTGTACGATGCTGGGATTATAGGCATGCACCTCCACACCCCACTCATGTGGGGCTGGGATCGAACTCAAAGCCCTGTGCATGCTAGGCAAGCATTCATCCCAGCCCCTCACTAAATGATTGCGGTGGAATCAAGGGGACACCCTGAAAGATAGGGCTGGCTTGGCCACTGAAAAGCTGGGAGACCCTTAGGGGCTTCTATCGCTTCTCTGATTCTCAGATTTCTGCTCTGTATAGAGAAAATGAACTCCCCACCTCTCAAGATCCCTCCAGGGTCCCTAAGAAACAGTCTGTATGATAACGTTACCTCCTTCTTTACTAAAAGCGAGTGGTGCCCAGCATGGTCAGCAGAGGGCGCTGCTACGCCGTGCAGATTCCCTCGGTTCCCACTCGAAGCAAGATGCTGTGTGCCCCCCTCTTTCCAACCGAGATGTCAGGATTGTTGAACCAGTGACATGTTCCCAAGGTGCCCGCAGCTCCCTGGCTGCCACCCACCAATTCTCAGCTTCTTCAGCACTGTGCCCTACTGGAAGCCCGTGGGTGGCTCATGTGTGGTCTCTTCTCAGTATGCGTCCACCAGATACCTTTGCAGACCTGCCAGACATTAGGGGGATCCCACAGGGCACCCCAGATTCTCAGCAGCCTCCATTGGGACAGAGCCGCTCCCCTGAGGGTCAGAATTACAAAGTGGCTGGGGGCAGAAAACACCCCTATTCTATAAGAGCCAGAACAGGGCACAGTCCGTCTCCACGACATCGATTCCTCTGCACTCTCTCCTGGTCACCAATCATCACTTAGCCTCAGCTCCCCAGCCTGCCTGGATGACCCCAACTGTGACTTCCACCAACAACTATCACTTCTCTGATCCTCAAATTTCTCCTCTGGGTAGAGAAAATGACCTTCCCACCTCTCAAGATCCCGCCAGGGGTTTCCCAAATGTGCTTAGTGCTCTTAGATCTCCCACATCTCTCTGCCCCCAAGGAGGTGAGAGCAACCCATTAAATTGCATGGAGAAACTGAGGCATACAGAGAGATCAACTGACTTGCCCAAGACCTCAGGAGCTCCAATACTTGCACCGAATCCCTGGATCCCACAGCCCGTGGAATTTCTACAGTGCTGCACAACTTCTTGGCTGTGGGCATTTGGGGCTCAGACTGTTGGGGGGGTGGCAGCTGGGGTCCTGATGTTTGGAAGACTGAAGCCTCTATCTTGAGCATCATGTTGAGATCATCCCTCTCCCCCTAACCCCAATCTGAGACACTGGCTAATCCAAAACTGGCCACTCTAACCCACTGCTAAGCTGTCTGCTAGGATTATAGACATGGACTAAGAACCCTATTCATGTGGGGCTGGGGATCAAACCTAGGACCCCACGCGTGCTACGCAAGCATTCATACACTGAGCTACATTCTCAGCCCTCCCAAGATGATTCCAGCAGAGGTCTGAGACGGCCACTGTGTGGTCACAGGTCAGACAGTACCCGCACTGTGGTTGGGGTCATGTGACCTGGGCAGGTCTGCAGCCCTTCCGATCTTACAATGAGTGCCCGGTGCAGATTGCTGGTTTGGCGAAGCCCTGGCAGAAGGCACTCGATGGCTGGAGGGAAGGCCCATTTCTCTGAATGAGAGGTGTCCGCTTTGCATAAGAGACTGGCCCACACCTGTAGGGGTTGCGGTAAGAAACATGAATGAGGAAAGCGACCCCATCCCAGAGCAGGGTGGAGTAAGGTCAGAAGGATGGAAGACTGAAGGTGTCGGGAGGCGGGAGTCTTGGGCAATGTGGAGAAGGTTCTTGTCTAGAGAGAGGAACTTACCTCCCAGGAGACCCAGCTCTGGACTAAGATACTGAGCCAAGATCAAGTTAGAAGCAGGGGGTAGAAGGGCTTCTCAGGCCCCGCAGGTTGCAACAGGAGATGCTGAAGAGCAAGCACTCTATAGGGATGAAGGCAGGCGGGGGGATGGGGTTTTAGGTTGGGGGGCTACGGGCCAGATGTCCAAAGCTGGTGGGCACATACGGCTGACCCGCAGCTCTGACCACCCGCATCTCCTCTTCTTCATTTTTCAAGGTGATCTGTCATGACGCCAACGCCAGGATTTATGGATGACAACAGCTGCTATTTAGTGAGCATGCGCTGCCTGGCCAGGCTCCTTGGCTGTGGCTACATTATCTCTACCCATCCTACAAAGGCCTAAGGCAGCTTCCCATTTGTGCACCCATTATAGGGATAAGGAAGTAGAGGCCTTTGACTGCAGCCACAGAGCTGCAAGTGGTTCTCCCCACGTCCCCCCGCCCCACATCCCCCCTGCACCCTTCCCACCTTCCCCCTCAAGCTCCAAGCACTCAGGTTGCGACAGCTGGGCAGAAAGGCCTGGGCCACGCAGGTGTGTGACTGATGGACCCCAGCTTTGGAAACAGACGGAGGAAGGAGCGGTGTCCCTCTTCCCGTCACCCTCTGCAGACCCCCCTCCCCCACACCCGAGAGTCTCGGTTCTCTTGTTAAAATGGGGGTGTGGAAGAGAGGGGGGAGCCCTCCATGCACAGCACAGCCGCTGCCTGATTCTCCTTGGAAGCCCGGCGCAGACAGAAGTGTGTACACAGGATTTTAGTATTTCCTCTCCGGCTCCAGCCCCAATTTGAGGGCCTGTAGAAGCTTGAACGGCGTCCAGTGCGGCGTGGTTTGCTTAAGCTCCCGGCGCTGAGTCAAAGCCCACACAGGGACCGGGGCGCCGGGGATGGGAAGGGGGGGACTGTGCAGGGAGGGATGGGGGGGCTGGGGCTGAGAGGTGGGGCGCTTGCTGGGGGGGTGGAGGGAAGCGCGAATAGAGGCGCCAGTTTGCAGGGCGGGCGGGGGTGCTGGGGGGCTGCGGGGCGGGAAGGGGACTTCAAGGCGCCCACACCCCGAGTCCAGGCTGCGCTGCAGCCCGCAGCCGCCTTCCAGCCGCCGCGCCTGGCCTGGGCTGGCCACGCTGCCTCTGAGCCAACCTCAGGAACTGGGGGGGCACCCTGGGGAAAGGCGTGACGCCGTGACCCCTTCCTTCTCCCTGAGCCAAGGTGGGGAGGGAGGAGGGGTCGAGGCGGGCGGGAAGTTGTCCCTTTGGGACGAAGTGGGGGAGGGGGTGTTCCCTGAGGACGCAGGGCCGGGTCCTGGGGTGGTCTCTGAAGGAGATGGGGTGCCTCTGATCCCCCACCATGAGGCAAGCCTGTAGCCTGGCCCTCCACGCCTGGTCCCTGACCGTGAGCACAACCCACTGGCCCTCTGTCCACCCAAGGGCACCCGTGGCTCCAAACCCGCTTTCTGCTTTCCAAGGCAAGGGAAGGCCCTTGTCTCTCCTGTTGATTGACAGTCCGGAAACAGTGCTTGTCTTCCTAAAGAGCGACCAACGGGAATGTTCAAGACCCCCCGACAGTGAATGCTTGTGGGCAGCCTGAAGTTTGAGTGGGCACTCCTTTCTGATCCCTAAATGTAAACAGGTCTCACAAAAACACTTTGTAATGTCATTTATCAAAGGAAAGTCTCTCTCTCTCTCTCTCTCTCTCTCTCTCATATAATGTGTGTGTGTGTGTGTGTGTGTGTGTGTGTGTGTGTGTAAGAGAACACTTGAGTTTCTGTGCCTGCGGGAACACAAGAGTGACCTCAGGAATCATCCTGGATTGCTCTATCTCCTTATTGTTTTGCTCTGGGGTTCCCCAGGTTCCACCTTCCATAGCCACCCCAAATTTTTACATGGGATCTGAGAATCCAAACTCAGGTCCTTCTACTCGGGAAGCAAAGGCTTAACCCCTGAGCCATCTCCCCAGCCCATCAAAGCAAAGTCTTTAAGAGACAAGGAACCAATAAATTAGCTTTTATAACATTTACTTACTTTTTAATAATTTAGGATGGCAATGGCGGCTCGCTGAGAAACTCACCATGGATCCAAGGACAGCCTTCGGCTTCTCGTCCTCTTACACCTCCCAAATGTCTAGATGACAGACAGGCCCTTGCCAACGCATCCAGCTTAAACTTTACTTAACTTTAAAATGTGGCTCAATCGTTAAGCCATGTTAGAAAGCCGCAGAATGATATACAACGCCTTAGTAAAGACAGGTAAGCATGACTCTCTTGAGATTGCCTGCACCTGTGTCTTAGACGTGTTTTATCTTTTTCCTAGACCTGCCCTCAACCGCAGCGTTACAGCACATGCCATCTCTTCTCTCTAACAAACTCAGTAGCTTTGCTGACCCATCCTGAAGTTCTTTTCTGGGATATAATCCCGGACCAAGGACCTGGCTTGAATCTGCATGCAGACAAAGGTCTCCAAGATCTATTGGGGGTGCAGCTGGCTTGAGTCTTCCTGCCACTCTTAATTAACATGAGGACTACAAGCCAGGTACAAGCCTCAGCTGGATGACAGTCGGGCTCTTCCCTGGGACACAAAAGACCAGCCAGCGATGGGTGAAACGTTCAGGACCCGGCATATTGGGAAAGGCCGAACAAGAAGCTGGATTTGAGCGTGTTGCTGTGGGCGCTCTGGGCACGTTGCTTTCAGTGTGCCTACCATGGTTCATATCCCGTACACTGTGGTCTCAACCTCAAATACTCCTCCACACACACACACACACACACACACACACACACATCCCCCAATGCTCACCACACTCTCCTCTCACCTTTGAAACCAGCTTCGTGGGTGTGTGGGATGGTTGGGGCGAAATCTGACCCGAACAAAAGTCATTTTGGTGACTTGAAGTGACACAGACATCCCACTGGCCTCGAACAGTCATACGCCGAAAGAACTTTCCTGACACAGGCTGTCCCCAGACTGGAAGGAGGGGGGTGACTGCAGGAAATCCCATGGTCTTAAGTGACTTTCCAGCCCCTTCTGTGTGTGTGTGTGTGTGTGTGTGTACGTGTGTGTGACAGGGTACTTGAGTGGAAACCCAAGGTGACATCTTCAACCGTCCTGGATTGCTCTCCCTCCTTATTGCTTTGCTCTGGGTTTTCTTGGGCTCTGTCTTCCAAGAGCCCCAAGGGCAGGCGGCTGCCATCTGCCCAGCATTTTTATGTGGCATATGGGAATTTACACTCAGGTCCTTTGCTTGAGAGGCAAAAGCTTTTAACTCTGACCCATCCCCCCAGCTCCAAAGTACATATATATATTTTTAAATTTAATCTTGTTCGTGTGAATGTGTATAATGTAATGTGTATGTGCACATGGTCATTTGTATAGGTGCTAGCCCCCCCCCCCCGTAGAGATCAGCTTGTTTGAGAAAGGACCTTTTTGCCACTGAATGATTCAGAGAAATGTAGGAACCTGAGAATCTGTCACCCCGGCTGCCCCCAAATTCTATCATTGCCATAACACACTGTCAAAACCAGGAAACTGACGTTGGTACGATCCTTCGAAAGGATAGTGATTTTACCAGCTATACACGCTCGTGTGTGTGTGTGTGTGTGTGTGTGTGTGTTTGCAATTCCATCACATGTACAGTCTGTGTAATTTGCCTTTGACAGGATATCGTGCAGAGCTATTTTCCATTCTAATGAGGTCCAAAGTTACCCATGTTTCCTTTTGGGGTTCAAATTTTGGCATCAAGTGTGAGAATTCTTTGCCTAGCCCAAGACCCCAAAGATTTTCTCCTGTGATCTCTAAGTTGTATAGTTTTGTATTAAGCCCATGTAAAACTCTGTGCTCAGGCAGGTGAGATGGCGAGTTGGCAAAGGCACCTGGGCACATGCCTGCCAACCTGGGCACGACCCTTGGAGTCCACCTGGCAGGAGGAAAGGATCGACTTCTGGAAATTGTCCTCTGATCTCGCACGTGTGCCTGGGCGCATTGGTTCTCTCAAAAAAAAAAAAAAAAAAAACAACTTAAAAAACCCTCTGTAATCCTTTTAGAGTTATTTTTATGATTTCTTGCCTTTATTTATTTATCTTGTGTGCTCGCCACGGTGCACATGTCGAAAGTCAGAGGACAACTTTCAGGGGTCTACCTATGGGTCCTGGGGATTGTACTTGGGCTGTCAGTTTTGGTGACCAGCCCCTTTACCCACTGAGCTCTCTTGCTGGCCCCCTGATTAATTTTTACATGAAGTTGACTTTCTTTTTTTTTTTTTTTTTTTTTGGCCATGGTATCCCGTGGTTAAAGGAATTATAAGCTAGTTAGTACGTATCCAGATTTATCCAAGAATAGCTTTTAGAAGAAGTTACGTGATAGACCCTCTTTCCTCCACGCCCCTGTGTTCAGAGCAGTTCCGCTTGCTGGTCGCTGCCCCGTCTCTAATGGCCAGCCGGTGCTTACAAAAGCATGAGATGACATGATCCTTAGTCCCGCACTCATGGAGTCAGGGGCTGGGACGAGGCACGATAGCTCACGCGCTCGGCCCTTCGACCCAACTACAAGCCCAAAGACTAAAAACTTCACATCTCCCTTTGAGAATCAGCCCATGGAACCACATCATGATCAATGAACTTCTTTCCTCCCTTGTCCGTGGCATAGAGTGTTTGGGACTCTACCTTACGTTAAGTAAAGGAGGGTCAGAAAGGTGACTCCCCCAAAGTCCTCGGGCTCATGGGTGCTGCTTGCTAAGTGTCCTGTTCAGTCCATACCCTGAGTCCTTCTGTGTTTAGTGACATGAATATGACTGGCTCTGGCGGATGAAGTGGGGGTACGGGTTGTGCGTCTTTCCCAAACGGAATATTTAACTCCAGCAGGTTAGAGCAAAGTTCCCAATGGCCTAGCAACAGACCTTCAATACGAGCCAAAAATAAACACTTGTGTCTAAGCCTTTGCGTCCATGAGGGCCTGTTCAGGTTGGGCGGGGACGACAACCAAACCACTCAACCCAGAACAATTCTATCAACAGATCCGTGCATGTGTGTGTGGGGGGGAGGGGGTTCTCCTTACATCCGTTAAAGAATCCTTCAGTGGGCATCTCTCCTTCAATTCAACTCTACCACCATCTTCCTGGACACACAGTCAGACCCCACAAGGGGAGGGCTCCGAAGGGTAGGGTCCAACAACCACCTGGGAGTCGCCCAGGTGCTGAAGGCATATGAAGGGACGTGGAGTGCCCATGTCTCATCCAGACCAATCCTCCTCCTCTTTAGGACGTCCGATGAAGACATCATTCTCTAGCCATGACTAACGACATCACTGGACATCGGTTCAAACTGCGGCTCCCCAGGGGTTAAGGGGCAAAACAGAAAGTCCCAACCCTTTGCTCCTACCTGGGTCTGGCTGGTGAGCAGTCCCCAACCGCAGCTACTGGGGACCGCCAACTGTCATTCATTTCATTAGCATGCAGGTAAGTTACCAGGCAAGATTGTAAGAGCCTGAAGGGAAGGTGGGGGGGGCGGGGCAGCCAAATATCTTCTGGATGTGCCGCGCCTCTCTATATCCTTGAACTCATCAGCGATATATATATCTTTCCACACGACTTGTGCAGGAAGGGGAAAACTCTCAAGAGGCCTCACGTCCTCCTGGGAGGGTCGATGACAGGGTGGCGGGTAGAAGGATGCTTCCCTTAATGGCACGTAGACCCATTGACGAGGCTCGTGTGCCAGCAAGTGTTCAGGTGCACGCCATCGATGATGAAACTGTCGGCCACACACACAGAAAGATGCGAAAATAGGAGACTCGCAGGGAAGAAGGGCTGTGATGGGAAAAGGAAGGGGAGTAGGATTGGAGCTCAAGGTATGAACATATCATAAATTCACTACATGCATATGTGAAACACTGAAAGAATTTTTTTAAAGTCTCAAAATATAAAAAAAAAATTGAAAAAAGGGCTGGAGAGATGGCTCAGGGGTTGTGACTCTGTCTCACAAGCAGAAGGTTCTGAGTTCGGATCCCAGGTCCCATGTTAAAAAAACAAAAACAAAATAAAAAAAAAAAGTCTCAAAATAAATAATCTTCTTTTCGGGCCTCCCTAATCTCCCTGGTTCGCGACCACCTCTCGTAAGGATTCGGCAGCAAGAGAAGCCAGCTAGATGATTCCACGTGAACCTTCCATGCTGACCAAGAGACGCTGCCCCTGCAGCCGCTTGTCTCGAAAGAGGCCTGCGGGACGTGACAGTAGACAGCCACGCCTTCTCTGGTGTCTCCTGCAGGTGAGCATGCTTCTGGCCCCATGGGGACCGGGAGTCCCCACAAGGTGTTGGGCCTTCTTCCCACCTTGGCTTCTTTTTTTTTTTTTAATTTTTTAAATTATTTTTTATTTATTCAATTGTGTGTGTGTGCGGTGTGTATGTGTGTGTGTGTGTATACAGAACCGTGGACGAATTCGGGAACCACCACAGACGCCTCCACCTCCTCCTTGTTTACTCTGCCCCAGGATTCACAGGCTCCGCCCTACCAGGACCAGAAACGCAGGCCCACCCCCCGCTTCCGCCTGGTGTCTATACGTGGGGTCCAGGATCCGAACTCAGGACCTTCTGCCTGCAAGGCAGAGGCCTAACCCCTGAGCCATCTCTCCAACCCCCCACCTTAGCTTCTTTAAAGCTGCCAAATTGACCAGGGGAGGCCAGAGGGTGGGCTGGGTGTGCCGCAGATGAAGGAAAAGGCTGGGGTCCTCTCTCCACCCTTGTTTCTTGGTTTCCCAATCACTGTGATCCATCCGTTCCCCCTCGCTGAAGTCTTTGCCGCCTCTCTGTAGTCTAAGAGGCTACAGAAGGCATCCTGGCCTCAGATCCCGCTTGCCACTCCCTGGGGAAGCAAGATCCATCGTCTCTCTGGGTCCCCGTGTTCTCAAAAATGCCTGACACCCAGCCCACATCGTGCGATCTGGATACAATCGTGGGAAACCACATTGAAAACATGAAAGTGAGGCTGGAGAGATGGCTCAGGGGTTAAGCCTTTGCCTCGCAAGCAGAAGGACCTGAGTTCAGGTCCCGGATCCCACATAAAAATGCTGGTCAGAAATGGAGGCGACCCACACTTCCAACCCCGGAAGGTGGAGCCTGGGAAACTCCAGAGCAAAACAGTGAGGAAGTAGAACATTCCAGGATGATTCCCAATGTCATCCTTGGGCCTCCACAGGGACACACAGTGCTTTCTTCTACACCACCTACACCCCCCCACACAGGGTCACAGACACACACACATGCACACACGCAGACACATATAGACACAGACACACACACACACACACAGACACATCACACCTTGGCATCTCCACACACATGCAAAAAAAAAAAAAGAAATACTCACAGATAGGGGGGTGGAGCTCAAGAAACCCCCGGAGACCAGACATCCTTTACCGTCTCATGAAAACGTGAGGCTGGGGCTGGAGAGGTAGCTCAGGGGTTAAGCCTCCGCCTTGCAGGCGGAAGGTCCTGAGTTCGGATCCTAGACCCCACGTATAGATGCCGGGCAGAAGCCGGAGCGGCCTACGTTTCTGGTCCTGGTAGGGCGGAGCCTGTGAATCTCGGGGCAGAGTAAACAGGAGATGGAGGCGTCCATGGTGGTTCCCGAATTCGTCCGTGGTTCTACACACACACATACATACACACAGGCGCACATACATACACGCACGATTGAATACATAATAAATAATAAAAAAATTTAAAAAAACATGAGGCTGAATAAAACTGCAGGTTAAACGACAGCACAGTTGTGACAATTTAGTCGCATGTCGCAGAGGGCCGCGGAAGGCTGGGAGGCGACTGGAAGTTCACAAACACAAAAACCGTGGTTATCGCCATGCGCTTGGAGAGTTGGTGATTTTTCTCATACATTCCAATGTTGTTTTTTTGGGTTTTTTTTGGTGTCATTTACCATTGTTTTTTTTTCCAAAAATAGAAAATTCCAAAAAAATTATTTTTCGATTATTTCCCAACTACCATCGCTCCACGTCTCCCTCCCACCCTCCCCCATCCCCAGGCCTAGAGGGAGTTTGATGGACATCTCTGGGCTTTGAGGAGCAGGCTTGAGAAAGGCATTTTGTAAGCATCGGGTGGGGGGTGGGGGGGCCTGATTTCGGTGCCAACCGTCCTGAGATCAAGAAGTGTGGTTGGTGTCCGCGATGAAGGTGGGACTGGTGCTGAGCCCCCCTCCCCCCGCACGGGCAAGAAGGGTTCAGGCAGCAACTCAGAGCGGACCCTGTCACTGCCTAAAGCAAGAGCAATGATACACCCCTGAAATCCCCATTCAAAGTCAGCCTGGTATATGTATGATTCCTGTCCCCCACCCCCCAGAAATATGAAGGGTTTAATCTTGCCGTCAGATCCAGTCTTGAGGACGAGTCCCCTATACTGCTATACTGAGAGACTCCAAAGCTAAGGGTCCACGCTGAGAACTATTATCATGATGGATTAGTGATGTCTGTCAGGGCGCAGCAGGAGAGAGGGGTAACCTGGGGGCTTCACCCTTACTTCCTCTTCTCCTACTTGGCTGCACCCAAAGTAGGAAAATTACCCACAATTCCACCCTTCTCATCTTGGCTGATTCACTGCTAGACTTTTCTATATACGGAGAGCCTTTTCATACAGTTGTAATCAGAAGGCATATCCTAATTGTAAGTGCTTTTTCCACTTGGCATGAGAGCACAGGGCCTTCCTATGATTGTTTTTTAATGTGCCTTTTCTTTTTTAAAGTAGCACAGTTTCATTGTGGAAATTACAGAGAACCAATAAGGGGGGGGCCTTTAAAACACCTTTAATTCCAGAATCCATTAAGGATCCCAAAGCTTGCCAGGCAGTAGCAAATTAGGAGGGCTTCTTCTATGAGTGGAATAATTGTGGAACTTTCCTTAAAGATCAGAATTCCGTGTAAACTCATTTTACCCTTTACCCTCTCAAAAAGTGGCCAAAAGCTATGAACAAACCCATTCACAGTCACATCAGAAATAGATGTTCAAGTGGCCAAAAAAAAAGAAAAGAAAAGAAAAGAAAAAAGTTCTTTTCTGTTACTCAGAAAAATGAAAATTAAAACAACAAGCTGTCTTTCCCCCACCTCCGGAAGATTGGCAAAAATTCAAGTATGATAACGTCCAGGACAGGCAAGGAAACGGGCATGAATGGGTACAACCTCTTGGGAAAGCAATCTGAGGTTGTTTATGAAAATTAAAACTGAGGATTATTTGAGGTAGCAAGACCCGGGCAGGAAGTACGATCTGTACTGGTAAAGTCTCAGCTGTCAAGTTTGACACACGGGGAAGGTGAGCTTAGGGGCACACCTAGGAGGAATTATTTAGTTAAGGCAGAGCCCCTGGGAAAACTTGTAGGAGATGATCTTAATTGTTCTCACTGAAGTGAGAAGACCCGCCCTTGGTGGAGGTACCCTTCCCTAGGGAGGTGGTGTGTCTGAAGTTTATGAAGCTAGCTCTACTGCATTAGTTTGGCCCCTCGGCTCTTGACTTTGGATATGGTGTGGCCAGATCCCTCCGCTCTTGTAGGTAACTCTCCTACCACCGTGGACGTGTAACTGAGAGTTGGAATCAAATCCAGCTTGTTTCCCTCAAGTTGTTTGGGATCTGTATTCATTACACCAACACGAAACTGATGTGCCGGAACCGCCCAGAGGGGATTGGGAATGGGGGGGCTCGGTGGCTCTAGTGTTCGCGTAGCATGCACAGAGCCGGGTTTCCATCCCCAGCCGCACGTGGGCCAGGTGTGGGGGTGCCCGCCTGCAACTTGGACCCCTGGGAGGTGGAGGCGGGAGAATGGGAAGTTCAAGGTCAGCCTGGACCACCGGAGACCCTGTCTCAAAGCAAGGAACACAGAACAGTAGTAGCAAGGGAGGCGGTTAGACGGGGACCAGTGCAGTGCAGAGCCTCGGAGCACTGCAGTGGGCGCGCGGGGAGTGTGGGGGGTGGGCGGGTGGGGACGGGGAGATGGGGCCCAACAGCCAGCGGGCAGCAGATGATCCGGTTTGGAGCCGCTGCAGGTGGGCAGCTGTTTCTCCAGAGAGGAGCAGAGGAGCAGAGCTCCATCGGCTTCTCTCGCCCGGGACCGGGGACACGCAAGTCCCAAGCACGGGATCCGGCTGCGAGGAAGCAAGACAGGCGGCTCCTTGGAACGTGCTCGCGCCTGGAAGAGGAAGCGCGCCCCTGACCGGCCAGAGGAAGGACGCGTCCCTGGAAGGCGCCCCCGGGGCCAGGGGGGGGCCAAGGGCAGCTGAGGCCAGCGCTTAGTGAGGAAAGCAGATGGGGACCACGCCGCGCCGCGGGTTCCCCACGCAGGGCTCAGGGGGAGCAGCGGCTCCTGTGCTTGTTAGCAAGATAAAATCACAGCGCTGAGGCTGGAGGGATGGCTCAGGGGTTAAGACCCTGCCTGGCGAGCAGGCGGTCCTGAGTTCAGATCCCCACGTAGAAACAGCAGGCGGATACGGTGGCGACCGGCACTTCCGGCCCTGGTGGGTGGAGCCTGGGAAATCCCAGAGTGAAGCAAGAAGGAGGTAGAGGCAATCCAGGATGATTCCAAAGACACCCATGGCCCTTCACGGGGACACACACAATAAATAAATAAAGTGTTTTGTAAAAATTATAGGGCTGGGGGGCTAGAGAGGTGGCTCAGGGGTTAAGCCTCTGCCTTGCAGGCGGAAGGTCCTGAGTTCGGATCCTAGACCCCCATGTATAGACGCCGGGCAGAAGCGGGGGCGGCCTGCGCTTCTGGTTCTGGTAGGGCGGAGCCTGTGCATCCCGGGGCAGAGTAAACAAGGAGAAGGTGGAGGCGTCCATGGTGGTTCCCGAATTCGCCCGTGGTTCTACACACACACAAACGTACATACATGCACACCACGCATACATGCACAGTTGGATAAATAATAAATAATAGAAATTATAGAGCTGGAAGAGATTTCATTATCTTGTCTTCCAACCATTTGCGTACACTGTGTATGTGTGTGTCTGTGTACACCAAAGGGCATTTAAGTGTGTGTGTGCTCATGTGTGTGTGTATGTGTGCACGCGCGCATGAACGAGTGTGCCTGTAGAGGCCCAAGGATGACATCGTGGGCCACCTGGATTACTCTACCTCCTTCTTGCTTTGCTTGGCCGTTTCCCAGGCTCCAGGTCTGGAGCTACAAGCCACCGTTATTTTTACCTGGGATCTGGGAATTTGAACTCGGGTCCTCGTGTTTGGAGGCAAAGGCTTTAACCCCTGAGCCATTTTAAAAGGGGGGGGGCAGGATCCCATCGAAGAAGAAGAAAAGGGTGTAGTGATCCTACCCGCAGACCTCTGGGTCTCCTAACAATCTGCAGCCACCAACGTCCGCGCTCCGAGGAGGGCAGGCAGAGCGGGCCGGGTGGGACCCAGGAGAGGCGCGCATCCCCAGGGTGCAAGAGGAGAAGCTCACAGAGACCTGGCTCCGGGTTTGTGGTGACCACAGACCAGCCTGGGGAGGAGAGGAGTACACAGGACGGACGGCCTGGAGGTCGGCCGCGGGTGAACCGATGACCCCCTTCACCCTCTAACTGCTTCGGGCTGGAGAAGAGCGATGCTCCCTGGGGTTCCCCTGGCTGTGTTCAACTGACTTCCAGTTCCTTCTTGCATGGTGTGGTGTTCAGATATGTAGGTCACAGTGTGGCAGTTGCAGGCTGTTTGGGGCATAGCTGTGAGCCTCTCTCTCTTTCTCTCTCTCTCTTTCTCTCTTTCTCTCTCTCCCCCTCATCTCTGCTACTGCCACCGATCTATGGTGACATCAGAACAGTTTTTGCTTTCTTTTTTCATGTGGGACCTGGGACCCGAACTCGGGTCCTTCTGCTTGTGAGGCAGAGTCTTAACCCCTGAGCCACCTCTCCAGCTCCAGAAGAGTTTTCCCAGCCCTTCAATGTGACTGAAGCCCTGAGGCTCTCCAGGAATCCTCCGGCCTTCAGCAGCACACTGAGGCTGAACTGGTTAGACCAGAGAGTCCCCAGAGCATGAATCGCCTGCCCTGCTTCTTGGGCTGGCTCAGCGAGTCGCGAGTCGGCATTCTTCACCCATGCGGACAGACTCCGTGTCTGGCAAGTGAGATTTGTCCCCTCTCGGCAGTCCTGTGGCTATGGTGTAACCAGTTCCCTCGACTCCTGATACTGGTATGAGCTCTCCTGCCAAGCTGGACTAAGAACGTGACTGGACAGTTCTAAGCCAGAATAAAATCGCTTGTTCCCATAAGCTGCTTGATCATGAATTTCTTAGCAGCACGCAGGCAAACGGCTGCACATACAAGGACACGACATACATCATCCTCTGTTCCCCAGCCCGACTTTCTACCAGGACTCCAGGTCGTAGTGTGGGATGGGCCAGGACCCCATGAGCCCACCCACACTCCCTCCTAAGGCCCTTGTGGCCTGGGTCAGTGACCCTGAGCCTTGGTAGCCCCAGGTCTTGCCCTGGGGAGACGAGCCGGCTCCATTCCTCCCTGCCCAGATGTCCGGCTGAACCACAAAGACAAGGAGACCAGTCATCAAGCTGTGCAGGAAAATAGCGGAGGGTCTAGCGAGGTCCACGGGACGTGGGGGTTGAGGTCTAGGGTCTAGGGAAACCGACTTTGTCCGGCTTGGACGGTATGAACACCTGTTCCTCTGCAGTCCTTCTAGAAATGCGGTGTTCGTTTTTATCTGTCCTGGGAGACTCCCCCCCCCACACCCCCTTCTTCTCCGGATAGTTCTGAGTTCCACAGAACTAACGTCCAGGAAGCAGAAAGAAGCAGAGTCCTATGCAGGGAGAGCAGGCAGCCTCCGGGCAGGCCCAGATATTATGTAAATCAAACAAGATCGGTAGAGACCTGGGTGGGATATAATTAATTGCCTGCGTGTGCTCAAAAGAGTCGCTAGGAGGCTAGGGGTATACTCAAGACAGAACCCAGAAGGGCCTAGGTGGGTCCCAAGGCACAAGAAGTTTGGTTCTAAGTGACTTTTCACCCACCAGAAGACCCTACTACCGTCCATGGGGGCGTGGCCCTTGGTCGTTAGCCCCCACTGTCTGATTTCACAAAGGGTGCTCTGGGGGAAGCTCACACAGGCAGAATAGAACCAGCACTCCTGAGACAGCTGATTCCCCAAGCCTGACTCCTGGCCTGGCCTGTCCCCCGGACCTGGGAAGGAAGCCCCCCTCCCCCCACAGCACGAACACCGGGCCCAGTGTGACCGAGGTTCCTGTTTTTTTTTTTTAATTCTTTTTTTTTTAATTAATTTTATTTATTTATTTTTTGTGTGTATGTGTATGAGTATCAGAGGGCACTGTGTCCCTGTGGATGACCAAGGGTGACTTCACTAAGCTCTGGGATCTCCCAGGCTCCGCTCACCAGGGTGGGAAGTGCCTGGCATTTTTACGTGGGACCTGAGATCCGAACTCAGGACCTTCTGCTTATGAGACAGAATCTTAACCCCTGAGCCATCTCTCCAGCCTCCCAAGGCTCCTGTTTTGAGGTAGCTGTGAGCCACCGTCCCCTCTTGACCTCTGCCTTGACATAAGACTCTGTCTAGAGCCTCGTGGGGGAGAAAATCTGGAGCCAACCATAAACCAAACGACACCATAAACCAACAGTCCCCAGACTGTGTTCCAAGGAATCTCTCCAGGTGTCCCAAAGGGCGTCAGTGTGAAGAACGAAGAATAAGTATCATCGGTCCAACAATACCAGAAGGCTATCTAGCTGAAGAGAAGAGTGGCTTCCGGTGTATGGATGACACGGATGGTTCCAGAACATATCAAACCCGAGAGAAGAAAGAAACAGTCTATTCCGTTTATAGGCGGTTCCTAAAATAGGCCACACCAAGTCAGTTAACATCTCGAGTAGATTTGCTGCTGCCAACTTACACGCTACAAACGGCTAGAGTACTCAATATTATGTATATTTCATCAGGATTCAGTACTGGGGGTTGAACTAGGGACTCTTAAGTGCTAGGCGAATGCTCTACCACAGAATTATGTCACCAGCTCTGCAGTAAAACATTTTTTTTTTAAAAAAGAATACCTGTTTAAATAAGATTGAAGGTCACAGAGTTCAAAGTCCAATGAGCGTTTCTACTGCAGGACTTTTCAGAGCCTTTATGCGGGGGCTGATGATGCTGTGGTCCCCAGTGTAGACCACTGAGCCAGATGTGTTCTTAAAAAGCCTACTCCTCTCAGTGCTCTTCTGCAAATTACTAAATTTGGCTTCCAGGTCGTCGGCCTCCTTTCCGGGGAGAAGACAGTAAGATCTCTGTGGAACCCCTTGCCCTGCAGTTTATTTTAAAAGTAATGGTCCTTGTCGCCAGCTTGAAGTGTTCAAGAATAAATGGAGAACCTGGCTTTGACATTCTCATCCTCCTGCCTCCTCCTCCGGAGTGCCAGGATTGCAGGCATGCACCTCCATGCCTGATTATTTTTTGAGATGCTGCAGTTCAGACCCAAGGATTCATATGGCAAATGGCTGACATCCACAGCCTATTATTTCTTAGATTTTTTAAAGTGTGTGTGTGTGTGTGTGTGTGTGTGTGTGTGTGTGTGTGTGTGACATGCCTGCATGTGCATGTAAGGACATTTCTCTAGAAACTTCTGTTCGTGGGGCTCTACATGCAATCGCGGCGGATGAAAGCATATGTCTGCCAGCCAGATGGCTTTGAAGAGGGTTTGGAATATGGTCTCTGCTCTGCTTGACTGTTGGGGAGGCGACAGTCTCTGCCCGGTCCCCTCTTCTTACTGTGGCAGAAGCACCTAAGAGTAGGTGCATGATTGCTTCAGGCAGAGCCCCGATCCTCCTAGAGCGAGACCTGGGTCCTCACTTAGCCGAGGCAGGGGAATGGCCAGCCCCACTGCCCTCCTCGCTCACGGTCCATCCACTGGCCGCCAGACTTTACAGTCCCATGTTTTCTGGCCTGGGTTTGGCGGTGACTGGGGAGGAAGGAATGACCAGGGAAGGACATAAGAATAATTTCAACGCCAGCCGGAGGACAACTTTGAGGATGAATCATTGTTCAGATATGTAGTGTCAAGGATGAGGTTGGGGGGAAACAAGGGAAAGGGAGGGGAGGCATTGGAACTGCCGGAAACATGATGAAGCTGTCAGAAAGAAACAAAATTGACTCCATAAATTGGAAAGTCAAAGGCAGTGCCCTGCTCCTTTGTGAATTTGTAAACTTTAAAAATTTTGTCAGGGAGGGAGGGGAAGAGTAGGGCTGGGAGCTGGGGATAGTACCCGCGGGAAGACTGCGTTCGATGCCCAGTGTATGACCGTGAATAGTGGTGCATGCTGGTAATCCTGGCGCTCGGAAGAGTCGGGGCTGGAGAGATGGCTCAGGGGTTAAGACTCCTCCTCCAGAGGCCAGCCTGGGCTGTGAGATCCTCTCTCATCTGTCTGTCTGTCTGTCTACCTATCAGCTTTACTATGAATAGTACAAACAGTTCCTTAGTCACGGCTGCCTTACAAAGGCCATGCTTCTGGGTTAATGAGAAGCTGTGGCTTTGTTCTCTTGAGCAGATTTAGGGCAAAGAAGAAATCAGCCAGGGGAGGAAGAGGAGGGAGAGATGATGAGCAGCTGACCCAGGACAGCCAAAGCAGAGATTTCCTGGGATGTTGGTCCCCCCTGCCGCTTCAACCCCCTCCCATGAATCCTCAGGGATCTGGGGTCTGAGTGGGCTGGACTTATTTCCCCCTGGGGACATGGAGTGGGATGGGAATGCTTTTATTTATATGCGAAAGGAAAGCTGAGCCCTGAGACAGGAGGGCGTGCACCTAGGTCATGGCTGCTGGGTTGTGTCCCCCCCCCACCTCCCTGTCCGCCCCGGGGTCTGGGACAACGGGATCTAGAGTCCCAGGGGAGTGAAGTCTCTGGAGACACAACGTGCAAGGGAAGGGAGATCTAAAAAGGAACTTTTCCCACTGCCTCCAGTACGGGGACCAGAAAGCATGTGGTTCCATGAGCTGAGAAAAGAAAACAGGGACATGCTTGAGAAGATTCAGTTGCACCCCAAGAAGGCCAAGCTTGACACCCTGGGTAAAAACTGGAGACCTCAGCGATGTTGGTGGGACAGACAGGTTACCTAGGGCGGGCAGCTTGCACTTTATTAATCTGGCCCTCATGAGCACAGGGAAGGATTTCGGAAGTAAGCTTGTGTTTGCTTCATCCACAGGGCGGAAGATCAGAACACAAAGCAAGGCTGGGAGGGTGTAGCTTAGAGCTAGAGTGCTTGCTTAACACGTTTGAGGCTCCAGGTTCGATCCCCAGCTCTATGAGCAAAAAGAACAGGCTTACTTACAGAAGGCAGACCAGAGCAGGGAGGAGCAGACCAGAGTCACGAACCCCTCTCCGGAACAGTTTTCTTTTTTTTTTTTTGAGCTAGTGAATCTCCATGTAGTCCAGGCTGGTCTTGAGCTCATGATCCAAGCGCTGAGACTATAGGCTTGTGCCGCCACGTTGCCTACTCGCTCTAGAATCAACCCTCTTGTCTGGATTCTCCCAAGGCTGTGTTCGAGAAACAACGCCCAGCCTGTATGTTGATTCTTGTGAAGCTTGACCTCCAGAGCTGGTGTGGTGCTGTCTAGGACAACTATGGGTGGGCTGGGGAGATGGCTCAGTGGTTAAAGACCTGCCTCACAAGCAAAACGACCTGAGTTCGGGTGCCCAGATCCCCCGTAAAAATGCCAAGTGGATGCGGAGACCTACCTGTATTTCTAGCCCTGGAAGGCAGAGCTTGGGGCCCCTCCAGCAAGTTGGTAGCCAGATGGACCCTAGTGGTGTGTTCTCGGTTTAATTAGCAACCCGGGCTGATCGAGCATGATTCCCGTTATCACCGCTGGGCGCCACAGGCATCCTCACTCAGATGTGTACATACATGTCCGTGTACACCTGCACGCACACGTATGCACCCACACACACACATGCACGAGAGCTCGAAAGAACACATACAGATCGCTTGCGTGGACGCACCCGAGCATCTCCCCTGAGCTCCAGAAGAAGGTCCTAGGACAGGCAGCGTTGTCACCTCACAAACTGGGGTGGGGGCCAAGTGAGGGGTGAAGTGGAAAGTGCTGCTCAGGTCTCCTGAGCATTAGTCCAGCCTGAGGCCATGTGGGATCCTGTACCCTGGACACACGCGAGCGCGCGCGCACACACACACACACACACACACACACACACACACACATGCACACATACATACACACACAAATACGTTTTCTTTACATGTTGGAGCTTTTACTTCAATTTGAAGCAGATGTTTGAGCACAGATGTGAACAGCTTTGGCCTTTTGACCATGACCTTTCCCCTCCCCGACTTACCGGCCTACTGCCCCGGCTCCTTCCTCCCTTGACCCTCCTGCCATTGGCTGCCATAGGCCAATGGGTGACGTCTTGGTATCCACCCCACTTGGGGAACCCAGCTCATGAGAGGCAGCTTCTGGGGCAGTCTCTGGGAGCTGCTTTGGGGTACACCCTGGGTGGGGGATGAGAAGAAGGTCCTAAGTCTGAATGGCTGGTGGGAAGAGGGGCGGCAAGCCGCCCATCCCTCCACCACTCAGCCCCTCTCTCAAGTTCTCTTGTCTTGCACCAGTCAGTGCAGACAGGGCACCAGCCCGAGGGTCAAGGGCTGCGGAGGCCGCTGGACGTGGCGCCAGTTTCCGGCAGGAGCACCGGCTCGTCTTTGGCTTGTGGCGGGACTTGGGCGACAGCAAGGGCGAGGCGTTTCGCTGCTGGGTGACACGCCCGGTCGCGGTCAGCGTTCAGCGTCTCTGTGGAATCTTTGGCAATGAACTTCTGCAGCCGATCATCGCCCCCCGCCAGGCAGAGGGCAGAGCGTGAAGTAACTGGAGGAAGACGGCTGGGGGGCCCCGGAGGGCACGAGGGAGGCGGGCTGTCCCTCGCGCTGGTCCTGGGCTGTCCTGAGAGGCCTCGGGTGGGCTGAGCATCTGGCGGCGTGGAGAACACGGCGAAGGGGGCCCGGCTTGGTGAGCTCAGCGTCTCCTCGGGCCTGACTGCAGAGAGACCCGTCCTCGGTCCTGCCCGTGGTCAGTCACTCCTGAAAGACACGACCACCTGTTAGAAGTGGCAGCGACCCCAGGTGGTGGACGACACCACGGAACATCCCATTAGTCCCACAGCTGCCCTCTCTCCCCTGCCAGGGTCTTGGGACCCAGGCAGCCCAGGTAAACTGGAAGGCTAGATTCACACCCAGGACCCACTGTCTGCCAGACCATAATGTTCCCCATCTCTCCACCTCCACTAACCCTGCTGTATCATTGGCCCGGATGCAGAAAGCCAGACCTCCTGATACTGGGGGTATTGACACCAGGTACCCCCTGGTTCACACCTCCAAGGGATCAGAGTCCGTCCTCCCCTACCCAGGAGTGGTGGGGGTCCTGGCTGGCTGATTGGTTGTCACTGGAATGACAGCCTATGGCTCCTCCCACTACCCCGATGCCATTCAGACACGCAGCACCAAGAATCCCGAGGTTCACACTGATTGCTGCCCATCACTGAGCCCCTCCTGAGACAAGTCACGTGACTCCTCTGAGCCTCGGTTTCCACCCCTGAGAGATGGCTCGGCTGAAGTAGAGCGATTTCTTTTTTATTATTATTATTTCAGTTTTACAAGCATATTGAGTACTAATCTCTGCTTCCTTCCATCCCCCCCACGCTCCTTCCTTCTCCTCATCAATCCCTTCCACTCCCTCCCCCCTTTTTTCCTCCCCTCTTTCTGCCTGGCTGTTTCTGTGGACCCCGGGGTTCCCTCTGGCTTGTCTACTCTTATGGGGGTTCAGGCCTCTGTGGCATGCCAAGTTGCCCCTCCTCAGGTCACCCCACTGGTAGGGACATTTCCCTCCACTCATCCAGGCCCTAGTCCCCGAGGTTTCCTCTGTATTCTTATCTCTCTTGAGTTCCTCACAGTCTACGGGGCATGCTGGTGTGTCAGTCATTCTGCAGGTCTGGTAAGGACAAGTCTCCCTGCAGTGAGTTCCTGGATGCAGAGCAGATCAATTTCTAAACTTTTCCTAAGCAGTAGAAATAAGCCATGGAAACCTAACTCAGGCGGCATGGGGCGGGGGGTTACATACAGGGAGACCAGAGCCCTGCTTCGATCCCTTTGCTGAGGAGCCTCTGAGGTCAGATTGTCTCTGAGTCCTGACATCCAGGAAGAGACGGAAGGGGAGGGTTAAAAGTCACGGGCACTTGGAAACATCAGCCCCCAGTTAGAAGATTAGAGTCAGCACAGAGACTCTGGATGGTTCCAAATAAACCCAGAACATGGACGGACACACTCAGAGCCCTGGTCCTGATGCGGCTCCAGACACTTCTGATTCTGTTAAACCCCTAAACCAACAGCCCAGACCTTACCGTTGAAGCAAAATATCTATCAGGCATCTCCGACATACCCGAGTGCTTTCTCACACCCCGGACAGGCTGGGGCAGGGAGAGCTGGCTGCACTGGGCAGCAACAGGATTTGAAACCGCTTCTGCCCTACCATAGGGCAGTGCCCCTGCTAAAAAGCTGGGCTTGCGGAGCTGGCAGGAAAGAGTCACACCCCAGGCCGGAGGCCCGCCCCCCACAGGCCCCGGGGTGCCCGCAGAAACACCGCCAAGATGTGGTCTAGCATCTCAGAGGAGAGGCGGGAGGCCAGGCTGGAAGTATGCACCTACCACCCACCTGGGCCCAGCCTGTCGCATCTGTCCAGGGGAGACTTAGGTCCACTGGGATCCCAGGGGAAGAACACCAAGAAGCCTCGGACGCCAGAGCTCAGCTGACCGTGTGGCCTCGGGTCGCTGTCTCTCCCGTCTGTGAGTGGGTTTAGCATCCCCCTCCCCATCGGAACTGGTCCTCTAGGGCCCGTTTGTGAGACTGGTGAACATCACAGGCCTGGAAGTCATCTTGAAAAGCCGTCCTGTACGTGAACACACTGAAGGCTCTGAAAAGTCCTGCAGTAAAGAAGCTGACAGGGCTGTGTTTACCCAGTGTTCTCCCAACAGATATATGATCGTTCCGTTGCAACTGTATATGGGAAGGGAAGCTGAGTCTAAGGCTTTAGGGAAGGGAAGTTTATTGACTGTTATAAAAGGGTGTTTTGCAGGGCTACAGGAAGGTCTCAAGAAAGGCAAGAGACTTGCAAAGCTGTTGAGCAACCTGAGCTTCAGCGGCCGTCAGTCACAGCACTAGCCGCTGGCCACTAGCCACTGACCACTAGCCGCTGGCCACTAGCCGCTGGCCATTAGGCACTTACCACTAGCCGCTGTCTGCTGGTTTCCCACCTGACAACCACCTGCCTGGCCACCATCTCCTCATCTCTGAGCATCTCCAAGCATCTCACCTCCAGCCTGGCTAAGGAAGTTGATGGGTTGGTTCTTTTTCCCCCTGCACCAATCAGTTGAGGCTGAGGGAAAGGAACCGAGTGCACCCACACCACCAGTTCATCCTAAGAGGCTGGGGGGGTCGCATGCATGATTGCAGATGTGGGGAGAGTCAGCACTGCCCAACAGAGCAGCACCCTCTTCTCATGCGGCACCCAGAAGCTTCCGCCTGTCCCATGTACACAGGACAAATTTCCAAGGCTCACACAGCCCGCTTGACTCCAGCTTTTTGTGGGTGGGGGAGGCCTTCTGTTATCTTGTTTGTTTTGGGGGGGTCCAGGCTTCAGGGATGGGTGGTGTCTCGGTTACTCTTTCTGCTGCTGTTGAGACAACACTCAAATTCAAGCAACTTAGGGGGAGAAAAGGGGGATTTATTTGGCTAGTGGTTGCAGAGGGGAGATACACTTCATTACGACAGAAAAGGCTGGAAGAGGCTCAGGCCACTGCGGACATCGCAATGGAGGCGGAGCGAGTAAGGAGCAGACTGCAGGAGCCCACTGTGAGAGGAAGCAGGTGGGGCTATCCAAGGCCCCGCCCCTGTGATGCATCTGCAGCAAGTCTCCGCCTCTTAAAGGGGCCACCACCTTCCTCAACATTGACCTCAGCTAAAGACGCAAACACTTGAGCCTGTGGGGACAGCTCACATTCAAACTCTCACAGGTGGCTTGGCTCTCTCTCCGAAGAGTCCCTCACCCCGGTCTCACATAGATATCCCTTAGACAGGCTCTGCCGCACTGGGGAACAAGCCAGACGAGACACCCTTGCTTGGCCCCTTTAGCCAGTGTTGCAGTCAGCCTGCATGGTTGCTAATAAATGACCATCAAATGGCTTAAGGGAACAAGGGGTTTGTTTCCTTACGACAGTCTGGTTACAATGCTCAGTCCAGCTTGATGGGAAAGCACGCACCAACACCAGGGCTGAGGGAACTGGCCACACCATCACCACATAACAGCTGAGAGATGGACAGTCCTTACTTGCCAGACCAGCATGTCTGGCCAAGTGTACACAAGGATGCCAACTCCCTCCACCAGCTGTCTGTATTTTATTCCAGGGCCTCGACCCACCCATCGTGGGTTGGGCCTTCCCCATCAGCTAGACAATCTCCTGTAGGTTTGCTCTGGGCTTAACTCAACCACTAATTCTCTACAAATGTGCCCAGAGCTCAAACCCTCAACAGTCAAGTTGATTGCCTGTGCCTAACTATGATAGCCAGTCTGATGTGTCCAGTGGCCATAACCTGGTCAGTGAGTACAGCGAGAGCCCCTCACAAGCAGAAGTTGCCCTGCCATCTGCTCACATGTCTGGGGTCAGAACACAAACCCCGCCAAGGCGGGTGGTCGGCCCTTTCTCAGCTGTAGCTAGGTGCTCAGCCTGTTGGCTACGCTGGCTAGCATCTCAGTAAATACCTACTGACCCGGGGCACGAGTGAGCCCAACCAGGATATAGAGCTTCTGCAATTCCTCCACTCTCAAAGGGACCACCAGGTGTTTTTATACCGTGCCGTCCTTCCTGGGAAGTCTTCGATAATTGCCGGGACAATCTCAGCCATTCCGCTTGTTCCTTCCCAATTTGACTGTAATGCTCTCCACTGCGTACTGTGCGTCTCTGGCCCTAAATACATTTTTTTTCATCCTTCCCTTGATCACGTCTGTGCCCTGCAAGGTAATTTTTACCACTTTGGGGACATTAAAAATTGATTTCAACTCCCTTTTAAGTGATTTTAAATTCCATGTCTATCTACAAGGTCCCTTTTACCTACTTAACTTTTTTTTTTGTTATCTTCAAATTGTGAATTTTTCTTCCTAGAAGCAATCTGGATACCGTTTTCTCTGCCAGAAGGAAAACCTACCCAGTGAATTTAAAATTGGGACTTTTTTTTTTTAATTGGCCTGTCTGAAGAAGAGCAGGCAGGGGCTGGAAAGGTGGCTCAGGGGTTAAGCCTCTGCCTTGCAGGCAGAAGGTCCTGAGTTTGGATCCTAGACCCCACGTATAGACGCCAGGCAGAAGCGGGGGCGGCCTGCGTTTCTGGCCCTGGTAGGGCGGAGCCTGTGAATCCCGGGGCAGAGTAAACGAGGAGGTGGAGGCGTCCATGGTGGTTCCCAAAGTCGTCCGTGGTTCTACACACACACACACACATACATACACACACATACATATACACACGCGGACACACGCACAATTGAATAAATAATAAATAAATAAATATTTTAAAAAAAGAAGAGCAAGCAAATTTCAAAAAGTTTTTCAAAAACTAAAATCTCTCTCTCTGTCTCAAATAAATAAATTTAAATATATTTAATATATATACTTACATTTACATATTTAAAATATTTTAAAGTATATTTAAAACATATATTTTTTAAAAAGTGTCTACTTTCGGGGCTGGAGAGGTGGCTCAGGGGTTAAGCCTCCGCCTTGCAGGCGGAAGGTCCTGAGTTCGGATCCCAGATCCCACGTATAGACGCCAGGCGGAAGCGGGGGGGGGGGGGGGGGGGCAGCCTGCGCTTCTGGTCCTGGTAGGGCGGAGCCTGTGAATCCCGGGGCCGAAGGAGGTGGAGGTGTCCATGGTGGTTCACGAATTCATCCGTGGTTCTACACATACACAGACACACACACACACACAGACACAGACATACACACACGTGCGCGCACATACACACACACATGCGCACAGTTGAATAAATAATAATAATAATAATAATAATAATAATAATAATAAAGTGTCTACTTTCTAGATCAGTTGCCAAAAAAAGTCAGTGAGCCAATCAAACAGTTTGGGAACCTGCTGGCTCATATCCCCACGAAGAGTTGAATCTTTGAGGTGCACAGTCCCATAGCTCAGACTGGAAGAGCATTCAGCACTCAACCTAGAAATCTTCTTCCACAGCAGAAGGTGTTTATTACTGAAAACCACGTCTTGCAGAAATGCAGAAAATACATGTCTACGGACTGCTTATCCCTAAATAGGACATGTAAGCTTCACCCCCCCACACACCCCCATCTCAGGGAACAGGGGGCGGCAAGACTGTAAGAGCCTGCAGTGGGAAGGTGGTGGGCGGGGCATCATCTCCTGCACATGACATAGTCGTGATATTCACAAGATTTCCTGGCAGATTTGTACATTTACACAAGAATTGCACGGGAACTGTCTTATCAAAGTCTCACTATAACATCAGAAAGATCTCAAGCAGCTCCACACCTCCCTGAGAGACTGATGAGGACTCACGCTGACGGGAAGGAAAAGAGGGTGCTTTCCTCAGTGGTCTATCCGCAGATCTAGGATGCCTCCTGGAGCATGAATCGGGTCAGACATAAGTCATCACAGACTAGATGAAACACGTATGAGTGAAAAGATGTGAATAAGAGGGAGTCTGCAGGGGAGATGAAGGGCCGTAAGGGAAAGGGAGGGGGATGGGATTTGGGACCAAGGGTTGAAAATAAAGTCACGACCAGTGTAATCGTGGCACGAGCACCAAGGAAACAACCAACAGCTTTCTGATTGGACTCAAGACCCGCTTGCTAGAATGTTCCCTAAACCTGTTACTGTAATACTAGAACAAGAAACAGATCAACAGGGAAGACAGCCAATGAACTTACAGATAGGAAGACAGTACATCAAACTGCTCTGTAGGCAGCTGTTATTATACCCGCAGCTGTGGGGTGGCCTGAACTCTCACAGGAGTAGACAAGCCAGAGTGAACCCTGAAGTTCACAGAAGCACACAGGGGAAGGGTGGGAAGGAGTGGGAGGGAATGGTGAAGAGAAGGGAGGAAATGGAAGGGGGGAAGGGAGGGAAGCTGGGATGACTAGTCAATATGCTTGTAAAAAGAAAAAATAAATAAAAATGGGAAAATACGCAAAAAAAAGAGAATAAAGTCACTATATTCACCAATACAACAGTAAGTAAATAAATAGCAAAACAACGACAAAAAAGAGTAGAGTCTTTGTCTTAACTAAGTGTATTCGCAAAGGTGAAAACAAAGCGTCCATGTAAAGAATTGCAAAGCAAGTTACCAACGTCAAATTCATCAACTGTTATCATGACAAATTTGCTTCCAATCAATTCTTTTTTTTAAGAAAAAGGAAACACACTTGTAAGACATTTTATACATAATATCCATTGCCTGAAGAATTGGATAAGCAAAATGTGGCAATGGAATATTATTTGGCAATAAGAAGAAATGAAGTTTGCCTACAAATATACTGAAAACATTAATTAGGCACTTAGGATGTATAAACTTTATCTTAAAGTGCTAATTTAAAAAATATTACATAGGTAGTGTTTATTGGAGGGCAGGAAATGTAGCTCAGTAGAAGGACAATTGCCTAATATGCATGAGGACCTGCATCCCTAGTATGGCAAAAAAAAAAAAAAAAAAAAAAGATAGGTAAATAGATGACAGATAGACAGTGGACAGATAATGGGTAGATGATATGTGACAAATAAATAGAAAGATAATCAATAATAAATTATAGATGGGTGGGAGAGATAGCTCAGGGGTTAAGACTCTGCCCTACAAGCAGAAGGTCCTGAGTTCAGATCTTGGGTCCCATATAAAAATGCCAGGTGGAAACGGCAGCAGCCTGCACTTCCGGACCTGGTAGGCAGAGCCTGGGAAATCCCAGAGTGAAGCAAGAAGGAGATAGAAGCAATCCAGGATAATTCCTGAAGTCACTGTTGGTCTTCTACAGGGATACACAGTGCCCTCTGACACACACACACACACACACACACACACACACACACACACTAAAGTTTAAAAAGATAAATGATAAGTGATCTATATATGTGATAGATTAGAGAGGCAATAGATGATAAATTATACAGATTATTGATAGATGATAGACAATAGATGGTTGATAAATGATAGATCTAGGTAGTCAATTTATGATAGATGGCAGGTAGATGGTTGATAGCCAGATGATAAAGAGTTGAAAAATGTACTCTTGAAGAGAAGAAAAAATAGTAAGTCACCTCACCATATAGATCGTGGCGCAAGAAAAAACCCTAATGGCACTGGGTGGCTATTACCATGTAGAATGTGGCATTTGTGCACACACGGAAGTGGGGCATTCGACAAGTCTCGAACCCTCTCTGGACTTTTCAGAATCATTCTGGGTCTGGGCTTCTGGTCTCTGAACTTCCCAGGAAACTGGCAGCAAACAAGCGCCAGTCGGTATCCAACTCCTCCTGCCCCTGCTGTCCAGGACCTCAGGCGACGAGCAGGATTCAGGGGACGCCGCAGTGGGCTGCTGGCTGTGGAGCGTAGGGACGTGGTGGGACTCCAAGATCCCTCTGTGTCTCCGCTGGGAGGGTCCTCGGAGATCCCAGGACACCTAGGGGCTTCAAAAGTCCTGGCCACAGACTTTGTGGGCCGGGAGAGTCAAGTCCTGGGGAGAACGCGTCCATTCACTCAACCAGGCTATGCAATGGCTGCTAGGCGGGGGTTTGATGATAGACAGCGGATCGGAGGCTCTGTCCTGGGGCAGAAGAGCAGCAAGCTGCTGTCCAGGGCTCTCCTCTCCCCTCCTCAGAGCTACTGCTTAGAGAGGCACATTGTCCCCGGCTTCACGCTAATATGCGTGACCCAACAGACCAAAGCCTCCATCAACTAAGGTCAGTGACAGAGCCAAACCTCGTGGCCGGTGCGTGACGCGCAGAGGGACTTTCCTGCTCGCAAGAAGCAACCGTTGTTCAGGCGAACCCCCAAAAATAGAGCTGGGTCCCAGGAAACCTGGGACCATGTCTGCTGACCACCTGCTCTGGTGCCTGGATTACTGTGAGCGGGGCAGGGATCCTCTCTGCACACCGCCCCCCCCATCCTCCTTTACCATGACCTCTGAAAGTCTTGTCTTGGCCACTCTAGTCAACCCCACCCCCACCCCCAAAGTCCAAATTGTTTGGGTCAGAGTCTGGGCCTTGCAATTCTAAAGAAGTAATGGTGAAAAAGCAGAGAAAGGAGAGCCACTTAACGAGGCCACGTCGGAAGGAGAATTAATAAAGAGACTCAGCGACCTGCCCCCCTGCAAATCCAAGTCCATTTTGGGGATCTTGGCATAGGTTTCAGTTTAAATAGAGGGCAAGAGATGGTCTGAGAAGTTATCAGACTTACAAAATCTCTGGGGGAGGGTGGGAGACAGGCCCAAGGGATCAGCCGTTTCGTTTCCCACGTCTCCCAGCGTAAGGAGTTCTAACTCCTTGGGCTCCATTGTTCTGATAGTCTGAAAGCCAATGAGAGGAGAACGGGATCTCTTAGACCATCTCTATTCCTGCTAAGAAGGATGGTTCCAACAGGTCATGAACGCAGCACAGCAGGCTGACCCTGTCCTGACCCTGACCTGACCCTGACTTCCAGGCACCTCAGTTTCTTCGCCAGCCAGCAGGTCCCTGAGCTATCTCTACGTAGCTGCCACCCCGAAATCCTGACCTCGCACACTCAGCCAAGACCAAAGCTTGTCTGCAAGGCCCCCCCTCGGGGGACAGACAGACCATGCGGACTGCCACCCTCTTTCTGGCCCCGACCTGGGTGTCTTCCGGTGCTCTCTCTGCCTGGGTGACTCGGGCCAACGCTTCCTTGGCCTCCTCTGTGTTTATCTGTCTCTGTCCATCAATCTGTCTTTTTGGTCCAGCGCCCCGGGAGGCTAGGATTGGTCCAGATAAGGCCGAGCGGCAGCTGCTGCGACTTCCCAGCGGCCTCTGCTCCTGCAGGGTGCCCGGGTCACGTGTCACACAGTTCCTCCAACCCCCCAGCAACACCGAGGACCAGGGAGACCTTACCCTACTGCACCAATCTAGTGGGGAGCAGAGGGCTGAGCAGCCGGAACCCAGACAGGCAGGGAAACCCTGTTCTTCATGATCTCACAGACACCCTGAGCCAAGGACCTTGCCCAGCCTGCCTCCCCCAGGATTGGCAATCCCTCTACATCTCTCAGCGCCTTCCCTCCCGATTCTGCCAGCGGCGCGACAGCAGGGGGTGAGGAGGTAGCAACAGACAAACCAGCCCGTGCCAGGGGCTGGCCTTTGCAAAGACCGCTGCCAGTCCCTGGGGGTAAACCTGCCGTGGATACTGGACGTGCCAATGTGCCAATGTGTGGGGCAGCAGGGAGGAGGCTCCCGTGAGTCCCCAGGCAGCCCAAATAATTGAGAAATTTCAGCCAAAATACGGCGAGTTCGGCGTAGCTGCGGTTTTTTAAAAGATGGCTTACAGGCTGGGGAGAAGACGGCGCAGGAGATAAAGCCGTTGCCGCCCCAGCTCAAAGGACCCAAGTTCGGATCCCAGATCCCACCTAAAAATTCTGGGTGGAAATGGTGGCAGCCTGCAATTCTGGTCCTGGAAGACAGAGCGTAGGAAACCAGGATGATCCCCGAAGTCACCCAGGGGTCTCTACAGGCGCACGTGTTCAAGTGCCCTCGTGCACACACACACACACACACACACACACACACACACACACACACACACACACCCCGACTGCAGGGCCAAGCACTGAGTCTCTGGAGCCACATGTCGGGGCGCAGGTGCGTACCCGTGTGTCTCCAGCACCCTTCCTGCCCATCAGCAGCTCAGGCAGGAGCTCCCCACTTTCCATCTCTAGGATCTGCCCCAGCGGCTAGGGGCTGCCCATGCGGCATTTGTGGAAGACGATTGCAAACTTCTCATTTCCTGGGGGCTGGGGGCTGTTGGGCTGCGCCTTGGGCGTTTACTGAATGGCCCCACCAGGCCAGGGTCCATTGGAGGCGCTGAGGGTCCCACAACGGGCAGACAGACCAGTCCCCTTGGCTTCTGCATCTCAGGAGGAGGCCGTTCTCGAAGGCCCATTTCCCAAGAGACAGGAAACCCGGTGATGTACTGAACATTTCCTGGCAGGTCCTTCCCTCAAGCCTGACGCCCCTCCCTTCCCCAGCGCCTAGTCACAGGCTACTGGATATGCCTGGTGTGAACTCAAGGTCAAGCCCACGAGCACCCCCAGTCTGCCCAAGACCCCGAGGTTCCTCGATTTGTGGGGTCCTTTGTCCTGACACTAAGCAGTCTCCGTTTCTGGGTTCTTCCGAGACTGGCTTTTCGCGCTGCCTTTCGGCGTCTTTCTCCGCGGCTGACGCTTGCACCTGCTCCTGGCTGGCCTCGCTCTGATAGGCTGTTTCTGCTTCGCCACTGGCTTCAGACCCCCAGACACCTGGGGGTGAAGGTCATAAAGCTGCCCGCACGCTAAGTGTGCAGTGCGCTCCAGATGGGGCTCCCCTCTTCCACGCCTGGCTTTTGTTCAGCTCGGAGCCCTCCAGGGTGGGGGCCTCTGTCTGTCCTATTCTTCAGGGTGACCCCAAGACCCAGAACAGTGCCCGACAGAATAACCACTGAAAATGACTTGCTCTTAAATCACAGCGAGCGCCCTTCGGGGTGTCTGCGTCATTTTCTACTCAGGGCCTGAAAGGACTACAGAAGTGGCCGGGGGAGATGACTCAGGGTTAAAGCCTTTGCCTCCCTCACAAGCCAAAGGACCTGAGTTCGGATCCCAGATTTCACATAATAATGCCTGGAGGAAATGGAGGTGGCCCGTAATTAAAGGTAAATCTTGGGAAACTCCCAAAGCAAAGCAAGAAGTGGAAGACAAGCCAGGATGAGTTCTGATGCCTCAGACCTGCCCAGAGGCATAAGGTCATGACTGCCTTCGTTCGATGAATTTCAGTGCCATCAATGGAAAATGGATATGGACTTGAGGATCAAGCAAGTTAGCAATAATGGGGTTAGTGTTATACACTGGCTAATGTTATATGTCATATAATACTGACAGTGTGTTTATGGTTCTAACTAAGGGCCGGCTCCACTGATAAGAAAGCTACCTACAACGAATTGGGGTCCACCCCTCCGGAAGGGGTTTATGTTGCTGCTACTTGTTGCCCTCCCAACGGACAGGCCCTGATGTTTTCTTCGAGTTCTTCGGAGAAGGCAGGAGGCAGAGAGAAGAGACGCCCACCCCCCACTCCAGTCTTGTCCCTTTCCAATCTTGGATGTACCTTGAGGATAAAGTCCTTGGGGGCTGTGGCAGCCACTGTGGGGTCACGAGGTAGGGAGCAAAAGAAGTCCAGAGCCTCAGAGCAGAGGCCCCAGAAAGCAGCTGAGGTAGGGGTCGGGGAGGGCTTCCAGAAGGAGCCGAGCCCACCACCGTATGCAGGAGTGAGGTAGAGCCAGACAGACGCCGAGAAGGGCGTCTCAGGCAGGGCTGGCACCAAGAACGGCCCCTTGCAGCCAGGAGCTGTGTGCGAACTGGGCCACAGGGAGCTGGCTGGCCGGGGCCAGATCACTTGGAGGGAAGGGGGATAGTCAAGCATCCTCTTTTTTTTTTTTTAAATATTTTATTTATTTTGATATAGGAGTGTGTGTGTGTGTGTGTGTGTGTGTGTATCAGAGGGCATTGTGTGTCCCTGTGGAGGGCCAAGGGTGACTTTGGGAATCATCCTGGATTGCGTCTACCTCCTTCTTGCTTCGGTCTGGGATTTCCAGGCTCTGCCCACCAGGGCCAGAAGTGAAGGTTGCCACTGTTTGAGCCTGGCATTTTTCGTGGGACCTGGGATTTGAACTCAGGACCTTTTGCTTTGGAGACATAGTCTTAACCCCTGAGCCATCTCTCCACCCTCAAGCATCCTCTTGAGCCTGACCCATGCCTTGGCCGCGGGGAGTCTCCACGGTCCCTGCAGGAGAACGGGACCACTGGACCGGCCTCCAGCGGGGCTGCTGGGGGCGGGGCCTCCAAAGGAGCCTGTCAGAGTCTGAACTCCTGGCGGCTGGCACCGGTGGCGGCGGTGGGTGACCGTGGATGCGCATCTTGCAGGAGAGAACAGAGCCCAGCTTTCCTGTCTATAATCACTCAGGCTGTGGAGTCAAAAAAGAGAGGGCTTTTTTTTTTTTTCTTAGACCAGTCACCAGGGCTGCTGGGCAGATATAAAGGGGACAATCAGTTTCAGAGCAGGTGAGGTCCGATGCCCACCAAGTCCTCTACCCTGAGACCCACTCCTGAGGACGGTGGGCTGAGTGGGCAGGTGACCCTTCCCCGAGCTTGCTTTGTCAAAACCTCAAGGCTGAAAACCGATTTCTGGTCATTAGGCCAACTCCACATTGTCCCCAGGGGGTGGGGTGGTGTCCACTTTTCTTCCCCAGATCTTCTGCACTTTCGGGTTCAGAAAGGCCAAGTTCTTAGATAGGAGATTTTTTGGGGGGAAGGAGGGAGCAGATTCTATAGGACAGATTTATAGCCTTTCACTCATCAATCCCTGGCGACTGGCTACAGACCCTTCTATTTGAGGTTGAAACCCTTAAGCAAGGCCATCCAGCCTTAGAGCCAACCCCCATCCCCCACCAAAGGCAGCACTAAGACCCACTCCAGACCCCCCAGACCCCCAGACCCAGACGCCAGCTCCCAGAAGCCATGCGGAGAGGGAGGACCCTGGGGCCGGCACTGAGCCCCCTCCAGACATAAGATTAATGGCCCCTGAAATTGCAATAAAATAAATGTTGGGTCCTGTCCGAGCTGGTGGTCCGCCCAACTGGAGGTGGGAGGGAAGTCGAGTGGAGCAAGGGGTCTGAATAAAGTGTAGAAGAAACACAACACACTCTCCAAAGCCCCAAATCCCGGGCTTAGACTAAGGCGGCCACACACAGCAGCCTTCCACTGCTGGGGCCAGGTCCTGGAAGGTGCTGGGGAGGAAAGAAGGGAAGCAGTGACAGACAAACAAACAAACAAACAAACAAACATTAGGAAAAGTGCGGGGGAGCTGAGAAGATAAAAAGGAACCACAGCCTCTGGCCCCGCCCCTACCCCGTGACCCCAAGAGTGTACTTACCCCCTCGGCCCCACCCAGCAGTCTTGACCTGGCTCCTGGGGGTCTAGGGGTGGAGGGGGGATGAGGAAAGTACCCCAGCTGCCAATCCTGCCCCAGGACCCCCTGGTCCAGGACAAGCCTGTCACCCAGTGACAGAAGGTGCCCAGATTCCGGACGGACACGTCCCACAAGCCTTTGGCAGCAGCCTGTGTCTTAAAAAAGTCTTCGTGTCATGCCGTAGTCAGCTGCGGGCCCAGGCACCCGGGTGTTTATGGCTGTGGCTGCCCTTCCAAGCCCCTCCGTGTGGCCCTCCCATGAGCCCAAGGGGGTCTCCCCTACTCCCTCCCGCACATGGAATAGTACTTTGTGCCCACCGGCTGGCGTCAGTCAGGGTGACAGGTGGGGTGACTTTCTACTTCAGCGCCTAGGACCTTAGGTCCCGCCACAGTCTCCACAAATCACAGGTCAGGGCCTGGTCCCACCCATCCTCAGGAAAACACCTTGGTGCCTGCCCTTCCACCCCTAAGTTAGAAGGAAAACAGTCATTTCCAACTCTCTCCATGATTAGCAGCTTTAAGACAAAATTAAAAAAAAAAAATTGACAGTAAGCAAAGAACCAAGGAGGTACCCCAAAGAAGGGAGAAACAACCCCTAAAGTGACCAAGGGTGGTGGTTGGAGGAGGGGGCCTGCGGGGGGGGGGGCTGCAAACAGAGATAAAAAGTGAAGAGCAAACAGCGGCGCCCCAGAAAGAAGAAACGCAGCCGCCAACTTTTTTACGGTCCAGCCCTGTTATTCATAAGCGAGTTTCCTCTCTCACAAAGAACCTTTTGCACGGTTTTGGGTTTTCGCTGCTGCCTCCAAAGCAGCTGCTCGGGCTGTTGTAGCCTGAGTGATGATGAGGTTCTGAAAGGGCTTTGGGGGAACAGATGGCCAGGGGAGAGCTGGGGAATGTGCCAGCGGAGGCCGGGCGGGCTGCCAAGGCCTGCGGTGACTGAGTTCTTGGGCTTCCAGCTCGCGTGCTTTCCCTGCCCTCTGCCCTCCGTGGCGCCAGCAGGCCTTCCCAGCGAGCGCTCGGAACATCTGGAGTCTGGGGCTGCCAGGAGGGGGGGGGGAGCCGGCCGCCGGGGAGGAGGGGGGACCCGCTGTTCCCGCGGAGCTCCCATAGACTCCCGCTAATCAAAACCACAGGGCCGAATGGGAACCAGGCGGCGCTCCCAGCTGCAGCCGGCAGGCTGGGGGCGACTTAACCCGGTGTCAAGCCCGGCCGGCGGGCGGGCGGCGGTGGCAGCCCTGGGGGTGCTCGGGGCGGCAGCGGATAACACCACCCCACCGTCGGCCACCCCCAAGCGGGCCACAGGCTCCCCGCAGCTAAATGGAACTACCACGCGCTGCCAACTGGCTGCTTATATAAGAGCCCATGCTCCTGAGCGGGCAGGACGCAGAACTTGTGCCAAAGGTTCCTCCTTTAACTGCCCCCCATGGTGGGGGCCGCTGTCCTGAGGCAAGGTGGGGGGCCACCATGTTAGGTCCAGGAGTGGAAGCGCTTGGGAGATGGAAGCCGGAGAGGGAAAGCCAGCTCTGCCCTTCCTCAGCAGAAACCCCACACACACTTCGGGGTGGCATGTAGCTTCTGCTGGCCTCAGTTTCCCTTCTGTGCCACGGACGCAGCGCTACCTGACCCCAGGAGTACTACACTAAGGGTTAGCAGAGGGCTAGAGAGACGGCTCAGGAGTTAAGGGTCTGCGTCTGCAAGCAGAAAGTCCTGAGTTCAGATCCTAGGTTCCAAGTAAAAACACCAAGCTGAGCCAGCCCGGCCTGCACTTCCGGCTCTAGTGGGCGGAGCTTGGGAAATCCCAGAGCTGAAGAAAGAAAGAGGTCGAAGCAATCCAGGGTGATTCCCAAAGTCACCCTTGGTCGTCCACAGGGACACACAGTGACCTCTGACACACACACACACACAAATAAATAAAATTTTAAAAATTATTTTAAAAAGGTGAGGTTCCTGGCACACAGTGGATCTCACCATATGACTGTCTGCTGACATTTACCTAGGCCAAGTGTAGCTTCCGTTCTTGGTATAAATCCACGCCCTTTAAAAGCAGGGATTTCTCGGTTGGCTAATCTGGACCCAAGACAGGCACCTTTCTACAGCATCTGGACCAAAGGTACTGAACCTCTTCCGTAGAATCCAAAGAAGGAGGTCCTGGCCTCATGTGGTACTGGGGGTAGAGGAGAGGTATTCTATCTAAGACCCCGGAGTCTTCATTCATACCCAGCATCGTGGGGGGGGAAGGCAGAGATCTGAACTGCAGGGTTGTAACCCCACCTCAGACCACCCAGAGAACATCAGAAAGCATGTTCAGAGGAAAGCCGGCTCCATCACCTGGGAGGGTCCCGTGTTAACGATCCTCCCAGGCGCGGCCCTACCAGACTTTGGGGCCTAGTGGTGTCAAATGTGAGGGACGCAGCAGCTGAGAGACAGCCCCGCATCGGAGCAGCTGGCGACAAACGTCTCTGTAATTGGAATGCCAGAAAAATAAAATAAATCGCATTCATTTTTATGACTGGAAGGGAACTGGATGGTCGTTTCCCACACACTCTTCTTTTTTTTAAGCCCCGGCATAGAGGGACGGGTTCTGAAAGCAAATGGCGTTGGACTCAGTCATTTAGGCTGGAGGGTTAGGAAATGAGATCTACTTCCAGCCAGCCTTGTTTCCCATGGAAGTAGGGCGGCGAAGCCACTAGATCCAGGCCGCGCAGTGGGGGAGCCCCAGGCCTGGATGGGGGTGATCACCATTCACAGCATACAGTCTTCAAGCAAATGCTGACGGCCTCTGGCGGTGGGAAGGCTGGATCCGGCCAGGCTAAGCTCAGTTCACAGCTACATCCACCCAGATAGGAAGGGACCCTACGCCCTCAGCTCCCACCCACCCTCTTCCCTCCAAAGCCATTCGCTACCTTGGTCTGTCCCCAGCACCCACATGGCAGGAGCCTCCACCCAAGATAGTCGCTTACGAAGGAGTCTGGCTTCCTGGACATCACCGCAGGCAGCAGGAAGGGACACCTCGCTGATAGAACCAGCTGCTTAACATCGCACCCATGGGCCAGGAAACGCACCTCCACCTCCCAGTCCCGAAGACACCCCCCAGCAGGCAGGCAAGAACCCCGGGAACCTTGACCTTATCCCCGCTCCCCCTGTACTCTGGAGCCCACGGGCAGCTAAGGCAGGAACTTAGCGGCCAGTCGTTCTCAATTTTGTTGCTGTTACTTAGTGACTCAGAAGTGCTCATTGTGGATGCTGCCCATAAGTTCTCTCCTGGTCCACAGGTCTGACACTGGCCAGGTGTTGAACAGCTGTGGCCCTCCTCCCTTCTCTTTTCTTTGCTCCTCCTCTCCCTCCTCCTCCTCTTCCTCCTCCTCCTCCACATCGGCATGCAGAAGTGTCGCTTTCCAAACAGGAACCGCAGAAGCATGACCCACAACCAGGTGTTTAGCTGCTTTCTGGGGAGCACAGCAGAGTTGGGGCAGCCCTCCCCAGGGCCTTCTCCCTTCACCCCCGACTTTGTCTGTCTTGGCAGGGGGTGCTGACACAGCTCTCTGGATGATTTGGGCTGATAAATAGCACAAAAACTGAAGGTCAGTAAGGGAGAACAGGCTGGTCAACGATGTGGGTCCCTGCTGGCTACAGTAGACTGAACCAAGAGCTGGGGAGGAAACTTAATTGACTATGAGACTCGTTCTGTGTGTGTGTGTGTGTGTGTGTGTGTGTGTGTGTGTGTGTCCGTCTGTCCATCTGTCTGTCTCTCTGTGGAGGCCCAAAGGTGACATCAGGAGTCATCGTGGGGTTTCCAAGGCTCTGCCTTCCGGGGCCAGAAGTGCAGCCCCCCCCCCCCGCCATATCCTCCCAACATTTGATGTGAGAATCTGGGGATCTGAACTCAGGTCCTTTTGGTTGTGAGGCAAAGGTTTCACCCCCTGAGCCATCTCCCCAGCCCTTCCAACTCATTATTAACACAGACCCTGGGGTGGGGTGGGGGGTGGACAAAGCAGCTCGCCAGAGGCCACTAAATTCAAGCCCTCGCTGGCTCAGGAGACGCCAGCCAGCGTCTCAGTCCCGGGGACGCGTTAACTCAGGGAACAATTTCCAAGCGGGAGTCACAGCGTGCAGACCCGAAACCCAGCCCAGCCCCTTGCCTTCAGTGCCTGGGGCACCCCTGAGTCTCAGCCTCTGCTCGGACAACGGGTACGAACAAGCAAGTAAGGTTTTGAACCCCAGTTCAAACGGCGCTGAGCTGAAGGGGAACTAATGATTGAACCTGCGTCTGAGTCATACTGGAAACTACGCTCCGCATGCTGATGCTGTAGAAGTGGGGACCTTTCCACGATGGCAGCCCCCCCCCAGCTTAAACACTGGTGAGCACCCCAAACAGAAGCCTGGGGAACAGAGGCAGGATGCCAGAGGCACAGCTGGGGGGGCTCAGGAGGTAAATGCACCCACTTGCAAGCATGGCCACTTGGGTTGGATCGCCTGAGCCAACGTGGTGAAAGGACAGAAGGATCCCACAAACTGGCCTCTGGCCTCCACACTGAAGGTAAGGCACACACCTACCTACCTGTTCTCTGTCTGATTCAGACCTTCTTAACTCCCCCTCTACAGGACAAAAGAGGAGGCACACCTGCTTCCCAAACAGGGACAGAACCAAGACCCAGGCATTTCAAGATGGCCCCACGTAAGCCCTGCCGGCCCCGTAAGCAGGGCGCACATGGAAGCTCAAAGGGGTTACGAAACAGGTAGGTGGTCATCTGATGTTCTGTGGCCCTCAGTCTTCCCATCTGGACAACGGGGAGTCTCTAAGGTGTCTCAGCTTAGGAAAAAAGCTCGGCTCTGCTGGGCTCCCCCCTCCACTGCACCTGCTCCTTCCGTGGGCGCTGAAGACACGGACACTACATGTTCTGATTAAGGGCCCAGCGGTGGGAAAGCGCGCGCGCGCGCGCGTGTGTGTGTGTGTGTGTGTGCGTGTGTGTGTATGAATATCTATGTGCATCTGTGTGTACATATGCGTATCTGTGAGTGCTTGTGTGTATCTGTGTATATGCACTTGTGTGTGAGCATGTGTGTGAATGTGTGTGCATCTCTGTGTGAATATGTATGTGTATCCGCATATAGATGTGTATATCGGTGAGTGCCTGTGTGCAAATGCATGTATGTGTGCGTGTACTTATGTGTGTGTATGTGTATCTGTGCAAAGGCATGTATGTATGTGCATGTACTTATATGTGTGTGCATGCGTGTGAATGTGTATGTGTGTAAATGCATATATGTGTGTGCATATGTATGTGCATGTATGCATGTATATATACATATGTGCATGTGTGTGCGTGTGTATCTGTGTATAAATGCATGTATGTCTGTGCATGTACTTATGTGCGTGTGTTGTGTGTGAATGTGTATCTGTGTATCTTGTGTAAATGCATGCATGTGTGTGTATGTACGCATGTGTGTGAATGCGTATTTGTGTATGCATGTGTATGTGTGTGTCCCTGTGTGTATCTGTGTATAAATGTTTGTATGCATGTGTGCCCGTACTCGTGTGTGCGTGCAAGATGGAGAATTGGGGGGGAGCAGGGTAAGCGGCTGCCTAGCTGCACCTCCTCCGAGGGTGCTGATGTCAGGGGAGTTCACGGAGAGTTTACCAACCTCCTTTGTCATGGAGCAGAGCGCCGCATGGAGCCATCAATCACGCCTTCATTTGCCCACGTCACTCTCCGGACCAAAAGCAGGAAAGCCGCCCCACCGCGGCCAGCGGGGCTTCCTCTCCATCACCCGCTGATGAGGACCTCTCCTAATTGGGCCCCGCTAAATCACTCCCAGGAATGCAACGCGCAATTACTGCTGCCGGTGCCCTCCCGGCCCTGCCCCCTCCCTCCCCGGAGGAGGGCCTCCCCGGCTGGGGGCTCAGGGGCCTCTGGGAAACCTCGGCAAGCCACCGAGGGGGCAAGTCTGAAAAGAGCCCGAGGGGGGAGGGGCAGCAGCAAGGACAGAGACAGTCCGAGGGTTTGGATGGAGGATGCCAGCCCTCCCCCCTGCTTCCTGAATGCTCCAGGGGCTCGACCTGTTCCCAGGGCCTCCCAGCGGCATCTCAGACTCACACTGGGACCCACTCGGTCTTTCTCCCTTCTGGTCCGTGGGAACCGAGAGCCAGACAGCTACCAGAATCTCTGCTCAGCACTGAGCCTTGCCTAACAATGCCCAAAGCGGTCAGGTACGTGGGAAACTCTGGCCGGACCAGCCCCACTTCCTCCTGCATAGATTTCTTTAAACACAGCCGGCTGCCTGCTCTGCCTCCAAAGCTGTCCTCCTGCCTCGTCGCCCTGCCAGCCGGCCTCCTAACTGACTGGAGGGTCTCAGCTCAATACTATTTTTAATAAGATGTCTCATCAAACTGCCTTGGGCAGGAGGATTATTCTATGTTCCACCTACTTTCCCTATTACGGACATTGGAGAAAACCCTCCTCTTCATTTAAGCAAAGAGCAAACTCAGGCTTAGAGACCCCCAGAACACAGTCCCAGGTCACTCAGCAGCTGCACTGCCAGAGAATCATGGACTCAACCGTGATCTCTGGGATTCGAGGAGACCTGAAGTGCTGAGGTGACTTCCAGAACATTCTAAGAAGTTACCCTCTCCAGCCCCTTGGGAATCCAGAGCACTGGAGGGAGGATGTGGGTGTTGATCTTGGCCATGCCGTGTGACGGACGGACACCTGAGCTGCTAGTGTGTCATACCTTGCGCTTCTTGGCTCGCCCCTCGGCCTGCAGGGTGCGCGTGCAGCGTTGCACGCACTCGGAGAAGCTGAGGTTGCTGTGGTCGGCGCTGTAGTCTAGGTCGGCCAGGCGCGCCAGCGACAGGATGTAGTTGCAGGCGATCCTCAGAATGGCCAGTTTGGACAGTTTCTGCCCATAGGAGTAGCAAGGCACCTGGGGGTGGATGGGAGGAGGCGTCAGGAAGGACTGCAGGGGCCTCTGTGCCGAGCATGCGCCCCTCCCCCCATCACACCTGCCTTGCCTTGGCAGCGTAGAGGAAACAGCCCAAGGTGGATCTGGGCTCTGCACCTGACTTTACAGCCCAGCCAAGCACCTGCTGTTTACGCCCCGGCATCCCCGCTCATCCACCCCCACACTTGGGCTGCGTCTGCACTTCCATCTGTCAGGGAGAAAAGCTGAGGCCCAGCCCATGCCTGCAGTTCCGTCCTGAAGCATCCGGTCCTCCTCACTCGGGCAAAAGGCTTTTCTTCTCAGCTCCGGTGCTTCATTCACTCATTCATTCATCCATTCATTCATTCCATGAGTCATTAGCATTTACCGTCTTGGACACCTGGGAATCTGACAACTAAAGTTGACTCTTTTTTTTTTTTTTTTTTTTTTTTTTTAATTATTATTATTTATTCAACTGTGTGTATGTGCGCGCGCGTGTCTGTGTGTGTGTGTATGTGTGTGTAGAACCACGGACGAATTCGCGAACCACCATGGACGCCTCCACCTCCTTCTGCCCCGGGATTCACAGGCTCCGCCCTACCAGGACCAGAAGCGCAGGCCGCCCCCGCTTCCGTCTGGCGTCTATACGTGGGATCTGGGATCCGAACTCGGAACCTTCCGCCTGCAAGGCGGAGGCTTAACCCCTGAGCCACCTCTCCAGCCCTAAAGTTGACTCTTACAGGTGATAAATACCCGGAATCCCGACCACTCGAGTAAGTAGTTCAAGGTCATTCTCAGCTACATAAGAAGCATGAAAACTTGTAAACTCCTCATGGCCTACACAAGATTCCGTCTTAAAAATTCATTCATTCATTTTATGAAACTGTCTCCTAACCAAGCATGGTAGTGCGGGCCTGTAATCCCAGCACTGAGGACAGGGAGACAGGAGGATTGATGGTTATGTGTTGGAGGTCAGCCTGAGCTATATAGCAAAAAAAAAAAAAAAAAAAAAAGAGCCAGGAAAAGACCTCATCACAAACAAACAAACAAATAAACCAAAGAGACAACAAAGAAACTCTCACTCTTGCCCTCAAAGAATTAAATCTCAAAAAGAAAGGTCATTTTAAGTCCCCCGAGAACCTGGTGAACCCCGAGGAACTGTACAAGCTCCGAGCTGCAAAGACCCAAATGTAACATTTCCTTCTTTTTTCGATTTTTCCTGTCCTCTGAGCCTGGGGTACTGCCATAGATGGTATACGAAAGGTGCATAATAAATACTGATGCGCGCGCGCGCACACACACACACACACACACACACACACACACACACACACACACATCCAGACTGGGACATGTTCACCAGTGATTTGGTAGCAACTAATCCCTCGCTAATTGCAGTGGGATTTGCCTCGGGAAAGGCGGAGTTTCTGACTTACTCACAAGGCCCATTCATCCCAAGCGTGCTGTGTGAACCAGCACAAAGCCACAGAGACCGGAACAAGAAGAAGCGGAGCGGGTTGTTTTATTTGCGAATATCTTAAGACCCACCCGGCTGCTGACCAGCGGATCAACTGGTCGACCACGGACCTTCACCCAGATGGCTGAAATGCTCCCAACAGCAGCTAAGTCTCTCAGCCTCTCCCAATGGCTCTTTGTGGGGGGAAAGGGAGGGTCTATATGCAGCTCATCTATATTTCATCCAGAGTGGGAGGCCCACAGGGCTTGGTCACTTCAGCATATAGGGAGCACCCCACAGACAAGTACTTTTTGAGATGGATGGTTTCCAACCAGGGATTTGGTGTTGTTCCTTGTTGCCATGACAGGGAAGCCACAAGGGGCTGGAGGGGTGTCTGGAGATACTGCTGAACACACCCCAATGCCTCCCACCCCAAAGAACTCCTTGGCCCAAAACTCTTAACACGGCCCAGGAAGAAAATCTCTATTCCAGGTCCCAAGGATTAAGCACGAACAGATCTGACCAGGAACCCTAAGAAAATCCTTCACTATGAATCTTGTTCCAAAAATCCTCATCTGGGGGGGGGGGTCAGCAAGATGGGCTCAGTGACAAACAGGCTTGCTGTCTAAAGTCACACACACACATACACACACGCGCGCGCACACACGCACACCCTTCCTCTGAGGATGAAGTGATGAGTGGTACTTATCTGACTCTGGTACTAAGGCCCTGAGCTATCGCGCTCGATGTCTTGGCATCCCACGAACAGGAGTGAGGCCTGGCAGAGGTCAGCAAGATGACGACCCTCTGCAGAAGATCCCCCCTCCGGGGGATCTGGAAAGAGTGAGAAGCCTGGGTACAGCGCCTGCCCATTTCTCACCCTGTGGGAACCCAGACATCAGGAAACCAGGGTGAGGGGTAAGGGAGGCAACAGACAGAAAGCTAATTCTCCAGCACCCCTTCCCTGGCCGCAGCTCCAAACCCATCCAAGAAAAGCTGGCAGAACAATGCGCGGTGCCTGTTCCCAGCCAGAGTCCAGCAAACCTCGCTTTATCAGCTAGAACAAATAAACAAGATCTGGAAGGCCAGGGCCAGGGAAAGGGGTCTCAGGGGCTGGCCCAGTATCCCTGGCTGCTGCTACAGCGGGGAGGGGAGGTCTAGGGACCCCACGATGCCCGTGACCTGACTCCGCTGTCACTCAGAGGTCGCTTCCCTTCAACAGCCAATTCCGTGCACCTGGGCCCCAGAACAGCTGGGCTCCCGGGAGGACGTGGGACCTTGGGAGAGGGTTGTGTGCCAAGTACAGGGTGACAGGGGAGGCCAAGGCTGACCTGGGAGCACTGTGGCCAGGCTCTGGGCCAGTCCGTTCCAGAGTGTCACAGTGTCCTGTCGCTTGTGTCAAACTCCTGGTTTACCAAGAAAAGCACACGCCAAGCCTGCGTCTATCTGGCCGTGTGGCAGCTATTCCAATCCCATCGGAAGACTGTCCCAAGCAAAGATGAATGTCCCAATGTCCCACCTGCGTGCAAGAGAACAGGTGGCATGCTGAGCCCCAGGGCAGTCAGCCGAGACCCTATGGGGCCCAACAGTGGGTTAAGAAGCTTGCCACACAAGCCTGATGACTCCAGAATCCACATAAAGATGGAAAGAGAGGCCAGGGAGATAGCTTAGCTGTAAGGTGGTCACCAACCTGGCACCCTCAGTTCAGTTCTCAGAAGCCCACATGGTGCATGTGTGAACTCTCTCTCTCTCTCTCTCTCTCAAATAAATAAATAATTTTTAAAAAATGGGAAGAGAACTAACTCCATAAAGTTGTCCTTGTAACTACACACATACACACACACACACACAGAGTAACATGCATACTATGCCATATGCATATACAAACATATATGTGGGCCTACTATGGCATGTGAGTGCACACACATGCATGCTTGCATATGCACACACACTTAGATCATCATCATCATCATCATCATCATCAATGAAAGGTCACTGGAATAACTGCTGCTCAGAAGGGGATCACAGAGAGCAACCGTGAATGAAACCAAACCTATCAGAACACACAGGAAAAGCCTCGAAGCCCCCTTGCTTCTGCCATGCCTGCCCGTCCCTCAGAAGAACCCCGCTGTGCCCCAGGGCCCGCAGAGACCCAGGCAGGCCAGTGTGCCCCCCACTCCTGTCCCCCCACACACACTGGACTCCTTCCATCCAAGCTGTTCTCTAGACTCCTGGGACGAAGCCCCCTGACTCAGGCTGTTCAAGGTTGCTGACAGGGTCTGTTTACATAGGTCCTTTAAGAACTTAGCCACTACCTAGCCCGCAAGGCCACAAGACCCAGCCTCCCACCGGGGTCTTAGTGGTTATGATGAAATACATCTTTGGGGCCAGACAGACATGGAGACAGACTCCGGCCGCTCTTTTTAAGTGCCTTGTCTCTGCTGTGACGTGTGCTGCATACCCGGCTGCAACATGTGACAACAGGCCAGAGAGGCCTGTCACAGGACGCACATAGTTGCTTTGGTGCTGGCGGACATGGGGGGGGCCGGCGTCCTCTGCGGCTTCTTTGCCTAGTCAAGAGCCCGGCCCCGTCACTGACTGGAGAAATGCACAGAGGGTCCTGGGGTTCAGAGGATTTGGGGGCTAGGGAGAGGCTGAGCTGCAGTGTCCCCCTGAATTAATCTCATGAGGACCCCCTGGGGGTCAAGATACAGCAGGGGAGGTGACCCAGGCCCCGCTTGCTGAGTGTCACCGTGGTGGAGGGCGCGGCAGCTGAGAACTGTCACTGTGGACAGCTGTTCCTGCTCTCGCAGCGACACAGAGGGGCTTTGAGGGGGAGAAGTCAAATCTAACCCCTAGGGCAGACACAGCTAAAGTGTCCTGTCAGGAAGCCGAGGCCTCCTCCGGCTGGGCCGGGGCCTCATCAACCCAAGGCGCCTGGTCTTTCCCTTGGACCCTCCCACCTGGCAGAGAGCAGCCCACACATGGCCCGGCCCAGCTGCGCACATATGGCCCTTGCATGAGGCCGTAAGGAGAGGGCTCCGACGCAGCTGGGCGGTGACATGTGCTAAGGCCGGACCATCTGCCCGGCACGCCCCTTCCCCAGAACACAGGCCCTCTCCCCCCACCTGCACCTCCTCCGCGGCTTCTGCCTGTGGGCAGAGTAGCTGATCTTGACAACACTGGGGCCTGCCTGGCTTCCAGGAGCTCAGGGTGGACAGCTCCAGGCCTAGAACAAGCCTTCTCACTGCACAGCAGTTCCGCGCCAGCAGCTGGAGAGACTTGCTGACTCTGATTCGCGCCGGGCTCTACGGTGCAGCAAGAAACTCTGCAACTGTAAGATGTGGTCAGTGCACGGCCTTGATTGAGAATTGAAAAGTTACATCCAACTGTGTATCCAGTGTAAGACACACACACACACACACACACACACACACACACAGCTTATCCAATGTAAGACACACACATACAGCATATCCAATGTAAGATACACACAGATACAGTGTATCCAGTGTAAGACACACACACACACACACACACACACGATACAGTAGCTAATGTAAAGATGCACAGAGATACAATGTATCCAGTGTAAGACACACACACACACACACACACAGCTTATCCAATGTAAGACACACACACATATAGCATATCCAATGTAAGATACACACAAATACAGTGTATCCAATGTAAGACAGACAGACATACACACACACACACACACACACACACACACACACACACACGATACAGTATCTAATGTAAAGATGCACAGAGATACAATGTATCCAGTGTAAGACACACACACACACACACACACACACACACACACACACAGCTTATCCAATGTAAGACACACATACAAATAGCATATCCAATGTAAGATACACACAGATACAGTGTATCCAGTGTAAGACACACACACACACACACACACACACACACACACACACACGATACAGTATCTAATGTAAAGATGCACAGAGATACAATGTATCCAGTCTAAGATACACAGATAGTGTATCCAGTGTAAGACACACACACACACACACACACACACACACACACACACAGCATATCCAATGTAAGATACACACAGATACAGTGTATCAATGTAACTCACACACACACACACACACACACACACACACAGCTTATCCAATGTAAGACACACACACATATAGCATATCCAATGTAAGATACACACAGATACAGTGTATCCAGTGTAAGACACACACACACACACACACACACACACACACAGCATATCCAATGTAAGATACACACAGATACAGTGTATCAATGTAACTCACACACACACACACACACACACACACACACACACAGCTTATCCAATGTAAGACACACACACATATAGCATATCCAATGTAAGATACACACAGATACAGTGTATCCAGTGTAAGACACACACACACACACACACACACACACACACACAGCATATCCAATGTAAGATACACACAGATACAGTGTATCAATGTAACTCACACACACACACACACACACACAGCTTATCCAATGTAAGACACACACACATATAGCATATCCAATGTAAGATACACACAGATACAGTGTATCCAGTGTAAGACACACACACACACACACACACACACACACACACACACACACACACACGATACAGTAGCTAATGTAAAGATGCACAGAGATACAATGTATCCAGTGTAAGACACACACACACACACACACACACAGAGCTTATCCAATGTAAGACACACACATATAGCATATCCAATGTAAGATACACACAGATACAATGTATCGAGTATAGATACACACAGTGTATCCAGTCCAGTGTATCCAATGTAAGATGCACAGAGATACAATGTATCCAGTTTAAGATATGCAGAGATACAGTGTATCCAATGTGAAGTCACACAGTGGCACGGTGTACCCAGTGTATGTTACACACCCATGCACACAATGTACCCAGTGTAAATTACATTGTGACTCAGTGTATCTATTGTAAGTTACATTCTGACACAGTGTAAGTTACAGGTTGCACAGAGTATATGCAATGTAAGTTACACAGTGACACACTGTATCCGTGTAAATTACCCCACTAGTGACACAGGACAGCCAGTGTGAGTTCCACCATGGCACAGTGTAATCAAGTGTTAGTTGTACGGTGACAGTGTATCCAGCATAAGTTACATGGTGACCCAGTATATTCAGTGTGTCCTACAAAAACTGAGGCCACCAAAACACCCTGCCCTATCCCAGACAGCTGTCCCAAGCCACGTGGACCCTGATGAAGAGGACGTGCAAGTGGGATAACAAGGCCTATTTCACCCAAGGAACCAGTGCACCGTGTGTGCCAAGCACAGCTCCTGGCACGAAGCATCAAGCCAATGACAGCTTCCATGATGGCTGCTAAAATCATTAAAGGGAGCTGTGAGCTGGCTCAGTGGGTTAAAGGCCCTGGCTGCCAAGTCTGACAACCTGGATCCCACAGCGTAGAAGGAGAGAACTGACTCCCACGAACTCTCTAACTTCCAGGGTACTGCGGCGCTCACGTGCACACGTACACACTAAATAAGGAAATGCAAAATAATGAATGTGATTGAAGGATTCGCGAAATCCTGCGGAGCCCCGAACATCTCACAGACATTTACAAGCTCCTTCTCACTGGCCTGTCCTCACTTCCTTTGCTCTGGACAGCGGAGCTGTGTCTGAGGTGCATGATGCAGCCTTGGCAATTGAGACCCAGAGAGGACAGACAGGTGACCTGTCTGTCCTTAGCTACACAGAAGAGCGTGCCGTGCAGCCTCGTCAAGCACGGAGTTCCAATCCAGACAAGCAGGGTTCTTCTGTGGCGTGCAGCATGGTGCATGAATGTTATATGGTAAGGACATGGTGGGGGCTGTGCTGCTGTCCTTTGAAGATGACAGACAGCTGTCCAATGCAGCTTTTGTGGGGGAAGGGCACAATGATTGGTGCAAGTAAGGAAAGAACATGGCAGAGGCTTCTGAGACTGGTGTGTGTGTGTGTGTGTGTGTGTGTGTGTGTGTGTATACATGAAATGAATATGTGTGCACACGTGTGTAGAACTACATGTGTGGGCTCAGTCACTCCCTAAGAGGGCTTGGATTTTGCCTTCTGCAAAGACACATGGAACTTGACTCTTTGTCACGGAACTTCCCCCACTGGTGAGCGGAAGTGATAGGAGACCAGGAGTCCCATTCTCACCGCAGGGAGTCAGCCAAAAGCCTCACCCAGTCTGTGATTGTTAACAAACACCAGCGGGTGGGGCGATGGGAGGGTGCCCGGGACACTGATATAGATGGCATTGTGGAAAGTTATTTGGCCAGGGAAGCATGCCAGAAACTAACCCACCAGGTAGTCTTAAACAAAGCCTCTTCCCTTCTCTGGGCCTCCAAGTTTCATACTGTAAACCAGGTTCATCTAACCTTGACAGAGGATGTCATTACGATCAAATTGGTCTTGTTGAGCGATGCCACATGAGGCAGGGGGTGCTCTGCATGAATGTCCTCTTTGAGAAGCTGGGGTTGGCCAGAGGTGGAGAAAAGGGGCGGAGCTAGGTATCAAGGGACTAAGTGCCAACCCTGCCCCAATTCTCCGTGACCTTAGACTCTGGGACTGTTCTCCCTGGTCCTGGAGTGATTTTCCCAGTTCCAGGGCATCTCCCTGCCTGCTGTCCCAGGGGACTGACTGCAAGCTCCCCAATCCCTTGCCCAGGTGACCGCGCACACAGCAGCTGCCAGGGGAAGGAAGTGATGACACTGCCCAGAATCACAACTGATAGGTCGCCTGACCGCTACCCACCTCATGCACCAAACGTCTCTTCCAGACTCAGACAAAACACTTGGGCTCAAAGGCCATAGGGTGTCTTTTCCCAAAGGGGTTCCGTTTCCCATCCATCCTCTGGTGGACTCAATCACGGTTCTCCACCCACCCCACAGGAGGAACAGCAGCGTGCATGAGCCAAAAAGATGATGTTTGCTGAAATGGTTTGTGGTTGGCTTAAGCCCAGAGAGGCTGAGTAACTTTCCAGGAGTCAAACAGCTAATCGGCGGCAGAACAAGCAAAAAAGAAAAACTTCATCCATTAAAGCGGTCATATTCACCACTACTACCCACAATGGTGGGAGAGGAGGGAAGAGGGATTGCTTTTCTGCTTTTCTTCCCCTGTCTACATCTTTCTCTCTAAGAAAACTGGAAGGCAGAAATCCAGCGCTGTGCCAACCAACCACGTCTTTAGAGCTGTCACTTCTCCTCCTCCATCCCTGGTAATTCCCCATTACGTATTCTGCCTCCCAAGCAGTAGCACTGTCTGGTGGGGGCGGCCCCCACCCGCCCCAAAATTAGAAGCCCTTGACTAACCCCAGAACTTTCTCTGCAGAGCACTCGGAGGGAATCTCGTGGGCAACAGTGTACCCGAGTCAGAGGTGCCAGGAGCGCAAGCCAGCGGTGGGCACTCTCTCCTCCCCAAGTTTGCAGAGGTGGGAACTTGCAAACTTGGCTGGTTGACAGGCACCAGGTTAGGGGTGCTAAGGGTCCAGAGGCAAGCCGGGTGTACTGGGGACTCCTGATGGCAGCCGGGTGCCCGCAGAGGCTGACAAGCCCCCCCCCACTGCTGCCCCTCACACCCCAGGAGCCAGCGCACCTCCAACAGAGACCAAGACCCCAACCTTGACTCTGCGCCCAGGGCAGAACAGATCTCTCCACGTTCCCCACCTCTCCATTCCTCACTATGGCCCAAGACCATCCTTCTGCCCTAAAAGTGAACTGTGCGTGCCGAAGTCAGAGGCGCCCACAGGATTACCCCGGAGCCTGAGATCGCCCAGCCCCTGGCCCATTTGGTACCAACTGTGATGACCCACTCCTCTCTGGGTTGGGAGGGTCAGACCCGGGGCAGGGCCATCGTGCCCTTGTGGGCATCTCTTTATTCCGCTACAGTCCCCTGGACATTCAGCCCACCCACTCGAGCAGCCTTCCCGGGGGGCGGAGAGCGGGTACCTGCTTCCTGAGCTCCTCGAAGGCGGCGCTGATGGTATGCACCCGCGTCCGCTCCCGGGCGTTTGCCAGGAGCCTCCGAGTCTGCTGCGTGGCTTTGACCTCCGCGGAGGCGGCGGTCGCTTCGCCTGGCCGTTTCCTAGGCGACGCGGAAGAATCCGGGTGGTTATTGTAAATTACGTGTGAAATTGACGAGTAGGAACTTTCCCCCGGGCGCGTGGGGAGCGCAGGGCGCACGGAGGATTCTCGGGGCGCGGGGGGTGCGGGAGGCACGGACAACGTGGGGCGCGCGGGCGGAGCGCACAGCAAGATGCGGGGCCGCAGAGCGGACTCGCGGAAAGGCTGTGCCTCGGGACCCCCGGGGACCGAGGAGTCCTGGGGCGCTGGAGGCGGTGGGGGCGTGGGATGTCCGGGTCCCACTGCGCCCAGGGCCAGACCACGTTTCCGCGTTTCGGAGACCTCGGGTGATCGCATGCCCCGGAGCTCCCCGGAGCTGTCTGCGCCCCCGCCCGGAGCAACCCCCGGCGCCGCTGAGGCTGGCACGGGGGTCGGGATCGGGACGGGCTGGGTCCTGTCCCGGAGCCCGTTGGTGGCGCCGGGCTCGGGCGCTTCCAAGTCCCATCGGAAAGTTTTATAGCCGTTCACACGCCGCGCCGGCTCCTTGCCTTTCCGCTTGAGCTTCTTGAGGCCGTTGAGCTCTTTCACGCACACGGTCTTCCACGGCCCGTCCTCGAGGACCGGGATGTGCTTCATGGCGCGACCGGGGGACCCGAGCTGGCCCGGGACCCGCGCCCGCTGCCCTCGCGCCGCGCTCCTCTGCACGCCGCGCGCTCCGGCTGTGCCCGGGCGGCCGCCGCGCTCAGCGCCGCCTTGTCGCTCGCTCTGCCCCCTCCCCGCGCCCTCCCTCCCCGCCTTTCCCTCCCTCGATCCCTCCCCGGCTCCCTCGCTCCCCCTCGCCCGGGGCAGCTGCGCCGCCGCCGGCTCCGGGGAGCCGCCGGGCTGTCCGATCCCGGAGCGCTCAGAGTGTCATCTGAAGTCGCGGCCGCCCTGCCAGGCGAGCTGCGGAACGCCCGCTGCGCTCCATCTGTGTTTGTTTAGCCTCAGTTTACACAGAAGCCCGGTTCGCCAGATCACTCAGCGCCGCCGCCTCCCCGGCCCCGGCCGTCCGGGGCCCGCGAGCGCCTTTAAAGAAACAGGAAGCATTTTTCGAAACAGCTGGGCTGCCCGCCGCCTCCTTTGTCCGCGTGCTCCCGGCCTGCCCCCCACCCCCATCCCCTTCTGCCAGAACCTGCCCTCTCCCGCTCTCCTTCCCCGCCCCCTACTCGAGTTGGGGGCGCGTCTCCTTCCCCCGAGCACGTGGCTGCTGGCCTAAGTCTCAGCCGAGCGAGCGGCCACTGGCCGGCCTGGCCGCCAACAGGACCTTACCCACCCAGCATCTTCTCGTCTGCCTCCCACCCGAGCTCGCCAGCCCGGGGAGAAATCCCGGAGCTGCGACTTTGGGGAAGGGATGGGGGTGGGGGGATCTGCGGGAGGAAAGAACGACCCCAGAGTTGCAGGCCACCTCTGTCTCCACTTGCCCGAACAAACAGAGGGCATAAGGCATTGGGAAACTGATACCCCGAAGCGCATGTGCTTCCCCAAAGTACACGGGAGGCAGAGGAGGATAGAAGCTTCCAGATTGGCAGTCCTAACATCTGGGAGACTCTGAAGTCAGCTCAACCCAGACGCCCCGCTAAGCCCAGATTTACTCATCTATGAAATGAGAAATTCGCAGAATATCCACGGCCTGGCTGGTAGTTGTCTGACTAGGCGAGGCAGAAGAGCTGGTTAGCTCTTGGAGGGGCGGGGTTTCCTGGGTTCAAACCACTTACCAGTAAACTTGGAGTTCAGTCGCTGTAAACCTCTGGGTCCCCCCCCCCCATTCTTGTGGCTAGAATGGGGGGGTCATAATCACACCTTCCTCTTGAGATGGTGGCATAGAATTTGGCATCCGGGCAAGCTTAGCAAGTAGGCCTTCCAGACTTCACAGTCTTGCCCGGGTTTTAGTAATCCTCCTCCCGGGATGCTTTCTCCGCGAAGCAGGTGCATAGCGCAAGCCTAGGAAGTAAGTCAGGGAAAAGATCTCCAAGCCTGGCCTGTGCTCTGCAAAAACGCTGGAAATGAGGTCACGTGACAGGGTGACCTACTGCCAACTGAAAGTCTGACTTTTTCTGCCTGTCTCCCTGAGCCGACCCTAGGAAGTCTTCCCTAGAGGACAAACAGCCTTCGTGTCCCAGACAAAGGACAGGATCCCAGCTTGCTGTGTTCCTCATTCATACAACTATTCTGCCACAGAGAGCGAAAGCCACACCCCCTTTCAGAGCTGTGCAGGGCACGCTGAGCCCAAGTCGCCTCCTCTGTAGAGGATGATAATAAAGTGACTCATATGTGACTGTGTAAAGAGTAAATGGGCCTTGGGCACAGCAATGGCAGTGTCCGAAGTCAAGTAATGGTGGCTCCCCAGGGTATCCTAGGGCAGCGCGGTTGTCCCCCAACACCCCCCTCACCCCCTCAGAATCTACTCCCAGAGTCAGACAAAGTCATAGAGGGGGTGCCTGTGGCTGTTTGGGGTTGTCTGAGAAGCTTCTGAATAATTGAATAATATCATTCCTGAGGAGGCCAGGCCAGGCTCCTGTCTCCCCGAGTTATCGATACCTGGGAAATCTCCGCTAAAGGACGAACACCTGGCATCCTCTTTCTAGAGTCCCAAACCCCACGCACTTCAAGGTTGAATGCAGAGGACTCCAAGCTGGTGCCAAACCCTTGCCCGGATGGAGGGGACAGTGCTGTCACCCTGGAGGGAAGAGGAAGGCACATAGGACCGGCAGCCAAGCCGGGTGGATGCCACGCCTCCCTCACCGTGCCACCCTGTAGGCGATGCGGATGCCTAGAGCTGACAACATTAGTCGGGCGGGGCGGTGTGAGTAGCCCAAGCGATGGGAAATGCTCGGCCTGCCAGGCCACAGATCGCGCGGGCAAAGCCACCGAAGGAAGGCAAACCTGCATTCTGCTTTCTCTCAGCCTTCCAGAAAAGTGCATCAGACGCCGACTGGGCAGCGCCCCCTGGTGGCAAGGCCCTGAAGGGATCACACCCCAGTCCTGCCTTTGCTCAAGGAACTTCTGGCTGGTTTTGGTTCTAGAAGTGGCCCTGTAATGACTGTACTGAAGATTCTGCAAACTCACAGAGCTACCAGGATAAAAATGGTCTCAATGCTCCAGCCTCTGTTTCGGATAAGATATGGAAGACCCATATCTTTCATTCATGATTTATATGGGAAGCATATATCATTCATTAAAACCCCCTGGGCCTGAGAGATGGCTCAGAGGTTAAGACTCTGCTTTGCAAGCAGAAAGTCCTGAGTTCAGATCCCAGGCACCACTTTAAAAAAAAACTGCCAGGCAGAAACGGTAGCAGCCTGCACTTCTGGCGCTGGTGGGTGGAGCCTGGGAAATTCCTGAGCAGTGTGAAAAAGAGGTAGAAGCAATTCAAGTGATTCCCAAAGTCACCCTTGGTCCTCCACAGGGACACATGTGTCCTCTGACACACACGCACACACACATCATCGTCGTCATCCAAGGAGACATACAGTTCTGCAGAATGGTGGTCGAGTAGCGACTGTGTTCTCGGCTGAATGAGAAGGAACCTTGGATATTTGTTGCATTATAGTTCTACATTCCTGAACCTGCAGTCTATTTCTGGCTGTTCCAAAGTGTCTGTGCGCCCATTCGACAAAGCGGGGGAACGCGTGGGAATTAGCCAGGTGCAAGCGGAACTCTCCGGGAACAGTGCCCTCCTGGAGCTGCGCTGAGAGCAGCCCTGAGGAAGACCAGCCAGGCGGGGAGAGGGAGAAGGAGGTCCCCTGGCACCCCTAAAGCTCCTCCCTGCGTTGGAGCCAAGGTGGGAATGTAGCTCAGTGGTAGAGTGCTTGCCTAGCAGAGGCCCTGGGTTGATCCCCAGTATTGGGGTGGGTGGCAGGGGAGGGAGGAAGAAGAGGAGAAGCGAGGGGAGGAAGAAGATTGCTAAAGCGTAGGAAATTGTGTCATTTCTTTGTTCAGAACCTCCCCGTAATTCCTTTTGCTTAGCCTTGGGTGATGGAGTCCGTGGAAATAGTTCTCTGCTCCACAGAGACTGGCCGCTTCAGCTTCCTGCCGGTTGGTGCCTTCCATTGCACACTGAGAGGGTTCTGATCCTGCGGGAGACTGACGTCATGCAGTGAGCACGGAGACCCTCAGACCTCCTCGGGGTCTGAAACTAGACGGTGGTTCCAACTCACAGCCTTCGTTACCTATGGGCGGATCTTGAGCCAGGTGCCAAGATGGTGCCATCAGGAAGCCACCAGTCAGAACAGGCAAGTCCCACCCTTTCCTCCGGGACCTTGGGTGCTGTTCACAGAACCTCTCCTGAGGCCGGGGCCGCAGCATCAGACAGAGCAAACCCCCTGCTTCAGCGAGAGGCCGCGGAGCTGAGTCCGACTTTGCAAGAAGTGACAAAGGAAAGCTTCGAGAGGCAGACTGTAGCTCAGGGCTACTTCTTGGAAGGGGGGGGCATTTAAATCAGGCTGGAAGGAAGTGGGAATCACCCTGCTGGGTCAGTACCCATAACTTGCCATCTCCCTTTGCTAATCCCTGCTGCTGTGTTCTGCCACCCCGGGCGCCAAGACTTCCTCCCACTACCCATGTGCCCCTAGATCCCTGGCCCGTCTCAGCTTAGACCCCCTTCTGGTATGGGCTTTACTTGGTCACGGAGTTCATGATCTGTGCTTCCCACCCAGAGCTGGCTCCCAATGGTCAGGTCCTGGCAGAGCCCAGAACAGATAAATAAAAGCCTGGGATGGGCAAAGCCTGAATGGTTCCCATTGGCTGGGGGCAAAGCCCAGCATGGTTCCCATTGGCTGGGGGCAAAGCCCAGCATGGTTCCCATTGGCTGGGGGCAAAGCCCAGCATGGTTCCCATTGGCTGGGGGCAAAGCCCAGCATGGTTCCCATTGGCTGGGGGCAGGATATGGACTTGATGATCAAGGTCCGCTAAATGGGTCCATAGATACTTTCAGCCTGGGGGTGGGGGGTGGATCACCCAAGGTCAGCACACTAGCAACTGGTGTCGGACTAGTGAACCCCAACAGGACACTCAGCAAGAATGCGGGAGAGCAACCAACTCCCCAAAATGTCAGCTCCCACCTGTTACCCACCTGCCCAGGGAACGTCCGCCCCACCGTGGGCTGGGTCTTCTTTCATCGATCAGTCTCTGCAGACGTGCTCAGGGCTTAATTTAACTAAGCTACTAATCCGCTCTACAAATGTGCCCAGAACGCCAGCCTTCAATTACCGAGTTGGCACCTGTAGCTAACTATCACACCTGCATTTCTCGTTTCTAGCAGCCATGGATGGGGACGCTTTGATGGGTACAGCCAGAAGACCCCCCCCCCAGGGTGTCCTGTGGCCTCTCTGATCCTCCTGTGTACAGCCCCTATGGGATTCCGTTTCAGCCAAACAATATCGTCTGTCGTGGCAAATGAACTTAGTGCATCGGGTTCATGGGACTTTGCTGATCTTCATTTGTTGTATAAGAAAGAACGGCATTTGAGCCAGTCTCAAATCTAAGCTCCGGGGCACCGTCTGCTCTTAGGGCGAAGCACGCATCAATCCAGTTCAAAGCGCTGTGGGCGAGACGCTGTCTGAGCTTTCTGCAGACCTGACTCAGTTGGTCCCGAAGTGGAGAGAGACACAACCCCTTCTTTGGTTCAGGTTTGAATCCCTCGACACCTTCAACCACCCCATCTCCCGCCCCCACACACACCCCAATATCCTCACCTTGTCTATAACCCCTTATAAGCCTCATACTTTTCTTTGTCTCTAAGCGTGGAGAAGTACAACCCTAAATCTCAAAGCCCTGGCAAATTAGGATTGTACCAAACCTCTCATACCCCAGAAGACAGCGGCAGAGAAAAGCGAATCCCCTACTGGGGAGACCCCCCCCCCATGGCTTCCACTCAAGACAGGGACAACTCACAGCCCTTGGAACACTAGGGGAGACCAGCCAGGGAGGCAGGCGGTAGCGAACAAGCCTCTTCTTAGGGTTAGACACATCTGGACCCAGTTGTCAACAGCCTGAGGAGGCTCGCTTAAGCCACCATCCCCTGGGAACGGTTACCAGTCCCCACAAGACGTGCTGTGAAACTGGATGTAAGACCAGAGTATGATAAGTCCTTTTCAGTCTTCTTCTTCTTCTTCTTCTTCTTTTTTTCCTAAGGAAAACAACTTCCAATTCCCCCGAGGAGCACATTCCTTCATTGTGAAGTCTTCCCTACCCATCTTCCCCAGTCTCTCGGAAAAGAAAGGAAAACACGCAAGAACCTTGGCAGTGTCTTCAGTGCAACCTTCTTAAAACACACACACACACACACACACACACACACACACCACTTTTTACACACACACAACTTTTTATAGCTCTGTGAAAAAGTCTCTGCTGATGTCCACAATCAGAGAAAGGGGGGGCACAGAACGGAGCTGACACAATCTACATTTATTAGCAGTGAGGAGAATTAATAAGGCACCGGCGTCAAGTCTGCTCAGAGATCTGGGAAGCCAGGGACAGCTGGAGATCTGCTGGTCTCCCGGCTGAGTCTTCCAGATGTCTAATGGTTTGCAAGTCTAGATCGGCGCAGCTGGAAAGAGACTTGGCCATATTTCTAATGCCCCAGGGACAAATGCTTTTTCTCACGCATGCCAGATCTAATTGATCAGTAGGGGCGGCCTGAAACCCTATGTTGAAAAGGGTTCTGATACGTATCTGGATCCCTGGAGGGGGGGGGGCGGGACTTGATGCTGTAATTGATTAGCCAATGTCTGCCTCGGTTGGAAGCTGAGGAGTGGTAGCATTCACACCCTACGTAGGTTAGTCTTGCTTTATTGATGGAAGAGACTAAGTCCTAGAGCCTATGGGTTGCGGGGTTCCCTTAGGCTTCTCGGGGAAGCTGGCCACTTGTCAGTCCGTGGCACCCTGCTTCCGTCTCAGAACAAAAAGGTCAAGATCCAAAGGCCGTTTGGCCAAGAAGCCAAGACTGGCTTCGGTTAACGTGGTTCCATCGCTTGTCTCTTGGAAGCTATTAGTAGAACTGTTCGTCTCATAGAACTAACTAGTGCGTTCAACCAACGCAAGTGACCACCTGGTTGCGGGTCCACCCAGTGCTATGTTACGTGGGTAAGACTAGTTAAATGTTTGGATGCAAGACAGTCAAGTCCTCGGGGGCCAGTGGAGATGTTCTAACTGAGTGAAATCACTGCCTATTGCTCTTGGGTCAAGCTGGCCTGCCAAGTTGACTGTAACTTAGCCACACTACTCCCTCCCCGCCTGCCAGCCCAGCGCGGCTCATTTCCCTCCTGTCTCTGGAGTCTGATCTTGTTTCTCCTGACAGAAAAGCTGTCTGTGGTACCCTGGGCACCTGGCCAAGCCCCCTAGACCTCCTCATGCCTGCCGATCAGTTTCAACACCTCAAGTCCACAACAAAGTCCATTCTGACCAATCCTTGCTTTGAAAAGGGGGTACCACTTTCAATATCACCATCTGTATTAGGGTTCTCTAAAGGAGCAGAACGTATAGAATGGATGTGTGTGTGTAATACATGTAGAGAAAGAGAGTTTATTTATTGGATTGGCTCATGAGATGAAGTCTTGAGAGTCTAATAGTGGTTGCCTGGACTGCCTGGTTCTGAACATCTCAGCAGGGCCCATGTGGTACTGAAGGCCGGAGATATCCCAGAGTCTCTGAACTTCAGTCACCTTGGAGGTTCTTGCTAACCTTAACCATAACCCTAAACCTAACCCCAACCCTAACCCCAACCCCAACCCTAACCCCAACTCCAACCCTAACCCTAACCGAAACCCCAACCCCAACCCCAACCACAAGACCAACCCCAACCCCAACCCCAACCCCAACCCCAACCCTAACCCCAACCCCAACCCTAACCCCAACTCCAACCCTAACCCTAACCGTAACCCCAACTCCAACCCCAACCCTAACCCCAACCCAACCCTAACTCCAACCCCAACCCTAACCCCAACCCCAACCCCAACCCCAACCCCAACCCTAACCCTAACCCCAACCCCAACCCCAACTCCAACCCTAACCCTAACCGTAACCCCAACTCCAACTCCAACCCTAACCCCAACCCAACCCTAACTCCAACCCCAACCCTAACTCCAACCCCAACCCCAACCCCAACCTCAACCCTAACCCCAACCCCAACCCTAACCCTAGGGTTAGGGTTAGGGTTAGGGACAGCAAGGAGAAAGAGCGCTTGTGTCTTGCACTTCCTTTTATCCCGTCTGCTACTGGAAGGTCCCAGCTCTACGGCTGGGTCTCCCCCATCCATTGTGCAAGTCTGCAGCTTGATCAAGGGCTTGCCCTGAGCTATCGATTGATTCTTCCCAGCTGTGCCCGAGGCTCGCCCTGCGACCATCAAGTTGGCACCTGCGCATCTGACTCTCACAAGGCCCGAGAAGGGGACGGACTCGCCTGCCAAGTTGCCGTAGCCCCAGGTCTCCTGACCCTGATTCCAAGGTTGGGCCAGCTGCTCTGGGCAGATTCCTTCTGTCTGGTGGGCCCCAGTTTCATGCAGTCCTGAGAACTTCGGAGGATCCTAGGAGAGTGAGCTCCCAAGCAAAGACTGGGGAGCAGAGCTGGGGGTGGAAGGGATGCAAAAAACAACACGTGAAGGGAGCCTGCTGGGGGATTTAAGGCAGGGTACAGGCATTGGTAAGATGGCCAGACAGTAGGGCAGGACCCAGGGAGTGAGGAACATGACAGGAGGGTCCAGGGGTCCCAACCACCACCTCTTAACATTGGATAAGGAAAAAGAAGTTCTCTCCTGTTTCAAACACTTGTCCCACTGAGCTTTGGGAAATCCGCCCTGATCAGTCTGATTCTTAAATCCCCCCCAACGTTCCTCATCTTAAACTGAACAGTTCTCTTTCTCAGGATGGGGTGGTGGTGGTAGGGGAGGGGATGACAGTCCTTGCTTGGAACATTCACCAAAGTGTGAAAAGGCCGTCCGTAGAATCGGAAAAGGCTCAGACTTTGCGGAGAGACGGGCAAGAGTTGAACTCAGACTCACCGGACCCAAGCCAGTTAGGGAACTGAGTTTCCACACACCTTTCTGGGCCTCGTCAAGGCAGGACTTAAGGAGTATTGACCCTGGAAGGGTTGTGGCGAGGGCTGGGGATATCAGGGCTGGGGACATAGCTCAGTGGATAGAGAGCTTGGCTGGCAAGCATGAAGCCCCGGGTTCAATCCCCAGCCCTGTATAAACCAGGTGCAGCGGTGCGTACCTGTGATCCCAGCATTCAGAAGGTGGAGGCAGGCGTTCGAGACCACCCTGGAGTTCATGAGACATTGCTGCAGATACACAACAGGGAATGACGTGGAATGGAAAAGGGGGGCTTGAAGCCCTATAACCAGCAATAGGATCAGAAGTCTCCTGCAGCTTAACTGTCAGCTCTTCTCAGGAACACCCCGGTCCATCTATGCATCCTGCCAACCTGCCCGTGCTCTGTGCCCAGAGCCCTGTTTCTCAATCACAGCTCCCCACCCCTGCCCCTCACCAACCTCTTTAAGCAGGAGGACTCGGTTGGTGCTCCACAAGATCCTCCTGCAGCCCCCCCCACTCCTCCCACCCCACCTTATCCCCCACATTCCCTGGTTTTCCAACCCCTTATGTGTCTACTTTATTCCTCAGGCTTCCGTCTCCGGGGCTCTGTGTGTATGGGGCTGGGGGGGGGAGAGTCTTCGCGCTGCTTGCACACACACACACACACACACACACACACACACACACATACACACACACAGAAAGCATCCAGTTGCTCCCGGGCAGACGGCCAGCAATTGAGCGACCTGCAGTCTCCTCCCCAAATCACATTCCACTGGCACAGAACTTGCCCCGCCTGACGCCAGCCTCCAAACTCGCCCCCAGAGCAAACATTTCCAGTTGGCAGGCGGGCCTTGTTTTTCTGAGGTCCTAATTCAGTCTCCCTTGTAGAAAACAGAAAACAAAATGTGGGATTCCGAAAATGAAACAAAATAAACTTGGGAGGGGGGGGGACTTGGCAGGGAGTGGGGGGGTCAGAGTGTGTGTGTGGGGCTATGGCTCTTGGACCTGTGGAAAAAAATATATATAAACTTTCAGGGGAAATGCAAAGAGCTTTTAAGACACTCTGCTCCTCCCCACACACTGGGCTCCCCCCTGCTGGCTTTGAGGCCGAGACCAATTCATTGAGACGGCCGCTAAAAGACAGACTCTGTTCCCATTCACAGCTGAGAAGCAGCGAGTGGGAGAGAAAGGGGGGAGGGGAGGACAGGGAGGGGGGCTGAGGATCTGGGAGGAGGAGCAGAGGGTGGTCAAGGCTACAGGACTAGTGTTTGTTCCAAAGGGGAAATTGGAGGAAGAGAAAATAAACATGACCTGTGGGAATTTTAAAGTGGGGTGTGTAGTATCAGGGCCGGGTGCGTGTTCGTGTGCATGTCCTGGCGTGTACACATGCCTGTGGGCGCCTCTGGGGTTACCTTCTCAAAATAAGAGCAGCTCAGTGGAAAGATGTCCTAAGCCAGGTTCGGGCGGCAAGGGGACGAGCCGGCCAGGGAGAGCCAAAGCTGGCGCCCGGGCTTGCCCGTGGGGTCAAGCAAAGGCCAGGTGTCAGCCACGGAACGCCGCCAGGGCCCGTCGGGCAAGGAACAGGGTGTGTGGGGACAAGACGCGCCGGAGGTCGGTCTCCGCCCAGCTCTTAGTCCCCAGGGAAGAGGTGGGCTTGGTCCCGGGATGCGGCGTTCATCTGGACCGTCAGCGGAGATGACCCTGCAGTCGGGGAAGGGGAAGAAGGGGGTGGCGGGTGGAACTGGCGGGAGGAGACGTGGTCAGCCGACTTCAGAGTGATATGGTCGAGCCACTGTGCCGGTGAGCAAGGCTGCAAAGAATGTTCCGTCGGGGTGCTGGAAAGAACTGAGCATGCAGGGCAGGCCTCGATGGGAGCACCCCGAGGGAGCACCCCTTCTGGTCAAACATCAGCACCCAAGAGTGAGGGGACAGCCTCAGGAGAAGCCAGGCCGGCTACGACAGCCGTGCGATGGTGAGAGGGTGGAGGGTGGAACCCACGTGGCTCCGCCCTTCTCCAAGAGGCTGGCTCCCCACATAGGAAAGACCCTGGTAGGGACCCCCCGAGGACAAGCGAGGTCCCAGGGTGAGGTTGGATGGAGTCTGCAGAGGTTCAGCAGTGACGGCTGGAGGAGAAAGTCACACACACACACACACACACACACACACACACACACACACGCGCGCGCCCCAAAGGGAAGAATAGGGTCCCCCAAAGGGTTGCTGTGACTGGAACCACTGCTGTTCTTTCTACTTGTGACTCAGACTCCATCTGACAGGCTCCCTAAGGAGCTGAACTTCAAATAGCCACCCTAATAGGGGTGGGGGGGTCCCCTGCTCATTCAAGTGAAGAACGCCCACCCTAGACGAGGCCACAAGGATCCGTGGCTCCCCACTTCCTCCCCAGGCCCCAGCAACCTTAGAACTTCCCACTTTGTCTCAATAATCTTCAAGGAAAGTAATTAGCAGACTTTTCCAAAAGATTCTTTTTTTTTTAACCAAAATTCAAGATATTTATTAGCCCAAGGAACCAAGTTAGGCAAGGCGTGGAGAAAGCTTGAGGAAGAGTCCTCCGGGAGAGGTTTTAGAAGAAGCTGGAAATGGGTCAGAGTCACTATATCGTTTTGAGACCCCAAGGAGTGCTTGTGTCAACATTTCCTTATGTGTCAAGTTTCAGGGCGGCAAGTTGACTTGCTAAGCATCCTTCCAAATTGTGTGTGTGTGTGTGTGTGTGTGTGTGTGTACAAGAGGGCACTTGAGTGTGCATGTTTGTGGAGGCCCAAGGGTGGCATCAGGAATCACCTTGGATTGCTCTCCCTCCTTATTGCTTTGCTCAGCGTTTCCCAGGCTCTACCTTCCAGGGTCAGAATTGCAGACCACCATCGTTTCCCCCCAGAATTTTAACGTGGGATCTGGAGATCTGAACTCAGGTCCTTCTGCTTTTGAAGTAAAGGCTTTAACCCCCCGGCCATCTCCCCAGCCTTACTCACCTTGTGTTTGAGGCAGGGTCTCCTCCGAACCAAACACTGCTTCTGCTGCGTTTGCTGCCAGCCAGCCCTGAGACCCCACCTGTTTCTGCTGCCCCAGGGTTGAAATCACAGGGGTGCACCAAGCGCTCAGCTTTTTTTCTTCTTTTAACTGTGGGTTTGGGGATCCAAACTCCGGTCCTCATGCTTGTGTGGCTAACACGTTATCGACTGAGCCCTCTCTCTAGCCCCCAGATGTCTTTTTCTTAGTATTTTGAACTCAAAGGCTTTTATAACATTGGATGGGTTTCAGTTTCTTTGGGGGGGGGGTTGCTTTTTTGTTTTGCTTTGCTTTCAATATGTGAATGATCCCATTTACCCAGAGGGAGAAACTTAATTGGCAGCTGAGCACCCCCCTCCCCCGGCCCTGGTGGCATTCTCTAGCTTTCTTGTTTTCTGGTACAAGACGTGTCTGGTACATTTGCCACCCAAAACAGGGAAACAGGCAATTCTCCAGGAGGACTTGATGTGCTCAAAGGTAGCTATTTTTCTCTGTTTCTCAATCTTCCAGGAGAAGAACTTGAATCCAGGGCAGAGGCAGCTGAAGAACAAATGATACACACAGGAAGTGCGATTATCCAGATCCCAGGCTAACTCATCCCCGAACGGTAAGTTCTGCCAATAGTTAAAGCCACCTCCTCCACCCTTCCCACAATCTCTTTTGGATGAAATACTGTGGTGTGAGGCGCGCGGCCACTAAAATTATAGCTCTAGGGAATTGCTGAGCTATTGGAACCAAAGTTCCTCCAACCGCAAAGGTGAGTGTGTTTTAAATGAGGTATGTCAGGCGAACATCTTAGCATAGTGCAGGGCAAACAGAAAGCCCCAGCAAACCTCATGGGTTTGTGTTATTATCCGCCTGGGGACACCTGTGTCTTGTGCATCCTGGGAGTTTCTGGTGCTCGTCTCTGATCGTTTCAAAGGAAGAAGGTCTGTCTGGACCCACGAGGCAGGAGCGTTGGCAGCAGTGCATGCTGGGAACACCAGCACTTAGGTAGCAGAGATAGGGGGACCGAGGCTTCTAGGCCAACCTGGGCTGCACAGCCTCTCTCCCCATAACCCCCTCAAAAAAAACCCCAAAACAAAGAGGAGATAATGATGGAGACAAAGATGAATAAGGAGGAAAAGGAAAGAGGAAGAAGAGGGGAGAGAGGAAGAAAATAGAAGAGGGGAGGAAGAAAAGAGAAAGGAGAGAAGGGGAAAAGAAGGAGGCATCAGAAGAGGAAGAGGAGGAGAAAGAACGAGGAATCGAAGGCAGGGCTGGAAGGCAGCTTAGTGGCAGAGCACCTGTCTAGCTAGAGCTCCTGATTCAGGTGGGACACCCCCCCCCATCAAAACAATTCCACAGAGACACAAAGGTGACGCTAGGCCTGCTGGAGGAGGGGCCGCCAGGGAAAGAAGCCCCCAGGTGGAATCGGAAATCAGTGGGGAGACGGATATCTCCCGTGGCAGCACACACAAGTGCAAGGCACATGGGAGGCAGCAGGTGTGAGAGGGGTACCCCCCCAACAGTCACACGCATCCTGGGAGGACTCGGGAGAAGCCTGATGGGAAGTTGGCTGCGGCTCCTTCTCCTGTGTCTGCAATGGCAGGAGCATGTGCCAATGTCCTGTGGCTTCTGAGCCTGGATGTTTCTATCACACATGTGTGTGTGTGTGTGTGTGTGTGTGTGTGTGTGTGTGTGTGTGTATTAGAGGGCACTACGTGTCCCTGTGGGGGACCAAGGGAGACTTCAGGAATCATCCTGGATTGCCTCACCTCTTTTTTGCTTCTCTCTGGGATTTCCCAGGCTCCATGCACCAGGGCCGGATGTGGGACCTGGGATCTGAACTCAGGACCTTCTGGTTTGTGAGGCAAGTCCTAACCCCTGAGCTGTCTCTCCAGCCCTCTCCACCTTATTTTTGGAGACAGGGCCTAACCCCTGAGCTGTCTCTCCAGCCCTCTCCACCTTATTTTTGGAGACAGGGCCTCTCAGGGTTTTGGCGAGCCGAGATCCAATTGGTCCCTGTCTTGGCCCTCTCCCCATGTGTTACCTCTCGGGTAACAGTCAACCATGCCTTCCTTTTTTTGGTGGATTCTCAGGTCTGAACTCAGGTCCTCAAGCCCGCAGAGCAAGCTCTCCACCCACTGCGCCATCTCTCAGGTCCCTGTGCTCCGTCTTCATCAGTGGCTCTCCTCGTTGGGGGTGTGGAGCAGGGAGGAGAGAGCTGAGGTTGGCTGCAGCCTCTTGTCGACGCCAATAGCATGACTTTGCCCCCTGGGTCCCAGCATAACGTGTTCTTTTCCTTTGCTCCTGCTCCTCCTGAACATTCTCACGTGGCTCCAGCCCTCCCCCCAAAAAAAACTATGATCAGCCAGTCTCTGGGCCAAATATGGATTCTGAAAGAGCCACATGGAAGGGAGCAAGCAGCGAGCGAGGGGATGAGATGACGCGATCCAAAACCTAACACCTGCTGGGGCGGGGCGGGCGGGGGGGGGGGGCAGGGGCGGCGCCGGGCCCCACCTGGAAGAGCCTAGGAGCTGGCCGGAGAGACCCAGGGGATGGGGCTGGAGAGAGAGGAAGGATGGATGCATTTGCGCGGTGCAATCACATTAACCTCCCATCTCCAGGATGCCAAACATCTGGCTGAAAAGAGAGCCCGGGCGGGAACATCTGGAGCCTTGCTCGGGGCCAGCGACCAGGCAGCTGCGCTCTTGGCTCTCCGTCGGGCGGCATCTGCGTGAGGAACCGATGGGGGGTCCCCGCTGTGTGTTTAACATCGCATTTGGGCTTTTCCTTTGCCTTGTAACCAAAAACCAGACCCCAAACTGGTTTAAATTTGAAAAGGGAAATGCTTAGCTCACTATGGTCAAGGTCCCGTCCCTCCACTCCCCTTCCCCCATAACCCTGCCGAGGTCACCAACGAGGAAGCCAAGGTATCAGCCAGGATCCAGTTTATTATCACCTTCACTCCCAAACCAGCCCCCCCCCCCAGGTCCTGGGACTTCACTTGCCTTGTTCTTATCAGAAACATGAGATCAAGGCAAGAGAGGTTCAGTGAGTACCTTCTCCTGAAGGCAAAAACCTGAGTTCAATTCCTGGAAGACCACATGGAAGGAGAGATTCCTCTGCCCTCTCTCCCCATATCAAGAAAGAAAGAGAGAAAGAGGGGAGAGGGAGAGAAAGAGAGAGAAAAAGAGAGAAAGAGGGACAGAGGGAAAGAGGGAGAGAAGGGGGAGAGGAAAAGGGGGAGAAAGGGAAAGGGGAAAAGAGGGAGAGAAGAAAGGAAGGAGAGAGAAAGAAAGGAAAGGAAGGAAGGAAGGAAGGAAGGAAGGAAGGAAGGAAGGAAGGAAGGAAGGAAGGAAGGAAGGAAGGATGGATTATAAGTTCGAGGCCAGACCCTACCTCAAACAAACAAACAACAACAACAAAAAAAAACCAAACAAGGGCTGTGGAGATGGCTCAGGGGTTAAGCCTCTGCCTCACAAGCAGAAGGACTTGAGTTCAGATCCCAGATCACACATAAAATCTCTGGAGAGAAATGGCGGCGGCCTGCACTTTCAGTCCTAGGAAGCAGAGCTGTCAGCAAAGCCATAAGGAGGGAGAACAATCCAGGATGATTCCTGAGGTTACTCTAGGGCCTCCACAGGCGCACACAGTGCCCTCTGATATAAATTCAAACACACACACACCACCAACAACAACCAAGGCAGAACACATTGCTCAGTCAGAAGTCGAGTGTTCAGTAAGTGCAAAACTTTCTGCAGCACTGCAGAAAACCCAGAATACCTGAATTATGGCATGACATAGTTAGGCACAGGTGTCAACTTGATGGTTGAGGCTGAGCTCCGGGCACATTTGTAGATAATTAGTACTTGAGTTGAGCCCAGAGCGAACCTGAAGGAGATTGTCTAGCTGATGGGGGAGGCCCAGCCCACAGTGGGTGGGACTAGGCCCCAGGCAGGTGAATAAAATGGAGGAACCGTTTGAAAGTTGGCATCCTTGTATATATTTGGCCAGGCATGCTGGTCTGGCAGGTAAAGATTGTCGCTCTGTCAGATGCTGTGTGGAGATAGTGCGGCCAGTTCCCTCGGCCCTAGTGTTGGTGTGAGCTGTCCCGTCAAGCTGGACTAAGAACTGTAACCAGAAATCGTAAGAGAATAAACCCCTTGTGCCCGTAAGCCGTTTGATGGTCATTTATCAGCAACCATGCAGGCGGACTGCAACAGAGCTACACTAGGCAAATAATCGGGCCAGGTATGGAGGTTCACACGTGTGATCCCAGCACTCCAAAGACAGAGACACGACCCAAGGTAGCCAGACACTGCCTAAAAACTTAACAAGAGACGGCCGGAGGTGACTCCGTGTATGAAGCACTTGCGTGCAAGCATGAAGACCTGAATTCAGTCCCTCAGGACCCAATTAAAAAGCCAGGCATTGGGGCTGGGAGATGGCTCAATGGTTTAAGCCCCTGCCTCGAAAGCAAAGGGACCTGAGTTCAGATCCCCAGACATGCCGGATGGGTGCAGTGGTCCTTCTATAATTCCAGCCCTGGAAGGTAGAGACTGGGAATCCCATCAGACCTCACAGGTTTTGTTGTTTTTTTTTTTAAATATATTTATAAGTATTTTATTTATTCAATTGTGTGTGTGTGTGTACAACCACGGACAAATTCGGGAACCACCATGGACCTTGTTTACTCTGCCCCGAGATTCACAGGCTCCACCCTACCAGGACCAGAATCGCAGGCCGCCCCCGCTTCCACCTGGCGTCTATACGTGGGGTCTAGGATCCGAACTCAGGACCTTCAGCCTGCAAGGCAGAGGCTTAACCCCTGAGCCACCTCTCCAGCCCCCCTCACAGGTTTAATCTGGATTTGATTAGAAACCCAGGCTCATAACGGTAAGGTAGAAGAGTGATCAAGGGTGATTCCTGATATCATCCTTGCGCCTCACAGAGACATATGCACTCGTGTACATATATCCACACATATACATCCACCCTCGTGAAACACACGCACACACACGTGTGTGCACAAGTGTGCCCGCACCCACACACAAAGAAGAAGAAAGAGAATGATTTGAGGAAGATGTAAGTCTTGGAAGGCTGGTGGTCACCTTAACAATCAGAAGGAAACATGGAATTTCAGGGAGGTGCAACTAGACCCGAGGCCCCTGGAGTTTCACCAGCCTGGATTGCTGGGCAGGGATCCCATTGCTTTGAGACAGGCAGATGCTCTTACTGAACATTCTGGTTGGGTTTTGAATGCGTGGCCAAATGCAGCCCCGACTGCTCCTGCCCTTGGTCTTCATTGCTCTCTGGACAGGGACGGGCCGGCCTCGGAAGGCCTTGTCCGTGAACAACGCCCAGACTCAGCCGCCCTCAGCAGGTCTTTCCTATCTTCTCTTCTTGTCCCCTTCTTCTGCCTACGAGCTCCCCACTTCTTCAACCTCCCCTGCTCCAATACCCGCAGTCTCCTTTGTCCTTGAGATTTTTTTTTTTCTGGACCCCCTGCACGTGCCTACATTTCCCAGCTTCCTTTGCAGCTAGGCGGAGCTATGGTGAGGACATTCTGGCCATTGAGACGACACAGGGAGTCGGATATCGGCTCCCTCTTGGGCCCTAAAATCGCGACTGCCCTTTCTCCAATCTGATACTTGAAAATGGCGACTGTGTTTAGTGGATGGGCCTTTTTTGAGTCGTAGCAATAAGGACAACATTCTGGAAAAGGTCACTGGCCCGAGACCTTCTACTGTGTCTGTTTTATAAGTGACGCTTCTGTCTTGTCTGAGCCTCTCTTACTTAAGTTTCTGTGTCAGCAGTTGCCCGACCCTTTCCCCACCTCTCTCTCCTTTCCTCCCTCCCTTGCTGTCCTCTCCCTCCTCTCTCTCTTACCTCTTTTCCTTCTGATTCTCTCCGGCGCACTGCCCCTTTCTAAAGTAGCAGATGGTAAGAGCTGCCTGCCACTCCCTGGGCCGTGTGAACATGTCCCTGTCTCAAAAGTTGTGCCCTGCTGGACATGCCACCTCCCACCTCTTCCCCCACCCCCACCCCCGGGGCCCCAGGAGTCCCCTGTCTCGTCCAGCTCTGAGGGGCTGAGAGCCAGCCAGGGTGCCAATCCCAGGCAGCTTGTCCTGTGGCCTGAAGCCCAGTGCCTGACTCCGGTGTGTGACTCTGCGGGCTGTGGCGAGGCTCAGAACTGGACGCTGGCCTGGGCTGCAGACCATCTGGCTGTGCCCTCCGGCTTCCCCAGGAGAGGACGTTGTCGGATGCCAAGATGGCTGCAGCCGGAATGAACCGGGCACTGACCGCTCCTAACTCTCGCCTTCAGCCCCGTGCACAAGCTGCCCGAGTGGATGGAGGTGGCAGAGGAGGCTCTGAAGGGGGCATCACACAAACCACAGGCAAGCCCCTGGGGCCCAGTCTCCAGACGCCCCTCCAGCCTTCTGTCCCCCATCAGCCCTTGCTGGTGACAGATGGTGCTTTGAAGACAAGCCCTGGCCGGGGCCCGGGGGACCACGTCAGCTGCGATAGGTTTCCCCGGCTCGTCACCTGGCTCAACAGGGCTTAGCAGGCCCGGGGCAGAGCTGCGGCCGGCCCCATGGACTAGGAGAGCCCGGGGCGGCCGCCCTGGGCCTCGCTCCCGGCTGGTGATGGGAGTGTGGGCGCTCCACTGGGGGTCGCCTGGGATCAAGGCTTGGCACCCGTGTGCATCCCGGACAGTCTCAGAGCAGATCTAGACACCCAGAAGGCCTCTCCCGGGGGTCACCCCCGCACCTCCCTTCTTCCCTCCCCCCCCTCCCCTCCACCCCCTGCAATGCAGGTCTGTGATCCGAGCCAGTCCCCGACAAGAGGCCAGGCTGGGGACAGCCGCGCGGAGCCGCTGGGAGCACAGCGCCCGCCGCCCAGGCAGCGTCCGGGTGTGTGATGTCACGTCAGAATTCTCCGAACGCTTTCCATCTGGAGTCAATGCCACCCTCGCAGCTGCTCCCAGCCGGTCCCCTTGCCAGCCACAGACCCGATTGAGTGTCCGACCTTCTGGGGCCAGGCCTGGGGCAGGCTTGGGGCGGGCAGATTGAAAGGAAGCTTTTTTCTCTTTCTCCAAAAAACAAGCTCAAAGCAGGGAACTTATGGAGAACAGAACCCTACTTAGGAAGTGAGGCATGGAGTTTGGGGGGTGAGTGGGTGCAGGAGTATGGTGGTCATGGTAGTGAAGGCCATCTGGGAGGAGCCAGAGAAAACAGTAAAAACAGGAACACAGGCAGTGAGTGGGCAATCCCCCAAACACACACACACATGCACATGCACGCGCACGCACACACACACACACACACACACACACACACACACACGGCCCACTGCTGTGTAAGCAGATGGTCTCCAGCCACTTGTCCATCAATCTAACCAGCCAGCAGGACATAAGGGCAGCAGAGAAACCGCCTAGCAGAGTTCAGGCCACACCTGCCCCCCGTGGGCACATGGTCACCAGGCCCCATCCTTGAGGGTCACACACAGGTACTAGTCCACCAAGCCCACCTGGGTACTTTCATGTCCTTGGCTGAACACATAGCCGGGATTTGAGCAAATAGTTATGGAGGAAATACATCTTTAAAAAAAGAAGTTTATTCATTTAGAGTGTGTGTGTGTCAGAGGGCACTGTGTGTCCCTGTGGAGGCCCAAAGGTGACTTGGGGAATCACCCTGGATTGCTTCTACCTCCTTTTTGCTTCACGCTGGGATTTCACAGGCTCCACCCACCAGGGCCAGAAGTGCAGGCTGCCACCTGGCATTTTATACGCGGGACCTGGGATCTGAGCTCAGGACCTTCTGCTTGTGAGGCAGAGTCTTAGCCCCTGAGCCATCTCTCCAGCCCCCAAATACATCTGTTTTTAAACTTCACTTAATTAAAAGTAAAGTTATCATGAGCCTGTGAGCTGACTCGGGGTAAAGGAGCCCGTGGATAAACGTTAGTCTCTCTCCAGCCTCCTTTCGGACCTCTTTTGAGAGATAGGACAGCAAATCCTGAGACTTGGAATCTTCATTGGGGTGATTTTATGTGGGCTAAGCCTGGGAACCTCAGTCTGTGTCTTAAAGCACTCTGTCAGGGTCCCCTCTCCTGACCCCTGTGACCTGCTTCAACTGTCCCACCCTGCCCTCCCACCCTGCCCCCCGCACTCCAGTACTTACAGAAGCAAGCTTCACGGTCTCTAGAACATCTGTCGTTTTGAAACAAGGTCTCATTGTAGCCCAGACTGGCCCCAAAAATAGCTAAGTAGCCGAGGATGATCTTGAGTTCTTCTTTCATTTTGACATGTGTGTGTATGCATGTTCACATGTGTGTGGGTACATGTGCACATGCGTGTGTGTGAGCACCTATGTAGTGGAGACCCAAGGTTAGTATCAGGAATCATCCTTCATTGATCTACTTTATCTATCCAGGCAGGATCTGTCCATCAAATCCAGAGTTTACCAATATGGTAGTCTTAATAGCCAGCGTGTTCTGGGGAGCTCCCATCTCCTCCTTCTGAGGCTGGAATTCCAAGAGGGGTGCTATATCCACTCAGCATTTTATGTGTTTTCTGTGGATCCAAACTCCTACCCTCTTGTTTGCACAAAAAGCTCTTTAATTACTAAACACCTCCCTAAGCCTCTTTTTGTTTTTTTAAATAATGTGTTAGTTAGATATTCAGATATCAACCTGATCGTTAAAGGTCCAGTTCTTTGAAGAACTGATAGTTCAGGTAAGTCCTGAATGAGCCTGCAGGGGATTGTCTAATTGATATGGGAAGACCCAGCCCATGTGGGTGTGACCAGTCTTTGATGGACAGGATGGAAGGGACTGGTTCAGTCAATTGACATTCTCCAGCGTACTTTGAGAGTCTTGCTGTCTGGCAAGTGAGGTTTGCCTCCTTTCTCTGCAATCCTGTGGATATGGTGTGGTCAGCTCCCAGGTTCCTGGCGTTGGTGTGAGCTCTCCTGCTAAGCTGGAGTAAGAACTATAGTGGTGAATTGTAAGAAAGAATAAAACCTCTTTGTTCCCCTAAGTTCTTTGGTCATGAATTTATTAACAACATGCAGGCCAAGTGCACGTATGTACCTGCGTGCCCATTTGCATGTGGAGGTCACTAGAGGACTTTGGGTGTCTCATTCTATCACCCTTATTCCCTTGAGAAAAGGTCTCTCCCTGAACCCCCCCCCCCATGGTGCTGAGGTTACAGGCGCACGTACCACACCCAGCTTTTTATGTGGGCTCTGAGGACTTGAACTCAAATCCCGTGCTTGCACAACCAACACTTTTACTCACCTACCAAACCATCATCCTCCTGCCTCCGCACCCCAAGTGCTGGGCTAGCACCCCCATGCCAGGTTTACACGGGGCTGGGGATCAAACCCAGGCCTTCATGCATGCAGGGCAAGCTCTCTACCCATTGAGCTATATCTATCCCCAGATAGGTGATAGACTCTTGTCATCTGAAGCTTTCAACCTGGGCCCCTTTACCCGACCACCTTCTAGAATCTCTCTGCCTTGGCTCACATAAAGAGAACACCCTCCACTAGCCAACTGAGCTCATAATCCTGCCCTCTTTCTCCACACTGTCGGAATCACAAATGTTTGTCCGTCCGTGTACTTTACACCTTGTACCTTGGTTATTTATCCAGGTCTCCCTCGGAGGTGTGAGAACCCTTTTTTTTTTTTTTTTTAACCTTTGTGTGGGTTTCCCCATGCCAGGCCCCGCCCAGCGTCTGCACGCATCCCAGGCAAGTATGAGCACCTGGCCCAGAGCGGACGAAGATGGAAAAGTGCGCTGCGAGCAGGATTACGACAGGACAGGGATGACGTGATTCCGAAGCCTGGGAAGGCGAGCGCCCGCGTGAATCGCAGCCCTTGCTATTCTTGGCCACCAGAGCTATGCCGGGCTCTGCCGCAACCCAGCAACCCGGAGCCGCAGTCAGCTGGGGACAGAGCAGCACTGCGTCCGCCGCGGGTCTCTGCTGTCCCCTGCTGGCTGGCGGCGTCGTGGCTCCGCAGAGTCTCCGTTTCTGCGGGGGTGGGGAAGGGGGAGGAAGAGCATTGGGGGGCAAGTCTGCAGAGTTCCACCTCGGACCTTCTGAGGACACCCCCTGTTCTGTACAGGATGCCAGGAAAAGCCAGGAGCAGAGGCGCCCCCCCCCCCCGACCTTCCGGCTCACAACTTCACAGTCTTTCCGGGACCTCCTTTTCTTTCCCTAACCTGTTTCTTCCTTTGTACGATGAAGATGGTAGACTCACCCTTAATTTCATATCCCTTCTGTATTCATTAAAAATCATGCTTGGAAGCACTTTAACGCATATGAGAGACCCAAAGCAGAACTCATTGCCGTGTTATTTTATGTATTTGTTTGTTTACTCATTTATTCACTTATTCATTTGACAGGGTTATGTGTCCCAGGCTAGTCCTGTAACTCGCTGTGCAGCCCAGGGTGACCTTGAATGTCTGACCCTCCTTCATCCACCTCCTGAGTTCTGAAGACACAGGTGTGAGCCATCCTGCTGGGTTTTATGAAGTGCTCAGGATTGAACTCGGGGCTTCGTGCGTGCTAGGCAATCTCTCTACTAACTGAACCACAGCCTCCATTGCCGCTATTAAAGGATCTTGGAGACGCGCCCATTCCTCACCCCTTCTCTCTCTGGCTCTATGCAAGCATGGTTTTCTTTTTTGTGCTAGGGGGACTTGAACCCAGGACTTTATGAGTACTGGGCAACATGCAAGGCAGCTCATGTTCTACTGAGCTACATCCCCAGCCACATTGCCTGGGTGAATCTAAATAGAATTTCTCACCTTCGTCTGTTCACACAAACTGTGCATTGCTCCTGGTGCCAGATGGAGGTGTAGCACACATATCATACACACATACACGAATCATATGATGGTAAAGATAAACGCTATATGTATTTCACTGAGTGCTCTAATATATATGTAATATGATGTTTAACTAATCTTCCTGTGATCCTAAATAACACTATGCCCAGAATCCTTTTATTTATTTTTGTCCATCTCTTCAGCTAGCAACAAGAGATGAATCCGTAAATGATTGCATGCATCAACGGACTTTGCTGTCTTCCCCTCCCACATCCTTGCTCATGCCTTCCCACTGGTCTCCATTCTCTGCCCAGACGGCGCCCTTCATGTCATTTTGGATATCCATTTACATATACACATCTGCATATTTGAACTAGATTCCACATATGAGAGAGAATATGGAAGATCTGTCTTTCCCTTCCCTCAACCATTCACTCACTCTGTGCTTCCTCCAAACTCCTTCATGCCACATCCCCCCAAGCAACATCTTTTCTTTCTTTTTTAAATCTAGTTTCCAAATGAGAGATGCGTCTTTCCGAGACTGATTTATTTTGTTGAATATGATGATTTCTACCATTTTTCTGCAAAGGACACCATTTTATTCTTTTATCCTTATGTAACGGTTACTCTTAACTATTGCTGCGAGAGAACACTCAAAATCAATCAAATTAAGGGAGAAACGGAGAATTATTTAATTTATAGTTCCCAAGGGGAGAGATACAGTCTTTCACGATAGAGGCGACATGGCTGGTGGCTGAAGCTGGGACAGCTACGTCATGGCAGACATCCAGTCGGTTAGTGGGTAATGACTGAAGGCTGGAAGATTCCTGAAGAATCTCTCTTCTTCCCAGTCTTCTGTTCTGTGGTTCCTTTTATCTGGTCCATTACTGAGCAGTTCCAATGAGATCTATGGAGGTTACTATCGCATCTGGGGCTGATCTTTGTTATTATCCAAATAATCTCTTCAGGTGGTCTCAGCTGATCTTACTTAATGCCAGGTGTGTCAAGTTGGCACTCAGGATTAACTGTCACACTTTATTTGAGCTATATACATACCATGGCACATGTATGTGGTAGTCAGAGGACAACTTTCAGAAGTCGGTTGTCTCTTTTTTCCTTTCAGGTTCCAGGGATCGAACTCAGGTCTCCAAGTTTACACGCAAGCTCTTTGCCCACTGAACTATCTCTCCGGCCCTTTACTCTGTTGTGTATTCGTGTATGTTTTCTTTACTCCCTTCTCAGCTGTGGCCCTTGGGCTGGTTCCTTGTCTTGCTGTTGTGAGCAGGGTCGCAGTAAACTCAGTATACCCAGAACCCTCTGCAGCGTGTGGACTCAGATTCCTTTACAGTGGGAACCTTCTAGATTATTTTTCTGACCACATGTGATCCCTTCTCTAGTGTATTTCCTAGAAAGTCAATTGTTAGATGAAATGAAACACAGAGTGTGCAAAAAAAAAGAACAGAAAGGGCCGTTGTGATCGTGAGAGAGGCCAGGATGTGACTCCTGCAAGTGCAAGGCCCGGCATGGGGGAGTGGGGGGATGAAGGGTTTGATTGCAAAGTCACTCAAGTATCTTTAAAAATAAATAAATAAATAATAAATAAATAACTGACAAAATACAAAGTAGAGCTAATGCTCACCTGTAATTCCACGCTCTCTGAGTAATTACTGCTGATAACTGTCTACATTTCGTTTGTGGTGATGTGGTCATTTTATGAGACAGGGTAGCCAAGGTGTAACGGCCCCTCCCCGCGCACGCAGGGTCTTGTGTATGCCAAGCCAGCACTCTGCCGCTGAGCTACAGCCCTCTCCAACTCCTGTTCTTTTTTTTAAATTTTTTTAAATTATTTATTCAATTGTGACTGTGTGCGTGTGTGTATGTAGAACCACGGACAAATTCGGGAACCACCATGGACTGCCTCCACCTCCTCCTTGTTTACTAAGCCCCGGGATTCACAGGCTCCGCCCTACCAGGACCAGAAACGCAGGCCGCCCCCACTTCTGCCCGGCGTCTATACGTGGGGTCTAGAATCCGAACTCAGGACCTTCCGCCTGCAAGGCAGAGGCTTAACCCCTGAGCCACCTCTCCAGCCCAACAACTCCTGTTCTTGATATGCTTTTCCCTGTGACTGTCCAGGAGGGGCATTTGAGCCCACCTGATAGTCTCTGTATTTTGCTCAAACAGTATATTTTTCTGTGCACATTTATATATTTTTTTCCTAAAATGAGATTTACTGCTTGATTTTGCTTCTGTGTGCTAAACTTTAGATTGTGAGTTTCCATTAGTGCCCACCCATGTTTTCCACCGAGGTAAACACCTCTCTGCCATAGATCGTGGTTAATGGCTCATGGTCTATAATAATGATAACCCAATCATTGTTCAATAATTCCTCTTTCTTATGCACTGGAGTCACACAGTAGTCTCCCTTAGTTATGATTTTGCTTTCCACTGTCAACTGAAGTCTGAGAATATTTCTTCATGCCAGGCATGGCGGCCATACCTGGAATCGCAGCACTCAGAAGTCAGAGGCAGGAGGATTGTGACAAGTTCTGGGCCATCCTGATCTCCCAGTCTATACACTGAGTTCCAGGCCAGATAAGGCTAATATTTAAACAGAGAGAGAGAGAGAGAGAGAGAGAACACTGTGTGTCCCTGTGGAGATCCAAGAATGACTTCAGGAATCGCCCTGGATTGCTTCTACCTCCTTTTTGCTTCACTCTGGGATTTCACAGGCTCCGCCCACCAGGACCGGAAGTGCAGGCAGAAGCTGTTTCCACCTATCATTATTTTTTATGTGGGACCTGGGATCTGAACTCAGAACCTTCTGCTTGTGAGGCAGAGTCTTAACCCCTGAGTCATCTCTCCAGCACCAAAGCACACATTCTTGAATCAACTTATGCATTTATACATATTTAAAATATTTCCTTGCGACAACTGCAAATAGGTAACACATCTGTTACAATAATGTAATGAGATTGATTATTTTAATAATTTGGTGTTTATGTACATTGTACAATGATTAAGTTAAACAGAGCATCGTTCACAAAGAGGCAATATTTGGTGAGAGCAGAAGATAGAAACTGATCAGGCAGTTCTAGGACAGGGACCCCAAAAGTAAGCAGTTGTGCTAAAAAACAGAAATGTCCTAGATCTTGTAGGTAGTTCTGCCCTTACTGGGGGGCCTATAATGCCAGAGGGGAGTTTGAGTCTCTAGGTCCTTGTTTTCTCAAGGGTGTCCAGCTGGTCTGACCAGCTTCTGCCGTCAGTCCTATAAAAGCCCCCAGATTTGCAGCTTGGTGTTACCGCATTTCCTAGGACCTGTTTCTGCTATAGTTCAGCCTGCTTTCTCTCTCTCAAGCACTCACATAGAAAATCTGTAATAATTTCCATCGAACTCAACAAATAAAAAAATGGATACAAATAAAAAGATTTCTTGTGGGTTAGGTCTCCATTGCGAGAATCGAAGCACGCGTGCTGGCGAGTCTATGAACGCAAGAATCCAAGCGTACGCGCTGAGCATCTGTGGCTCCGTCCTGCTGTTTTGTATTGGTGGGCTTCTCCCCCACTCCCTGCAGTCCTGAGCTCCTGCAAGCTTGTGTGCCACTTCACGAGGCTTCGCCTTCTGTCCTCCACATGTGGCCGCTTCTTCCATCGCTGCCCTTCAGCTGTCTGTCCGTGTGGAGATGGGACATGGATGAAATCACTTCCGGATTCCAGGGGAAGTGTAGGGTACAGACCCTCATTCAGCTTCTCTGCATTTGAGCTCTATAGATAGAAGACAGCTAGATAGATGGGGAGGTGATAACTAGACAAAGTACATGATCGATGATGATTATGAATAGTTAGATGATAAATGACAGATGAGGACAGAGATAAATATTAGATAGATCTATAGATGATAGATGAGTGGATGATAAATAGATAACAGATGATCAATGATGACAGGTGATGATAGAGGGATAGATGATAAATGATAGATGATAGATAGATATTAGATAGATGATGATAGATGACAGGTAGGTAAATGATAAATGATAAATAATTGATGATACATGTTGAGTGGGTTGATATAGCTAGATAATGATGATAATAGATGAATATTGATGATGATAGGTAGGTAGGTAGGTAGATAGACAGACAGACAGAGATAGAGAGAGAGAGAGAGAGATAGACAGATAGATAGATAGACAGGCAGACAGGCAGACAGGCAGGCAGACAGGCAGACACATAGATAGATACATAGATAGATAGATAGATAGATAGATAGATAGATAGAGAGAGAGAGAGAGAGAGAGAGATAGATATAGATAGATAGATAGATAGACAGACAAGCAGGCAGGCAGGCAGGCAGGCAGGCAGGCAGGCAGACAAAATGATTGGCCCGTACAAGGGCCACCGAGCCAGACTTTGGCAGTGGGAAGTCAGAGGCATGAGTAAGGGTGGGTTTCCCGGGACCAAGAAGAGCTGGTGTTGAGAAGGCAGAAGCCCAGCACCGTCCCTCAAGCTGAAGAACTCTCACGTGCTCTGAAGTGCAGTCCGGGCTGGGTGGAGACCAAAGGAACCGAGGAAGACGAGGGAGCCCATCCTAACAAACACGAGAACTTGAATTTACAACCCTAGAACCCAGGTAAGAAGCAAGTTAACCCCAGTGCTCAGGAGTGGAGATGGGGTCCCAGAGGGAATCTGTTAGCTGGACTAGCCAAGTGGTGGGGTTCAGCAAGGAACCCCCCGCAGCAAAGCCGACAGTGGAAGGCATGTGTGACCTCTGGCTTCACACACATACGCACCTTCCCACATGCACGTGACTGTGGATGCACACAGGCATGCACACCACATACAACACATGCTCTCACATGAATGTGAACATGTGTACCTGCATGCACACATGCTCCTGTGTACATGCAAACATATGTCCACACATACATGCACACTACACACATTCCCATGGACATGTGAACATGAACATATGCATACACACATGTTCCCATGCACATGCGAATATGCATGTACACATGCCATACATGTTCCCACATACACATGAACATACCTGCACACATGCTCCCAAACGGATGTGAGCACACATACACGTATGCACACACATGCTCCCTTATGCATGTGAGCATGCAATGCACTACACACATACACATGCAAGAAGGGTTAAGGCTCATTGGAAGAGCTTTAAAAAGTTTTTAAAGTGGGGGCTGGAGAGGTGGCCCAGGGGTTAAGCCTCTGCCTTGCAGGCAGAAGGTCCTGAGTTCGGATCCTAGACCCCACGTATAGACTCTGGGCGGAAGCAGGGGCGGCCTGCGCTTCTGGTCCTGGTGGGCGGAGCCTGTGAATCCCAGGGCAGAGTAAACAAGGAGGAGGTGGAGGCGTCCATGGTGGTTCCCGAATTCGTCCGTGGTTCTGCACACACACACATACATACACACACACACAATTGAAAAAATAATAAATAAAAAATTAAAAAAAAAAGTTTTTAAAGTGAAAATAGAAAATAATAGCAGCAATAGCTAGAACTGGAAAAAGAGGCAGGCGGATCAAAATTCAAGGTCAGTCAAGAAAAATAATAATAATCCTAGCAATAATAAAAAGCTCAACAGAAAATGAGAAAAGTAATATTAAGGAAACGACATGAAAAAGACTGTGACAATTTTACTTGACAATTGAAAGCTGAGCCTTTGGACACACCTACAAAGAACGAGTGCGTGAAGTAGCCTCTGAACAAGCTTGTAAGAGTTCTTTTAGTGATGTGGAAAAACTCAGTCCTTAGTGGGCAGGGCCACTCCCCAGGCAGGTGGGTAAGATGGAGGGAAAATTGGTTGGCTTTGGCACATTGGCAAGCTATTCTCTCTCCATTCTTCCTGTGGAGATCAGGTGCTTTCTTTCCTCTGCTCCGCATGGATTCCATTTCCCGGCTTTCTCTCATGGCCGCCCAGACTCCGCGAATGTGAGTTCTTCTCAGCTCCTTGCTCCTCATGGATTCCACATCTGGGGTCCACGAGTTCATTCCCGGCTTTCACTTGCCCTTCATGACACTCTATGTCTAGAGTCCGGGAGTTCTGTTTCGGCTCACTGGCCCCTCACAGACCCCATGTCTGTGAGTTCTGTTCTTTCTCTCCTCTAATAAAACTCTGCCTTAATCCTCTACACATGTTCTGGTTCAGTCTTCAATTCCCAAACACAAGAATCTGGAGACATTAAAAAAAAAAAAAAAAAAAAAAAAAAAAAAAAAAAAAACAGACCCATGACATTTTGGCGAGCCAGCCAGGAGAGAAGGTCACGAGAGGTAGACTCCTCCAACCAAGGTAGAGGAAACTCTCTGCCTACCTCTCCAAGCAGGCTCTCGGGGAAGGGAGAGGACAAGGGTACTTTTGAAGTGGGGGAGGGACTGTTTTAAAGCCCATGTGAATCTGTGAGTGAATGGAAGTCCGAGGTGGGCATCCTGCAGCCCCTCAGTGCTTGAATCTACAGCCCCACCGCAAGATCCTAAGATCAACGCATAGTCCCCGGGTTCAAGTGTGTTCATTCTGCGGTGGTCGTGGCATACAGTCTGTGGTGGTTTCCGGCTAGAATGTGATCGCGAGTCACCCACAGCTGAGTCCACTATGGCTAAGCCACACCTAATTGGCCCTCCTGGGGTGTGGCCAGGCGGGCATGGGAATGATTTCTCATGAGAGGGTTACCCAACCTCTGTTTGTCTCTGTCGAATGGTGGGAATCGATTTTTGGCTTTTTGTTTCTTTGGTCAAAAGGAGGGACTTTATAGTGGCGCTCATTCTAACGAAAAAGTGCTTCCTATCTGGACAATGGCCACCCGTCTCTCTAAAGAGAACAGGGAGCTCATCTCTCAGGAAGCTTCAGTCATTAGCGGCCCACGCACCTGGTGCCCCTTTAGCACTGTTCGTCGTGTTCGCCCAGATCCAGGTTCCCTAAGGAGGGGGTCTCCCTGTCCTAAATCCAGGGACTAACCTAATAACAGGCATAGTATCCTCTGTCTCAGATGGGACCTCCAGTTCCGTCCTTCTATGGAGTCCCCTCAAATGCACCCTCAAGAACTGGAGAATGTTCAATCCCAGTAACCTGAAAAAGAGCCAACTCATGAAGTTCTGTTCTCAGACATGGCCTCAGGGCATCTGATGATGGGAAGAGATGGCCCTGGGAAGAGCTTTAAACTATAACACCATCCTCCAACTAGATCCACTCTGCCAAAAGACAAGCAAATGGCAGGAAGTTCCCTACATTCAAATTTTCTTTTCTCTAAGAGACCATAGAGATCTCTGCCATCTAGAAATCCTGGAGAAAACTTTGTCTCCAAACAAAGATGCCTTCGAGACTAAGATGGAACAGGAATTTCCTAACTCCAATCCAGGATCTTCCGCCTCAGCCTTGAGACTAAGCAGGGTCCATGTAATCCGGCCCCAGCATTAGTCTGCCCGTTGGAGATCTCGCCAGATACATTTGGGTCAACTCAGGTCCGCATTCCCTCTTCCTTGCAGGACCTGGCCCAAATTAAAAATGACTTAGGGAGTTTCTCTGAGGGCCCAGATAAATTCACAGATGCTTTTCAAACTGTGAGTCGGGTGTTCACCCTGGCTTAAAGGGGTGTAATCTTACTTCTTTTTTTTTTTAATTTTTTTAAATTTTTTTAAATTATTTATTCAACTGTGTGCATATGCGTGTGTATGTGCGCGCGCGTGTGTCTGTGTCTGTGTGTGTGTCTGTGTGTGTGTAGAACCACAGACGAATTCGCGAACCACCATGGACGCCTCCACCTCCTTCTGCCCCGGGATTCACAGGCTCCGCGCTACCAGGACCAGAAGCGCAGGCGGCCCCCGCTTCCGCCTGGCGTCTATACGTGGGATCTGGGATCCGAACTCAGGACCTTCCGCCTGCAAGGCAGAGGCTTAACCCCTGAGCCACCTCTCCAGCCCGTAATCTTACTTCTGACACAGCTATCTCTCAAGACTGCAGAAACAGGCAGCAGAAGAATATTATCAAAAGGAAAGAGATGTACCTAGGAGAGCAGACAACACCCCCTTACCTTCTACTGGCAGCGAGGCAGTCCCTAGGTAAGATCCACCAGGGAGCACTGAATCTGAGATTGAGGAATGGATGAGAAATCACTTCCAGACAATTATTATTGAAGGACTCAAGGGAATGAGGCAAAACCCCACAAATTATAATAAACTCACAGGAATAACTCAGGCCTCAACCGAATCTCCTAGGTTATTCCTCCACAAGCTTTCTGGTTAAGCCAGAAAATCTAGAAAGGAAATTATCCTCGATAACAGGTTCATCACCCAGGCTGATATGGTATATGAAGGAAATTACAAAAGATGGCTTTTAGTCCAGAAAAGGATCTAGATGATATCGTTAAAGTAGCTATGAATATTTTTTATAACAGAGAAGAAACTGAAAGGGAGGAAAGAGAAAGAACCAGGAAAGAAAAAAAAAAAATCAAAGTTTGACCACGGCCTTAAGAGAATGGGATAATAGGAATAAGGCAAACCTAGCAAACAACACAAAATCCCTTCTGATAGGGAAAGAGAAAAAACAATACTTAAAATGCACCCAGGGGACTGGAGAGATGGCGTAGGGGTTAAGACTCTACCTCAAAAGCAGAAGGTCCTGAGTTTGGATCCCAGGTCCTACATAATAACGCCAGGCAGATACGGTGACAGCCTGAACTTCTATTCCTGGTGGGTGGAGCCTGGGAAATCCCAGAGTAAAGCAAAAAGGAGGTAGGAGTAATCCAGGATGATTCCTGAAGTCATCCTTGGTCCTCAGGGACCAAGGAACACACAGTGCCCTCTGACACACACACACACACACACACACACACACACACACACACACACACACACACGGGAGGGGGAGGCTTCTGACTGCTCGACAGCAACATGAAGCACAAATAAAGCAGTCGGGCCGGAAGATGGCTCTGTGCGTGTGAGTCATGATTCTCTAGAGGAGCAGGGCTGGTAGAATAGGGTGTATGTGTGTACGTGTAAATCCACTGTGTGTGTGTGTGTGTGTGTGTGTGTGTAAGGGAGTTTATTAGGTTAATTGACAAGATAAAATCTGAGTGATCAACCGTAGCTGCCTGCAGTGCTCAGTTCCCCCTCAGCACTCCCAGCCCCGCGTGGAAGACCCTAGAAAGTTTCCCAGTGGCCCCCAGCTTGCTCGGGGCTTAACTCAAACCACTCACTTCTCGCAACTGTGCCCAGAGCCCAGAGCCCTCGGTGCCACGCCGACACTAGTAGGGCAACTATCACAGTGTCCTTGGCGTAAGGGGTACTGGGGAAGGGGAAACCCTAGAAGCAATAGTTGGACAGCAGCCCCGGTGGGAACGGTGGGTCCCTGACCTGAGTCTCCCCCCACCCCCCGCCCTTAGAGAAACTTTTCAACAAATAAATAACATTGCGTGGGACTACGGCTGGTGGGACCCAGCATGCAAGCTTGGCGAGATCCTACACAAGGCTGAGAGGAGAGTTATTTGAGTTAATGACATCCCGGGCTTGAGTTCCCAAGGTATTGCCTCAGGGAAGGAGCGAAAGAAGTTTCGAGAAGTTTTTCAAGACCAGGTCAGAACCTCGCGGGATTGTTTCCGTGGGAAAAATGGATCCAAGTTTTATCTTTTTTAGCTGACACCACCTTTTCCTAGAATATAACCTGCTTTAAGTTTAAACAATACCTGCTTCCCCTCCCCCTCGTGAATGTGCAAATGTGGGTGTGAGAACAGAGTCCAGCACCAAGAATCCAGCAAGGCTGGGGGAAGTTGGGGGGTGGGGGTTCCACACTGAATGTGGGTGTTTTATTTCTTTGAAAGGGCTGGAGGAAGGGAGGGATCGAGGAAAAACAGGAACAACAGTGAGAAAAAGAAGCCAGACAATTATGCCGCAGGTGCAGGTGGAGACCAGAGAACAAGAAACCAGTTCTGAGATGGCGAGATGGCTCATGAGTTAAAGCCTCTGCCTCACAGGCAGAAGGATCCGAGTTCAGGTCTCCAGATCCCCAGTGTGCACATAACAGCAGCCCACACTTCCGGCCCTGAGGGCGGAGCCTGGGAAACCCCAGAGCAAAGCAAAAAGGAGGTAGAGCAATCCAGGACGATTCCCACTGTCACCCTTGGGCCTCCACAGACACACACACTCAAGCGTACTCTTGTATACACGTACACACACACACACACACACACACACACATATACCTACCACCTGCAAAATATACACATATACGTACACAAAGTTTTTTTAATTAACTTACCTATTTTTTTAACTTTATTTTGCATGTCTCTGTGTGTGTGAGAGAAAAAGAGAGAGGGGAAGAGAGAGAGAGAGAAAGAGAGCGAGGACACCATGCCCACAGGAGGTGGTGAGATTGTGTGTCCCTGTGGAGGACCAAGATTGACTCCAGGAATCATCCTGGATTGCTTCTACCTCCTTTTTACTTCGCTCTGGGATTCCCCAGGCTCTGCCTTCCAGAGCCAGAAGTGCAGGCCTCAGTCGTTTCTGCCTGGTGTTTTTACATGGGACTTGGGATCCGAACTTAGGACCTTCTGTTTGTGAAGCAGAAACTTAACCCCTGAACCATCTCTCCATCTCACAGACAAGTTTTGTTTTAGTTTTGGAAGGATATTGAGGTACTTATCTCTACTTCCCTCCATCCCCCTCCCTTTTACTCATCAATCCATCCCACTCCTTCCTACCCTCCTGCCTCTCCATTTCTGTGAGCCCACCCAGGGTTCCCTCTGGCTTGTCTACTCTTGTGGGGGTTCAGGCCTCTGTGGCATACCACATGTCCCCTCCTCGGGCCACCCCACTGATAGAGGCATTTTCCTTCACTGATTCAGCTCTAGTCCCCAAGGTTTCCTCTGCATGTAATTATCTCTCTTGAGTTCCTCACTAGTCTACGGGGCATGTTGGTGTGTCAGTCATTGTGCAGGTCTGGTCAGGACAAGTCTCCCTGCAGTGAGTTCCTGGATGCAGCAGCCCTGCCCTGCCTCAAATGGAGCATCTTGTCCAATGGTGGACCTTCCCATCTTAAGGTTCTTACGATCTCACCACCCCGTCTGGAGATGATGAGATGGGGAGCGATTAAGTGAGCATTGCCGGGTCACTGGTACCCCACATTCTGGCGGCCATTGCTGTCCACTTCCCTGCTCTTCCCCTGTCCTAGGCTGCGTCCCGTCAGGGTGCTGAGATCCTCTAGACAGGAAAAGTTTTAAAGATGGCTGGGGATAAAACCTGGCGGTATAGGGTTTGCACAGCAGATGAAGGGCCTAGTTCAATCCCTAGTTCTAAAACAAAACATAACAAAACCCTCGTGGAGCTAAGTTTTGGTGTTGCAACCAATGGCGATTTGCTCGTAGAATCGATATTGCCACATTGGAGAGATGGCTGCGGGGTTAAGTCCTTGCCTCACAAGAAGGACCTGAGTTGAGATCCCGGATTCCAAGTAAAAGTGCTGGAAAATAGCAGAAGTGGTGGTGACATATAATTCTGGTCTTGGAAGGCAGAGTCTGGGAAATCCCAGAGTGAAGCAACAAGGAGATGGAAGCGCAGGGCCGGAGATGGATGCTCTTCAGAGGGAAAAGATGTGTCGAGACTCTGAACAGAAAATGACTAAACCGGAAGATTTTCTTTCCAAGAAATGGTTTTGTTCTTGTGCTTCTGGTTCCATGTACCCTTCTCCAAGTCTCTCTGTCACTTGGCCAGCGTGATGGCTAAATCTCAAATGTCAACCTAGGAGGCGAGCCTTTGGGCACACCTATGAGGATTTATCTAGTTAGGCCAAGCCTACAGGGGATTTGCTCCGCCCAACACGAATGGCACCATTCCCCTTGCCACAACCTAGAAGCTTCCTTTGGTGATGGAAGGTGTTTACTACAGAAAATCACAAGTGGCCAAAATGTAGAAAATGACCTCGCATTGCTCCGCCTAAGTCATCATCTAAACCCTCCCCCGCTACAGACACTCTAAGACTCAGGAAGCCTCGAGGAAGCAGGGCGGCAGGAATATAAGAGCCCAAGGTGGCGAGGGGCACAGCCAGATGGGCCTCCAGCTCCCTGCAGCTGGGCCTGCGTCCACGAGACCCAGTGATTGGCCTGTCTGCAGCTGGGCCTGCGTCCACGAGACCGAGCGATTGGCCTGTCTGCCTCGCACCATGAAAGAGGACAGACCGCAAGGGGCTCCACGCCTCCCTCAGAGACCCCCAGAGAGGGTTAAGACTGGATGGGGAAGAAGGGAGCTCCTCTCCCCAAGACAGGCTCATTGGTATACGGTCCTCAGTGCGAGGACATGTGCCGCTAATGGGAACCCAAATGGGATTTAGTGAGACACACACACACACACACAGAGAAACACATACACACAGACACACACAAATATACACATATATACACATACAGACACACAGACACACACACATACACACACAAATATATACATACATATACACACACAGACACACAGACACACACACAAATATACACATATATATACACATACAGACACACACACAAATATATACATACATATACACACACATACAAGACACACACATACACAAATATACACATATATACACACAGACACACACAAATATACACATATATATACATACAGACACACACAAATATACACATATATACACATACAGACACACACAAATATACACATACATATACACACACAGACACACACAAATATACACCTACACACAGACACAAATATACACATACACACACATAAACAAATATACACATACACACACATGCACACACACAGAGACACACATACACAAATATACACATACACACCCACAGAAGGACGGGAGAGCAGGAATGAATCAGGTGGGTAAGAAGAAAGTTTCTAGTGGGGAAAAATGGGGCAGGATTGGGTAAGGAGGGGTGAAATGACAGGAATACAGGCATAAAGCCTTAAAGGGATATATATATATATCCCTTTATATATATATATAGTGTGTAGAGGGCACAACTTCTTAAGTGCCCCAGGCCTCGCCCCCTCTCTGGGCGCCCCTCTTCTACGGCCTCAGTAGCTCGCGGACTTTGGAGATCATGTTGGAGCAGAACGCGTGCGCATAAACAGCGGTTTCCTTGCGTCCTGCCGCCCTTTGTTCCAAGAGTCTAAACCGGAGAGACCCCCCCCCCACTTCCCACCTTCCCTTCCCTGGCTCTGGCCTTGACCCTGAGGTTAAGGGCGTGGCTGGCCTGGCTGGATGTCTACGGTCCTTTCAGAATGCCCGCTTGGCATGGGGGTGATGGCTTAGAGGGGGTGGGGTGGGGCTCTGTCACCAAGCAGGGGGCCGAAGCCAAGCTGTACATCTGACTACCCGGCCACAGCCCTTAAATAGCCTCCAGGATGGCTCTGCCCCCCCCATGCCCCAGCCAAAGGGACCTGGCTTAACTTCTAGGATGTGGTGTGGGTCTCCAGGGAACGCTAGGACAATACCCGGCCCCTTATCAGCAGCTAATCCCGTCCTGGCCGTGGGTGACTTCCGTTCTCAGAAACTCTTGATTGACCACACGGTGGGTTGGCCCGAGTCAGCCTTCGGCGTGTGCGAAGAGCCAGACTCACAGAAGCAAACACCTTTGAGTCTCCCAGCACGGCTGGCTTCCTCCTGCCCCTGTCATGAGCTCCAGGAGCCCCAAACGAAGGAGCTAGAAGCAGAGACCCTTGGAGTCAATCATACCCCTCGCTCACGGATGAAGCCCAGAGAACTAGACCCCCAGGCCAGAGTCACACAGCAAAGACCAACTACCCAGGCCCCGCCTTTGCTCCTCCCCCTTTTATGCTTCAGCGAAGGTGAGAGGTTGGACTCGTTGGGCTTGTTTCTGCTTAACCTCCCAGGCTACACTGGTTCCAGCTTGGGCATCCACGCTGGGGTTCAGCATAGCAGCAGAAAGGGCCTCAGGTAACCCCAGAAATAAAGAATTCTGCCCAGAACAGGGAAAGACCATGAAACCCACATGAATCAGAACTCCAAATGGTCAGGCCCTTGGTGCAGTGTGATCCCAGTACTGAAGAGGTCGAAGCAGGAGGATTAGAATTCAAGACCAACCTGACAATGGAGGGCTGAGCTTTGCTCCCCGAGGAATTATTCACTTGGGAGAGTCCCTAAGCAGGCCTGTAGGATTCTTCCCATGTGAGAAGAATCCGTCTGCAGTGGTCGGACCACAGCCTAGGCGGACAAGTAAGATGGTGAGAGCCGCTTGGGTTAGCATGCTTAGGCGTGCTGGCAGGCTCAGGGAGAAAGCGTGGCCCTCTCTCCGCTCTTCATGTGGCCATAGTGTGGCTAGTTCCCTCAGCTCCTAATGCGAGTAAGAACTCTGCTGTGGAGCTGGACTAGGATCTGCAGCCAGAATCATAAGCAAAAATACAGCCCTATGCTAGTTAGAAGTGGCACTTGGCCACCAAGACCTTCAACCCCCTAAAGCACTTCCCTTCAGAGTCGATTTGCAAAAACAAAGCAGTGTTAAAGCCCACAATCCTGAGGGGCATTAGATCAAAGATGGCAAAGTTACTGATTCTCCTTTGCAGCCAGTAGGTATCTCATGAGGAGACATTGTCAAAGTTCTATACTGTGTCCTTGAATGGTTTGATGTGCGACTACTATTGTGATCTAGGCAGATACTGACCTACTGATGTCTCTATTTCCATTAGTCCTTCTCCTTCATTTTATTTGAACTTCTAAGGAGTAAAGAGCCTTTCTTTTTTTTGCTTATTTACCCAGTTATTTACTTAGGGCAGTGTGGAACAATTGATACTCTCCTTGGGCTAGAGAGATGACTGAGGGATTAAGACTCTGCCGAAAAATAGATACTTGTCCTGTTCTGTGGATAGCAATCTGTTGCAACTAGTATTTACTTTGCTATTCTAATTGTCTCAGAGATGTCGGCAGGAACAACTCTTCCCTGTGGTTGTGCTATCTTTGTGTAATGCCTTCATCATTTAAAATTTTTTTTAATGATTGTTTCTTTTTTAATGAAACTCTTAATTTACTTAGTGAATGATTTTTGGATGCATGTGTGTGTGTGTAATCAGAAGGCACTGTATGTGCCTGTGGAGACAAGGGTGACTCCAAAATCATCCTGGATTGCTCGACTGCCTTTTCGCTTTACTCTGGGGTTTCCTGGGCGGAAAGTGTGGGCCGTTGCCTTTTTCTGCCCTGTGCTTTTAAGTGGGATCTGGGATCCGAACTCAGGTCCTTCTATCTGCAAGGCAGAAATTTAACCTCTGAGTTATCTCTCCAGTGCATTTCTGAGTACTTTTTAAACAATTTATTTATTTGAGAAGAGAGAAAAAAAGAGATCAAGCTCATCAGGAATGTTCTAGAAGTGCCACACTAAGTCATTTCACTGGCCCAAGTTTATGGATTTTTTTTTCAAATACTTTCATCCATGAGTACAGAACTTGTGGATATGGGGAACTGACTGCCTACAGGATGTCTGCAAGGATCTCCACATCTAACTGTCCCTATGGTAAGTGATTGGCTCGTAGCAATTCCTCGGCTTCCAACCCCATATAGCACGGCATATCCCAATCTTTTGTACTTCTGGACTCGTTACATGGTTTCAATAGTGAAACACCTGGTACAGTATCGTATTTGTTACATTGTGAAATACTGTTTGAAAAAGTTTCCGGACTTCTGGGGCCTCCCTGTTGTCTTTGTGCTTGGTCTTCTTGAGACGGGGTCTCTTGTAGCCCAGGGAGACCTCCAACTCTCAAGGACCAGATGCTGTCCTGGAAGATCAGATCCTCCTGCTCCCACCTCTCCGGGGCCGGCATTGCAATCATACAGCACCATGCCTAGCTTGCAACGGCTTTCTTTTCTGTTGGTGCCTAACTGTTGCAATAAAGCTCTGACCCATAGAAACATCCATTGACTTGGGAGGAAGCGAGTTTGGAAGTTTGGAGGTTTACAAAATTTCTTATTGTAGAATTGGGATGAGATATCATTTTTCACCATTAGGTGGCAGCACTGAACCATCATCTTTGAAAGGCGGCTGTTGGTTTTTAGGTGGGTTTGCTTAGCCTTTCATATATCCTGGGCTGGCCTTGAATTCGATATGCGTCTGGGGTGATACCTTGACCTTCTGATCTCTACCTTCCAAGTGATAGAATGTGCAGGTATGTGTCACCACACCTGGTTTATGAGGTGCTGGGAATCGAACCCAGGACTTCCTGCGTTCCGGGCACGCACTCTACCAGCTAAGTCCTGAATGTTGGGGTTACTGACCTCTCCCCCCACTGAATCCGGTTCTTGAAGAGTCTTAGTAATAAAATCATACTACATTAGGGCGATCTAGCCCCCCATGGACCTCTAGTGCCATGGGTTCTTTTCCAGCTGCCTGCTTCTGATGGAGACCCCCTAGCCCCTCATGGCATTCCACATCTGGAGTCCATGAGTTCCAACCTTTTTCTTCTCTAATAAACTCTACCTTAATCCTCAAAAAAAATCATACTACATTAGAAATAACATCAAAGATTCTCCTGAAATATTAAATGTCAAAAAGGTGTTTTGTTTGAGAGAGAGAGAGAGAAAAAGAGGCACGTGTGTACCGTCGTGCCTGTGTAGAGATCAGAGGAGAGTTTTCAAAAGTTGGTTTTCTCCTTTCACCATCTGGGAGCTGGGGATTGAACTCAGGTTGCCAGGTTTATAGGTAGGCGCCTTTGTCCAGCGATGGAGCAACCATGCTGGGAAGGTCTCTGACGGCCTTAGGAGGTCTTCCCCCCCCCATTACCCTGAAGGAACACACCCTTCACCAACTTCCCCCAACCCTCTCTCTGTTCTCGAAATGATATGGAGACTATTTCTCCACTGTAGCTCAGTCCTACCATGAGGTGGACACAAGGTCGACTGGGTTGCGCCCCAATATGAATGGACCAGTGAGATGGAGAGAACCAAAAACTCCAGTCAGGTTTGCAGAAACTGGAGCTAATCAAGGAGGAAAAGCCATTTTTCCTGGGCTTGCCCAATGTATAAATACACCCGGTCCTGGCAGCCACCTTTGGTGCCTGCCCCTCATGGCACTCATGTCTGGACTCTATGAGTTCTTTTCCAGCTCCTTGCCCCTCGTGGCTGGAGTCCGTGAGTTCCATTCTTTCTCTGCTCTAATAAACTCTGCCTTAATCCTCTACACATTTTCTGGTTTCAATTTTTAACTTCCAAACACAAGAACTCAGATACATACAGACCCTAGAGTGACCCCGCAACAATATAATGAGAAAATGTTTTTTCTTTTCATATCTGTGTGTATTGGGGTGTGGATATTTGCACTTGAGTGCACCTGTCTCTGTGGAGGGTCAAGGGTGATATTAGGAATCATCCTGGATTGCTGTTCTACCTTATGGTTGGGTCCCTGGGTCCCTAGGAAACCCAGAGCACGTCATTAGGCTAATCTGGGTAGCCAGCCTGGGAATCCAGGCTCCACCTTCCAGGACTAGATTGTAGGCAGGCTGCCACACTTGCCTGACATTCGTCGCTGGGATCTGGGAATCTGAACTCAGGTACCTTTGCTTTTGAGGCCATCTCCCCTGCCCAAAAATATTCTGTCAGAAAGAAATCTCCAGCAGGAGGCCATCAAGTGTGCTGGAGAGAAGCAGTGACGGAATGACGCCTGCAAAATGTAAGAAGCAACTTGCAAATTAGAGAGCAAAGACCTTGGGGCTGGAGAGGTGGCTCAGGGGTTAAACCTTTGCCTTGCAGGCGGAAGGTCCTGAGTTTGGATCCTAGACCCCACATATAGACGCCGGGCGGAAGCGGGGGCAGGTTTCTGGTCCTGGTAGGGTGGAGCCTGTGAACCCCGGGCCAGAGTAAACAAGGAGGAGGTGGAGGCGGTCCATGGTGGTTCGCGAATTCGCCTGTGGTTCTACATACACACACACACACACACACACACACACACACACACACAACTGAATAAATAATAAAAAAAATTTTTAAAGATATTTTAAAAAAAAGAGAGAACAGAGACCTTGTGCCAAGCATGTGTGCTGGCAAAGCTCCTGCAGCAAACCTGGGAACTCTCCCCCAGCGTGACCTGGCCACGCGGTGCCTATGCCGCCACATCATGAAGCTTGGAAGGTTACCCCAGGGCTCGGCAGGCTGCAGTGGACAGAACTTACTGGAACAGATTCTTAACCTCTGACCTTCACACCTGAAATGCCCTGAGGCTCTGGGGCCAGGAAGGACTGTAAGGACACATAAGGACCCGGGAAGATGGCTCTTTGCCTTCCAAGCAAAAGGACCTGAGTTCTAATCCCCAGATCCCACGTAAACATGCCAGGTGACCTCTTATCCTGGCCCTGGAAGGCAGAGTCTGGGAAACCCCAGAGCAAAGCAATAAGGAGGTGGAGCCATTCCAGATGATTCCTGATGCCACCTTTGGGCCTCCCCGGGACACACACTCAAGTGCCCTCTGGCACGAGGTGCACACAAGACATAAACCCAGAGTCTCGGAGTCTAAAGCAAGACCACTCAGCACAGCTAACACGAGGAGAAGATAGACCCACAGCAGAACCTTGTGATCTACCTGTAGAATACAACAGTCAGACAAGGGAGGTCAAAGTATCTGTGGAATTACCTCCCCTTCCCACCGGGGGTCTTAGATCTGCCTATCCTGCTCCGTAGATGACAGGACAAGAGACAGCCAGCTGGCAGTGTGTCTGAGGGAGGAAAGAAAGGGAAATCGGACGGGTGTGGAGGTGTCGATACCCTGGAGGCTGAGGCAGGAGGATCACTGTGAGTTGGAAGCCAGCCTGGACTGTTTTGGTTTCTTTCCTTTGCCCCCTGATAAAAGCAACCTAAGAGGAAAGGGGGTTACGCATCTCACAGCTCCAGCTTACAGTCGTTACTCCGGGAACCACCCTGCCCCAATTATAAGCGAGTCTCCCCACATCACTTAAGTAGTGGAGATGGTCGTTCACAAGCGTGTCCACAGAGCTTTCTCCCAGGCGATGCTAGACTGAGTCAAGTTGACAAGTGAGATTCACCATCGCGGCTCTACAGTGAGCTCATGCGCTAGGGAATACAGAGCAGCTTAGAGGGCTTGCGGAGCACACAAGAAGCCCTGGGTTCAATCCCCAGCGCCCCATAAACTCCTGTGGTGGTTCACGCGTATAATCCCAGCACTGAGGAGTGAGGTGTCCTCGGCTTCATAGTTGAGGCCAGACTGGATATGACAGAGAGAGAGAGAGAGAGAGAGAGAGAGAGAGAGAGAGAGAGAATGTTTAGGAGACACTAGAAAGAACTTCCCATCTTCCAGAATCTGGTTACATTTCCTGCTGACTAACCGTCAAAAATTTCAAACATTGAGAGTTTGCTGGCCCGGGAATTTCTCAAACGAGGAAGTTAAAAACAGCGCATGAGCTCTCTTTACCTGGGAACAGAACGTTTGCCACCTTGACTTCAACCAGGTCAACTGGGCTCCACTCTCATCCCTGTGACGCGCCTCAGAGTACCTCTCCCATGTTCACGTTTACAGAAAGGAAATCCTTCCAGAGCCCAGAAACAGTGGGCCAGTTCACACCTGGGGGCCTGATTTTCAAACTGTGCTTCATCTCTGACACTGGTGGCCAATGACATCTTTGGAGCAAGGTAATGTTGAAAGGCACAGACACAGTTATATATGGGTGTCATGAAGATACACCCAAGGGTGAGGGTCTCTCTCTCTCTCTCTCTCTCTCTCTCTCTCTACTGCTTAAATCTAAAGCATGGACTATCTCTCATCTCTGCTTAATAAACTCTCTAACTTTGCTTCTGACTGTAATTCTTTTTTAAAAAATATTTTATTTATGGAAGTGTTCGGATGGGACCTAATGGATGCACACACAGACAGAAGACATGGAGACTGGCTGGAGACAAAAATAAGTAGGGGGGGGAATGGGAGGAGAGTGGGTGAGTTAGTTAAGGGATGAAAACATATAAATTATATTTGTATATGAAAGCTTCAAAGAAAAAAATCTTATTTTATTTATGTGTGAGTGAGAGAGAGAAAGAGAGAGAGAATGCGCACGCCATAGCACACAAGTAGAGGTCAGAGAACAACCTTCAGAAGTCAGTTCTCTCCTTCCACCATGTGGGCTTCCGGGGATCGAACTCAAGTCTCCATGTTTGCACGCAGGCGCCTCGCCCACTAAGGCATCTTACAGGCCCCTGAAGTTGTTTGCTTGTAGCATAGTCAAGGCCTCCTGTGGGGGTGTCCAGGGGATCCCCTCGGCTGTAGGCAGCAGGGCTGGGCTGCATCTCCCCAGCATGGCTGACAGGTGGGTAAGCTCTAGGGTTGGCAGCAGGAGCAGGAGGAAGGCACGTGTCACCTGGGTCGCTGCTTCCTGGCAAAGCCTCCTGGTAGCTGTCAGAAAGATGGCTTCCTGATTAGAAGCATCCTGGTGCTGCTGTCTACCTGACATGGCCAAACATGTGTTTACACCAAGCATAGTGGGGCAGAACTGCCATCTCAGCTGAAGATGATTACAAGCTCAAGGTCCTTTCAGCTGATCTGGACTATGTAGCAAGACAGCAAGACGCTCCCATTCTATATATGTAATATCTATGATTTATAGATACATGGATGTTAAGGTGGTCTTTCCTGTGGAAAGTTGAGCCAGTTGGGGGTTGTTGCAGTTAGCCTGTATGGTTGCTAATATATTCACGATCAATTGACTTAAGGGAACAAGGGGTGTTATTCTTGGCTTACCTGTCCCTTACAGTTGTGACTCCAGTTTGACAGGAGAGCTCACATTCATGCCAAAGGCTGCAGTGGACTGGCCACACGTTCACAGAACAGTTGAGAGAAGCAGGCTTCCCTGACCAGACAGTGTCTATCCAAGGGTGCCAACTTGCTTAGCGTAGCAGTTAGCCGGCATGGTGGCTGATAGAATCATCCTCAAACTACTAATTCTCTACAAATGTGCCCAGAGCTCCAACTCTCACCTGTCAAGCCGGCACCTGTGCCTTACTATGACACTTGGCCAGTTCGCTCCCTTACATTCACCTACTCAGAAGACTGTCCCACCCACCCGGGGCCGGGCCCTCCCCATCAATCAGACAGTCTCCTGCAAGCTTGCTCAACTCAATTGCTGATTCTTTGCAAACGCACCCAGAGCTCTAGACTTCAATGGCCAAGTTGGTAGCAGTAGCCATCTACCACACGAAGCCACAAGTTTAATTTCCAGCCCTGTAGGCACTGTGCATCTGGCAGCTCAAGACTGGAGTTGGGGGGGCTTGGGGATGGAGGCCAGAAGAATCATGGAAAGTTTGCAGCCGGCTTTGTCTACGTAGCAATGTTACAGACCAGCCGGACTCTTTAGGAAGATCCCATTTTTATCAATTAGTCAATCATCCAATCAGTCCGGGATGACTGATTTCCAGGAATTCCTTTGTCCGGGACGTCCAACGTGGGATCCAAAAGGACCACACGCAGCCGTCCCCCGCCCCAACGCCCCCAACCCTCCAACCCCTCCCCCCCCCCGCAGGTGCATTTCCCAAGATTCTTGGCCAGAAGGACAAAGGGTTTATGTAACCTGCCAGACTTAGTCACCAGCCAGCTGGCAACTGCCCATCAGAATCTGGGCACCTTGGGCTCTTGTGGTAAGATGGGCCACCTGCTGTGAGCGATGCGGGAGGAGGGACGTGTCAAGTGGCTGCCCACTCCCAAGGAACCCAGAAGAGGGGAGCCCCACCTCTCTCACTGTGCCACTCCCCAAATCGGCGCTAGGAAGGGCACAGGTCTAGCCCATTGCATCGTGGGAAATGGTCCCTGTACTCCTTTTCCTTGTGTCCCAGTCACTCACCAGCTGCGTGCACAGGCTGGCCCTCGGGGTCACAGTGACCAGGCTGTTTTTCTTAAGGAAAGGCCAAGGCTCCCTTCCCTGGAGAAAGACAGCCGTGTGTGCCAGTGCTTGGATTCAAGTCCCAAATCTGCCGAGACTTGCATGCGTGTAGCTCCTGCCCTGGGTGCCCGCGTGCGTGCGTGTGTTTGAGACAGGCTCTCCTTATCCCAGGCTGGTCTCCAACTCAGCCAGCTGAAGTCGATGACCTTCAACTCCTCCCCCTCTGCGTCTTTGTCTCCGGAGTGTTGGAATTAGGTCTGGGGAGCAGACCCAGGGCTCTCCGCATGCTTAGGGACCATTTCCCATGATGCCATGGGCCCTCTGAGACACCCAGGTACACAGACGCCCAGGCAAAAATAATAATTAAAAAAGAGAAGAAAATCTACACATACTGCAGGAGTTGCTGGTATTTGAATCGAAGTCAGCCTTTTTTGTCGATTTCCAGCTCAGTTGGGTGCAATTTCCACCCCAGATAACTGCGGTCAAGCCCACAAGGCTGTCGCCCCCCCCAACCTCCCTCCCCCCAAGCCAGGGTCTAATGCTGCGCATTGTCTGTGCTTCCAGTGGAAGCCAAGTTCCAGGTAAGTGAAGCCAAGAAATGGGGGCTGCCCGTTTCCTCAGCCCCCACTGGAAGTGCAATAGGGACTCAGAAGCCTTTAAAAGCCAGTGACTCTTCACTTGGGGCTGTAGCTGCCCAGTGGGTAACTGAAAGCCTGGCAAAAGGCCGGCACCCCGGGCTGGAGAGGTGGCTCAGGGGTGAAGGTTCTGCTTTGCAAGCAGTAGGACCTGAGTTCGGGTCTCCAATCCCAGGTAAAAATGCCAGGTAGAAATGGTGGTAGCTTGCACTTCTGGCTCTGGAAGGTGACCGGGAAGTCTCAGAATAAGACCATATTAGGAGGTAGAGGGCCCCAAGCAAAGCAGAGACCCCAGTTCTCCTGAGGAGCTGTGCGCTCTGCAACCGAGAGCCCAATCAGGCCCTTCCCTCCTGAGAGAGTTTTTTCAAGCATTTTGTCATGGTGACAAGAAAAATAACGCCTACACCCCACAAGCAGTGTAAGCCAGATCTTTTGGCTAAAACCCTGGCTTCTGGCCGACCCAACAAGCTCGGCTTTCCGGCCAGGCTGGATGGGTCAACAAAGCAGGTGAGTCATGGTGAAAAGCAGAGATGACGCTACATTGCAGAGAGGAACAGATGAAGAGGTCACGTGACTTCAAGTCCACCTTTGGAGTATTGACATGAGCTTTAGGGTTAACTGGAGGAAGGGCTGGGAGGTTGGGGGGCTGTCCTGCTTTGATCATGTTCTAGTTATCGTTCTGCAAGATGGTCCAAAGAAGTTCTGGTCTTTCACTTGAGGGACTCAGTCTGGTTTCTTTTTTTAAAAAAACTTTATTTATTTTGCGTGCGTGCGTGCGTGTGTGTGTGTGTGTGTGTGTGTGTGTGTGTGTGTGTCAAAGGATACTGTCTGTCCATGTGGAGGGCCAAGGGTGACTTCAGGAATTTTCCTGGATTGCTTCTACCTCCTTTGTGCTTTGCTCTGGGATTTCTCAGGCTCTGCCCACCAGGGCTAGAAGTTCAGGCTGCTGCCCTTTCAGCCTGGCATCTTTTACGTGGGACCTGGGATCCGAACTCAGGACCTTCTGCTTGAAAGGCAGAGACTTAAACCTTGAGCCATCTGTCCAGCCCTGGTTTCTTTTTTTTATTTTTTTTAATTATTTATTTAATTGCACGCGTGTATGTGTGTATGTGTGTGTAGAACCACGGACGAATTCGGGAACCACCATGGACGCCTCCACCTCCTCCTTGTTTACTGTCCCGGATTCACAGGCTCCACCCTACCAGGACCAGAAACGTAGGCCGCCCCCGCTTCCGCCGGGTGTCTATACCTGGGGTCTAGGATCCGAACTCAGGACCTTCCATGTGCAAGGCAGAGGCTTAACCCCTGAGCCACCTCTCCAGCCCCCTGGTTTCTTTTTTTAATATTAAATTCTTTTTTAAAATTTTATTTGTTTAATTAATGTGTATGGTGTGTGTGTGTGTGTGTGTGTGTGTGTGTGTGTGTGTCTCAGAGGGCACTGCACATGCCCATGGAGGACCAAGAGTAACTTCCAGTCATTCTCATTGCCCTACCTTCTTTTTGATTCGCTTGGAGTTTCCTGGGTTCGCCTTCCAGAATGGAAATGCAGGTCATCACCATTTCCACCTGGCGTTTTTCCGTGGGTTCTGGAGATCTGAACTCCGGGCCTTCTGCTTGTGAAGCAGAGTCTTGGCCCCTGAGCATCTCTCCTGCCCAAGAGTCTGGTTTCTAGAAGATGGTCCCTTCTGCCCGGGATGCTCCTGAGCTGACCATCTCCAGCAGCTGCCTGTCTGAGGTGTGATCTGACTTCATCCTTCCTGAAATCCAGGTTACCTGAAGGTCAGCCTGAAAGGGGGGGATGAGGCAGGTTGGGTTCTTCAGAGACCGACATGAGGAGCTGCAGGTAGTAACGGAGCCAGACAGGAAACAGAATCAGGCATGCCGGCCCTTATGTCCGTCCCGCTTTGGGCCGAGGATGCTTTTCAGCAAAAGGAGCTCCAGAGTGCGGGTTCAGCAAAAGCAGGGGCCTGGGAGGGGTGGGAGTATGGGGAGCTAAGCTGAGACCCCCCGCCCCTCTCCAGAACTTCCGCCCCTCTGGGATCTCAGACCTGCTAGATCAACATTCGGCCAAGCAAACAGAGATTGCCCTCTGAGCAATCAAAGCACACCCCAACACCCCCAGCCGTGGCTATTTGCTCAACATCAATCCCACTGGGGACCAGAAGTGAGGTAATGATCAGCCAGACCACAGCTTGGGCAACGCTGCTGCTGGGCGGATTTCTGCTCCTTCCCTCTCCCCCAGATTCCCTCCCCCCTCCCCCAGAGCTCATGACACTGTCCCCAAGATAGGCCAGAACACTGTCACCCCAAACAGCCCTGCTGATCAGATACCTTCCCTGCAGTTCCCAATGACTTCATTTTTTTTTCTGTTTGATTTGGTAGGGGGCAGGGCAGTGACTAGGCAGACGGGCTAGAACTCCCCAAGTCTACACTATGGGCACTGTCAACAGAGCTGGGGAGACACAGCCTTGCACTGCCGCAGATCCTGAGGTGTCGCCTCCTTGGGGGTGTCCCCTCAGGTAAGGTCAGAGTCTCGACTACCAAACAGGAAAGAATTTCAGGGGGCCAGCAAGCAGGCTCAGCGCAACACTGATGATCTGGGTTTGAGCCTGGAACCTATGCTGAAGAAGCAAATACAGATACAGTGTCTCCGCCCATAATCCCTGCACTTCCAAGGCAGCATGGGAGGGGAACATGGGAGAAGAGTCTAGAAGCGTGAGGCCTCAGCACAGCAGCGGAAATGATAGAGACCTCGCCTAAAAACAAAGTAAGGAGAGAGCTGACTCCCAAAAATTGTCCTCTGACCTCCACATCCCCTCCCATTACAGAAATAGATGGATGGATGGATGGATGGATGGATGGATGGATGGATGGATGGATGCTAGATCTTTTTTTTTATTCGAGAGCGAGAAAAAGACACATAGACGTACAGAGACAGAGAGACAGGGACAGAGAAGGTACACGCATGCACGCCGCGGTGCATGAGTGGAAGTTAGTACTCTCTACCATGTGGGCTTCTGGAGATCAAACTCAGGTTGCTGGATTTGCCAGCAGGTGCCCGAGCTGCTTAGCCGGCTCATTGGTCCCAGAGAGACGGATCTGCAAAAGGAAGGTTTCAGTAAGATCAGAGTAAGACAAAGCAATGACTATATTAAGCAGAAATAAGGGAGAGTACAGGATGCAGATGTAAAGTATGGGTGCTTACTGAGGTATATGGGTGCATACTGAGGTGGACTAAAAAAAGGCAGCATACGAAATTGGGGTGCATTCTCAGCAGTGAGTCATAGCTAGACTTCTTTACAATGATCGTGCATACGTATGTACGTATTCATGTATGTATATACACACACATATATATAATTTTGTAGCATTCCATGTTTCATTGCTCAAAGGATGTAATTTGCAACAAGATCTAAAGATTGAGTAAAGCTAAAGTTTTAAGTAAAATTTAAAAGTTTCAATTAAAAAAATATATGAACTGGGACTGAGAGCTGCTCCGTGAGTGAGAGCATTGCCTCACAAGTAAAAGGACCTGAGTTCGGATCCCCAGAACCCACATAAAAAATGTCAGGAGGTGGTTTGCAATTCCTGCCCTGGAAACCGCAGAGCAAAGGAGATAGAGCAATCGAGGATGGTTCCCAATGTTACGCTTGGGCCTCCACAGTCACACACACTCAAGTGTCCGACTCTTTTACATACATATAAACAGGCAAAAAAAAAATTACATATATGCTGTTTTTTACCTCTCTTACCTTAAAGAACTTCCCGGCTAGGGGTGTAGCTCAGTTGGTAAAGGATTGCTGTGTGTGCGTGAGTCCCTGGGTTCAATTCCCAGCACTGCATAAACCGGGCCTGGTGGTGGGTGTCTATAACCCTAGCCCTTGGAAGCTGAAGGCTGAGGTCAAGGCCTTCCTCAGCTACATAACAAAGTCAAGGCTAGTTTGGGCTTCATGAGACCCTGTGCCCAAATGATAATAATTATAATAGTAATATGCTAAGTAATAAATAAAACAATCTGACTTGCAAATGAAGTGGTAGGGATAGCATGATGGAGCCTTTAGATTTTGGAATGAGAGAAAAGCGTACATACAGTTACACTCAAGGCCACAACTCTGCTAATCCAAGTAATTATGTTTGGTATGTTATACACCCTCGCTTAAAATGTCTTTACAGACAACTGTACGTGCGCTTTCACAGGCAAATTTGATTTTATCAGCTGTTGAAATTTCTCGCTCCTGAATTCCGTAGCTACCCTGCGTTGGGTTTCCTTGTCTTTCTCCTGAGTCAGGTCCCCCTCCTCCCCATCCTTTTTCTGTACCTCAAAGAAAGCTGAGATTGGGGGCAGTGAGACTCTTAAGAACCTAAAATGGGAAGGTCTGCCCTTTGACAAGACGCTCCACTCAAGGCAGGACTGCTGCATCCAGGAACTCCCTGCAGGGAGACTCGTCCTTACCAGACCTGCACAATGACTGACACACCAGCATGCCCCGTAGACTAGCGAGGAATGCAAGAGAGATAAGAACATACAGTGGAAACCTTGGGGACTTGAGCTGGATGAGTGAAGGGGAGTGCCCCTATCAGTGGAGTGGCTTGAGGAGGGGCCATTTGGTATGTCTCCGAGGCCTGAACCCCCACAAGAGTAGGCAAGCCACAGGAAACCCTTAGCATTGACTAGGCAGGATGGTGGGAGGGAGTGGGATGGGTGGATGAAGGGAGGGAAGGAGGATAAGAAGGAGGTGGGAAGGAGGGAGATAGGGATAAGTACTCACTATGCTTGTAAAACTAGGAAAAATTTAAATTAATAAATGCATCCCAGTTCATGGGATGAGAAATCCCACCAGGAGGCCAAAACAAACAGCCCCCTCCCCAGCTCCCGGCTCTGAGAGGATCGCACGAATCAAAGAGAATCATGCTAAGGTCTCCACCGGCAACCAGTGCAGCTGAGACATCCCCCAGGAAAGGAGAAGTCTGCCCCCAATCTGCTGTAAATGAACACACTTCATTTGCAATTGAGGCGTAGACAAGCCAAGCTTCCCCCACACCGTGGAGACCGTGACAACAAACTAGATGCGTGAAGGCAATTATACCGAACATGGGGGGCCCCGGCAAGATCCCTGCAGGGGAAAAGGGCTACGCTTTTCTGACAAGCCAAGTTCCATCCCTGACACGCCTGTAATCCCAACACTCCTACAGCAAGACGGAAGCGAGATGGGCGAATTGGTGGAAACTTGCCAGATAGAGCTCTTTGGTCCTTCAACTCTGGTTTTATGGACCTGTTTTTGCAAGTACGTACATTCTTTCCTTGATCTTCTATCAGCCGCAAGGCCCCTGTGCCCATTCTGGACTCCAGTAAAAACTGCCCCACAAAAGAATTTTTACTGCCTCGTAAAAGCTGGACATTGTTTGCTCAAAGGAACTTCCTACCTTTTCTGCTTCTTAAGACACTGACTTTTTTTTTTTTTTTGCTTGTGTGTGTGTGTGTGTGTGTGTGTGTGTACTAGAAGGCACTTGTGTGTGTGGGCCTGTGGAGGCCCAAGGGCGACCTCAGGAATCATCCTTGATCGTTCTACCTCCTTATTGCCTTGCTCTGGGGTTTCCCAGTCTCCACCTTCCAAGGCTGGAGGTGGAGGTACAAGCCCCTGCCATTTCCACCCTGCCTATTCACGTGGGATCCAAGGATCTGAACTCAGGTCCTTTTGCTAGGAAGGTGAAGGTTTTAACTCCTGAGCCCTTTCCCCAACCCAAGATACTGACTCCTAATTCCCCAGACAGAGGTTCTCTCAGGAACAATTTCTATTTTATGGTTTGTTTAGTTTGTTTTGTCTTTAGAGCTGATGATCCGACCTGGGGTCGCATGTACGTAAGACAAAGCACTCTACCGACTTAGCTCTCTCTAGCTCCAGTCTTTTGGGGGGCTTTTTAGACAGGGTCTCACTGTATAGCCCAGGTTGGCCTGAAACCCACTTTGTAGCCAAGGATAACTATGAACTCCTGATCTTCCTGCCTCTTCGCTCCAAAGGGGGGATGACAGGTGGGCGCCATTACCACGCAACTCTGCAAAATCCACGTGTCGAGGCCCTAAACAGAAAGGATTTGAATGACCGATAGGGAAAAGAGTGAACGAAGGGCAAGATGGGGGGAAGCAGGGGTGAACTGTAAGTGACGTGGTGCTGACGCAGAACAAGGAAACTAGCAGAGCTCTGGGGAGAGACAGGTAGGAGGAGGGGTTGCGGTAACTAGAAACAGTGACAAGTACACCCCAAAAACCAGTGTCCAAAGTGGAATCTCGTGAGAAATGGTACAGTTACAGAACAAAAGGAATGGCAAAGGAAAGCGGGGGTTGGGGTGTGTTTTTTGCTCGCTCAAGGGGAAACATCAGGAAGCAGATTGCAGCAAAGCAGATGTTACCTGATGATAAGTTGTTAACTTGAGTCTGTCACATTGATGCAAGGGAGAAAGTTACACGTGAACTGCAAGGTCAGACGCAGAAGTGAACCATTTGATTCTAGATCTACAATCCCGACCCCGGGCGTGCGGGCGGGCGGGCGGGCGGGCGGGCGGTGCGCGGGCGGTGCGGGAGTGTGCGGGCGGGCGGCGCCGGGAGGTCGGCGTGCGGCTGGGGAGGCTGTCTTCGGCTGTGCGTGCTGGCTCGGCGTGCTCGCGCCGCTGTCGCTGCTGTGGGCTCACCGCCGGCCGTCCGTCCGTCCCGGCCGCCGGGCGGGCGTGCGGGCGGGGTGCGGGTCGGGTGGCGTGAGGGCGGGGAGTGCGGCGTCGGCTTCGCGGGCGGGGTGCGGGAGGCTAGTGGGAGGGATAGAGAGGAATCAGGAAGTTCTATCTCTCGGTGAGATCGTGGAGAGGGGGATGGGACGGCGACAAGGGAGCGGTCTTGGGAAATAGGACGGAGGAGGGCGCGATGTAGGGCGAGGGATGGAGAGAGGGGGATAGGGAGTGAGGTCTTTATTTATATTTGTATTAGATTATAAAAGCGTAAGTCGGAAGGCAGGCAATGAAGTTCTGGATTAGTTAGGTCGTAGGGAGTTATTATTCATTTTCTTTATCGAGAGTGTAGCAGAGTGGGAGAGTTTTGGGCGGAGCGGCGGGCATCGAGAGGGTCATGGGGCTGGAGGAATGAAGGAATATAGCGAGATTTATCTATGTGTGCTAGTTCCCTTTTAGGATGGCTAAAGGGCGAGCGGCATGGCGCCCCATCCGGCCGGACTGATTTTTGCGCGAGGTGCGGCGGTCTGACGCGGGGGCGAGGGGATGCGCGCGAGGGATGGCGATGGTCGGGCGGAGAGATGAAGGGCGAGGGGAGGGGCGCAAGGCAGGGAATGAGGGAGGGAGGATGGAGGTAGGGGAGGGAGAAGCGAGAGTAGCGTATCCGAGAGTTGAGGGAGGGATTAGGCAGTGTGATGGAGAGAGACAAGCAATGAAGTATTCCGGAAGGCAGGGTCTTGAGAGCGATATGGCATGGCTTGAGGGTCGGGAGGGAGCGCTGGGTGGATTCGGAGGAAGGCAGAAGGGATGGTAGTAGCGGATGGCGGGCCTAGAGCAGTTTCGAGAATGCTATCCACGGACTTTATTTCTCTTTCTTTTTCTGTTTCTTATCTCGTGTTCTTTCGCTTTAGTTTTTCTTTTGCTTCTCTTGCTTACTCCCATCACTTTCGTCGCCTTCCTTCCTCTGCTCTTTCTTCTTTATTTTTCTCTCTATGTTTTTCTTTTGTTTTTCGTTTTTTCTCTTTCTTTCTTGTCTTCTCTTCTTTTTCTTCTTTTTCTCTTCTGTCTCTTTCTCTCTCTCTTCCTTTCTTTCTTTCTCTCTCTTTTTCTTTCTCTTTCTTGCTCTGTCTCTCTCTCTCTCTTTCTTTCTTTCTCTCTCTCTCTTTCTTTCTTTCACTCTCTTTCTTTCTTTCACATGTGTGTGTGAGTCGGGTGTGCCTGTCCCCACCGGACAACTGTCAGTGAATCATTTCTGTCTTTCTACCTTTACACAGGTTCTGGAGTCACACTCAAGTCATCAGCTTGTGCAGCAAGTGCGTTACCTGGCGGGTCGTCTGAGCGGCCCCCACAATCACCATCTAATCAGTCTCCTTGGAGAATCTTTAGCGCAGGTGCAGCTTCTGGAAACACGTTGTGCAGCACCAGTGCGTGAGGAAGGTGCCTTAGGACAAATCTCAAGTCCTGACCTCTGAGCTATTCCTAGAAAGAAACCCGCGTGTGACTAGACACGAACACGACTTACACCCTTGGGTGTTACTGCAAACGGGTCAGCAAAAAGTTATCCTCTGACCTCCACCCATGTGCTATAACATGCACAGATGTTCTCCATCCCCCCCCACACTCTTGCTCCCTTCTTCTCTCTCAAATAAATAAAATACTAAAAAAAAAAAAAGCCCAGTTTCCAACAAAAGTTGCACAGTGTGCGATAAAACAGGCAATGACATCTTAAAAAAAAAAAAAAAAAAAAAAGGAAACGAAACCCCATCCCTCAAGTGAGGGACCAGAACTTCTTTGAACCACCTTGCAGAACAAAAACTAGAATTCATGACCTTCTGCTTGGGAGGCAGAGTCTTAACTGCTGAGCCATCTCTCCGGCCCCCCACATGGCCATTTTAGATGTGCAGAGCGCACTAACTGAAATGAAAGTTTCCTTAGAACAGCTAAGCGGTAAATTTGGACACACAGAAGAATGAGCAGATCATACAGCTCACAGCCCAGTGCAATGAATGAAGATGCACTGAGGAGAAATTGGAAGTAGGACCCTAAAACGATGAACCCCAAAGAATTAAAGGCCCCCCAGGAATCCCACAATGGAGGAAAGGTTAAAAACCCTGTCTCCGAGGATAGACCCGACCTCACCCTGAAGAAGAGACTTGATAAATTCTAACAATTGGCCTACAGCTAAATTAGCAAGGCTAATTAGGAAGGCTGCTACAGGGAAGGTGGGGCGGGGAGAGAAACAGGAGTCTTTCTCTCCCTGGTTTGACCAAACGGTAAGTAAGTCTATTTTCTTTTTTTACCAATTTCATTTTGAAATAAGTGGCCCGTAGCTGGAACATTGCTTAAAGCTGGAAACAGGCCCTAAACAGGATCAGCAGGTGAAGGCCACACCCAATTTCCTCTTTCCTAGGTCACCTGGGGTCAGAGGCAGCCTGACCACAGTCACCTCTCACCGGGTCACAGATCATCTGGGTCTCTCATTCTGCCAAAATCCCAATCTGTCCTTGCTTGACCCAAGAACATGCTCTGAGCTCTCCAGACACCCGGCCAACAACAGAGCGCCCCAACCTTTTGATGTCAAAGGGAACGCCACTCACTTCCGCTGGTGCTGTATCCCCCTTCTTAACCCCTTCAAAGGGACATTAGAGCCCTTGCTTTCTCCAGCCAGGCTGCTGGTCTTGTGTGTGTGTGTGTGTGTGTCTGTGTGTGTGTGTGTCTTGTGTGTGTGTGGTCTGTGTCTGTGTGTGTGTGTGTCTGTGTGTGTGTGTGTGTCTGTGTTGTGTGTGTCTGTGTGTGTGTGTCTTTGTGGTGATGTGTTGTGTGTGTGTTGTGTTTTGCTGTGTGTGTGTGTGTGTGTTGTGTGTTGTGTGTGTCTGTCTGTGTGTGTGTGTGTGTGTGTGTGTTTGTGTGTTGTGTGTGTGTTGTGTGTGTGTGTGTGTGTGTGTGGTGTGTGTTGTCTGTTGTGTCGTGTGTTTGTTTGTCTGTTTGTGTGTGTCTGTGTGTGTGTGTCTGTGGTGTTGTGTGTGTGTGTGTCGTGTGTGTGTGTTGTCTGTGTTATCTGTGTGTGTTGTGTGTGTGTCCTGTGTGTGTGTGTCTGTGTGTGTGTGTCTGTGTGTGTGTGTGTTGTGTGTCTGTGTGTGGGTGGTGTGTTGTGTGTGTCTGTGTGTGTGTTCTGTGTTGTGTGTTGTGTCTGTGTTTGTGTGTCGTGTCTGTGTCTGTGTGTGTGTGTGTGTTTGTTGTGTGTGTCTGTGTGTGTGTGTTGTGTGTGTTGTGTCTGTGTGTGTGGTTCGTGTGCTGGTGTGTGTGGGTTGTTGGGTGTGTGTGTGTGTGTGTGTGTCTGTGTCTGTGTGGTCTGTGGTGTTGGTGTCGTGTGTGTGTGTGTCTGTGTGTGTCTGGTTGTGTGTGTGGTTGTGTGGTCTGTGTCTGTGTGTGTGTCTGTGTGTGTGTGTGTCTGTGTGTGTGTGTGTGTGTCTGTGTGTGTGTGTGTCTGTGTGTGTGTGTGTGTCTGTGTATGCCTGTGGAGGCCCTAGGGCATACATGTGGAATCATCCCAGATTGCTCTACCTCCTTATTCTTTTGCTCTGGAGTTTCCCAGGTTCTGGTCTTTAGGGGCCAGAATTACAGACCACCTTTGTGTCCACCTGGCATCTTTATGTGGGATCCGGGGATCTGAACTCAAGTCTTTTTACTTGGAGGCAAAGCTTTAACCTCTAGCCGTTTCTCCTGGTCATTGTTACTCCTTATGGGAGGGTACGTGTTTGGTTTTCCGCTCATGACATTGCCTGACAGTGGTCAACTTTCATCTTTAGCAAAGAGCTCTCGGGAGCCATTAATGAAAGTGACAGTAGCCCCTAAGCACAGATAAATCTTGTCCCAAATACTATGTTCCATCGTGGCATCTCGAAGTTTTGTAGTACGGAACAAAGAAAGTCATAACTAAGGTATTTTTCAAAGGAATCGGTGCAAACAGCAGAGGCGCAAGCTGGAAGTCACAGGTCTTGGCTGCTCCCTGGTGACATTCAGGTCTGTTTGCTCATTCCAGAAGGATTTATCTAAGTCACAAGAATGTCAGGTCGCATGCAAGCAGTAGACAGTAGGTGACTGTTCAAATTAGCCGAAGACACTGGTATTCGTGAGCCAGTCAACCTGGTAGACTCTTTAACCTGTGTGTGACTGAACTGACTGTGTAGACCGTTGTGCTCCAATCAGATGCCAGCCTGCCTTGGACGTGGAAAAGAAACAGACTGGGGCTGGTGAGATGGCTCAGGGGTTAAGACTCTGCCTGGTAAGCAGAAGGTCCCGAGTTCAGATCCCAGAAATGCTGGCAGTCTGCATTCCTGGCTCTGGAAGGTGGGGTCTGGAAAACTCCAGAGTGAAGCAAAAAGGAGGTAGAAGCAATCCAAGATGATCTCCCGAAGTCACACACACACACCACACACACACACACACACACACATACCCACACACGTGTTAAAAAAAATAGAACATGGATCCTGAAGGCTCTTATTACAGTAGTTGGACTATAGCAGCAGCTATATATAATCACATCCAGGATGTGATTCCACGAATCTCACATCCCACCATTCCAATCACATCCAAAGACACAAGACCTTGTTTAACTCATTTGACTTTTTTTTTTTTTTTTTGAGACAGGGTTGCACATAGCCCAAGCTTCCCTCAACCGCACTGTGTAGCTGACGATGACCTTGAGCTTCTGACCTCCCCCTGCTTCTGCCTCCTAAGGACTGGGACTGCAGGCTTATGTTTACACAGTGCCGGGAATTGAACCCAGAACCTCACCTGTGCTAGGCAAGCGCTCTACACACTGAACTGCCTTCTCAGCGCCTGGATGGGCATGATGTGCCTGATTTGCGGGCTGGATGGTTGATTGCTTTAGGGCTGAGGGTGGAACTCAGACCCTCGCATAAGCGAAGCCCACGTTCTACCTCTGAACTACAGCCCCAGCCCTGGGCTCACTGGTGTATCGCAGAGGTACCACTAAAGCCATCGTGAGGACATTGTAGCCCCAGCATCCTGAGGTTTTACGCAGTTCGCTGGGCCCCCAATCGTTGGTCAATCTTGTTTATATCTCATCACAACAGGGCGTGAGGCCAACGGAAACTCTAAGAATCCTTGAGCCACCTTGAGTGTGTCCTTCACCGCCTAATTGCTTCAGTTATGGGGGCTATCCCCTGCCCTGCCCCACCCTATGGGCCCTGGAGTGCTTCCTGGAGACCTCTACTGGGAGTCATCCGACAAGGGGACCCTAATCCGACTATCCGCTCCCTCCACGCCAACTGCATCTGGCCACAGCTGGCTGTGGGCTCTTCCTCACATACATACTTTGTCTCCCCAGAAATCAGCTGCACCCCACTTTGCACCCCAGGCGGGTCTCTGGGGGACATGGCCAGGGCTTGCCGAGAGCCACAGGAATCTCGGTGTCCGCGCTCCTGGCTCGTTCCACAGGCGCTTTGTCCTCCCGTTTTGCCCAAATGTTCTTGCCAAGGCCAAGTACGTGTCTGCACAACCTGAGATTTCTTTCCCCCTCTCTAGTGGAAAAGGTAAAGGAGGGCGTGGGAGGTAGGGGGCCCCAGGAATGTCCTGGGTAAGCCCTTCCGGTGCTTACCCTGGATGAAGAGCCCGGGCAGGAAGCTCTCAAGAGGGTTGCTCAAATGCAGAGGCTTGGAAGGCCTGGGCAGCTGGGTTCACACGTCCCCCTTTCCCTAGACCCCCCCCCCCAAGAACTGGCTCTGCCTCGGCATCCCTCCCTCAACCCAGAGAGACGGGACGGAGAGTAGAGACTCAACGTGCTCTGCTCGGAGATGGGCGAGGAGCCTGGCCCAGGGGACTTGGGGAAGGGTCGAAAGGAGCGAGTAGGAACAGGGCCACCGGCCAAGACAGGGGAGGCGGGCAGGAGGGTCCTTGCCGGGAAGAGGTGGGACAAAGCCCCTGGAGGGCTCTCGAGACCCAAGGCAAACACTCTGGGGCCAGCCTGCTTCCTCGGCCCTCTCCCCCACTATAAGAGCCCTTGTCCCAAGCAGGGTGGCCAGCTGCAGAGGCCATGGCCAAGTCACCCGTGCTGCCCTGGCTCCTGCTGCTGCCCGCGCTCTGCAGCCCGAGCCCAGGTGAGCCCCCCAACCTCCCACACAGAGGCACCGCCACCCCCTCCTGAACTGGCTCTGTGCCCAGAGAGACCCCAGTCTGCACATGATCCTCATTTTAAAGCACAGGCTCAGAGCTGCCCCTGGGCTTCTCCAGCGTCCACAGTTTAGCGGACCTTGGAGCAGGAGGACCCAGGGCTGACTGGGTTGGAGTTTGGGTGAGTCAGGTGTAGCCCGGATCCTGATGGGGATGCTTTGGTGGTGAATTCCAGCAGTGTGGACCACCTCCTCTCCGGACTGTGCTCAGGGTCCCGAGTTCTGGTGCCAAAGCCTGGAGCAAGCAGTGCAGTGCAGAGCCTTGGGGCACTGCCTGCAGGAAGTGTGGGGACACGCGAAAGCGGTGAGTCCCACCCAAAGGAGCGCTCAGGGTCTGGGAATGAAGTGGGTGACATGTGATGAGACAAAATGAAATGGGCGGATGGCGTGGGATGGCTTAGGATGGGATAGAGCAAGATGAGTTGCGTAGATGTGATGGGCGAGATGGAATTGTGGGGATAGGATGGTGCGGGAGGAAAGGGATGGATGGATGCATGCATGCATGCATGGGATAGATGGAAGGGATGGATGGTATGTATAGATGATGGATGTATGGATGGATGGGATAGATGGATAAGATGGATGATGGATGATTGATGGGATGGATGATGGGTGATTGATGGGATGTATGGCTGAGATGGGTAGATGTATGGATGGATGGATGATGGATGGGATAGGTAGATAGATGGGTGGATGATGGATGACTGGATGGACTGATGGGCAGATGGGATGGATGAAGGGGACAGATGGTATGTATGGATGATGGATAGATGGGATGGATGATTGATGGGATGGATGATTGATGAGTGGATGGATGGATGATTGATGGGTGGATGGATGGATGATGGATGGGAGGGGTGGATAGATGGCTGGATGACGGATGACTGGATGGACTGATGGGCAGATGGGATGGATGGGCAACGGGCTATACCTTGAAGACACATGTCGGCCTGAGAGAACCTTACCCCCTGGAGCAAGAACACATGCCCACTCGTGTGCCTCTTGGATTGCCCACTCAGGATGACCTGTGCCAAGAGTGCGTGGACCTTGTAGTCCTCTTCACAAAGCTGACCAGAGAGGCCTTTTTTCAGGTAATAAGACCCAGACCCTAGACGAAGCTTGGGGGAGGAGAGATGTGGGGGAGTGGGGGAGAATCCTCTGTGGAGGTATTTCTGGGCTGAGCTGAGGTCTGGGACGCCACACTCCTCCTGGCCGGAAGCAGGTCCCAGACTGAGCTCTGCCAAGCAGAGATGTCTAGAGAGGGAAAAGTCTCGCGTGGCGGAGTCACTCCCTAAACGCCAGTGTCTGGAGAGAAAGGTGGGGGCGGATCTCAGGGAAGCCGGACTAAGGTCCCTCTCCACTTTCCCAGGACAAGATCCGGAAGTTCCTGGAGCAAGAGTGTGACATTCTTCCCCTGAAGCTGCTGGTGCCCCGGTGTCACCAGGCGCTTGATGTCTACTTGCCCCTGATTGTTGACTACTTCCAGAGCCAGATTGTGAGGCCGTCACACGCACGCACATGCACACACACACACACACACACACGACATGCACATACACTGGGCACCCCAGCCAGGTGAACACACACAGATGACATTCCACCTGACACACAAAACACACACACACACACACACACACACACACACACACACACATATATACACATACCAGCCAAACATGCACATGCACACAGATGAAACCCCACCCAGACGCACACGCACATAGCACCCCAGCCCAACACAGGCATACTCTCAGCACACAATACTCCAGCCAGACATGTGAACACACACACGCACACACACACGCACATACGCACGCACAAGCATACAAGTGCATATTGAGCACTCCAGTCAGATACACACACACTCACAAAATACATACATCACACTTCACACACACATATACGACATCCCAACCAGCCACATATATGACACGCCAGCCTGCCATAAACATGCACACACACACACACATGTGCGCATGCGCGAGCTCTGCCCATGAGTAACAGTCACAGGCAGCCAGGCACGCAAATCAGCACACCTGCTCAGCCACACCTGCTCAGCACACCTGCTTAGCCACACCTGCACACAGTCGCCGCCTCTCACTATTTGATTTGTCACCACACCCTTTATTCTCACATAATATGCTCGCACACCTTCAGATGTTCCCTCTACGACCCCACCTCTGCCTTTTGTCCCCCTTCCCTAGAGTCCTAAGACACAGTACCCCACCCAGGCCCTAAGATCGAAGCCCTTGTCCCTGAGCCCTGGACGGGGAGGGCCCCCTCCTCATCCTGACCACCCTCCCCCTCTGTGCCCTAGAGCCCCAAGGCCATCTGCAAGCACGTGGGCCTGTGTCCTCGTGGGCAGGCAGGGCCCCAGGAGGAGCTGGGAATGCTGGACTCTCTGCCCGACCCTCTGATGAACAAGATGGTCTACCCCGCCCTTCCCGGGGTCCTCTTGGCAAGGCCTGGGTGGCACACGCAGGTGAGTGAAGCCCCCCCACCCGTTGGGGGGCGTCTAGAAGGCTAGAGCAGGCACTGGGAGAGGCAGTGCTGGGAAGGGACAGGAATCTCTAGGGAAAGTCTAAACTAGGAGGCGGGAAGGCAGAAGGAGACTCCTTGTGCCCCAGCCCAGCCTCGGCCACACCCCCTGCACCCCGCCCCCCCCCACTTGCTTCTCTTCCGCAGGAGCTCACCGAACAGCAATTTCCCATCCCCCTGCCCTTCTGCTGGCTCTGCAGGACTCTGATCAAGCGGGTCCAAGCCATGATTCCCAAGGTGAGGCGTCCAGGGACCCCCCCCATACACACCCCTGCCACTGGCAGGTTATAAGGAGTTAAGCCATCCGGGCATCCAGGGACCCTGAGGCGCAGGCAGGAGAGCAGGGGTCCGGCTCACTATGCCCCTCCAGCTGCAAACCACCTGTGTGCGTCAAGAGTGCCCGCACTGCAGAAAAGATGGGTCCAGAGAACGAGCCAGGTGGACCCAGCCCTGCCCGCCCCCAACTCAGAGACGACCAAACCCGTGTGGCTTTGCCCATGATCTCACCATGGAAGGGGGGCGAGGGGCCCTGTTCTTAAATAGTCATGTCTCCCCAACTCTGACGGCCACGTGGTTCCTGAGGCTCACAGGCGGGGCACCCCCAGCTTCCCCTAAGCTTGAGGAGACTGTCAACTATAGATCCTACAGTACAGAAGGCACGCCAGTGGTGAGAGTTGGGGTGAGGGGGAGAGGCTTTGAGGAGGTGACAAACTAAGCCCTAAAGGACTAGGCATCCATTGATCAAGAATGAGCCGGAGTGAAGGGCAAACTGGGGAGACAACTCAGGAGTTAAAGTCTTTGCCTCACGAGCCAAAGGACCTGAGTTCAGATCCCCAGATCCCATGTAAATATACCAAGCAGAAATGGTGGTGACCTACAATTCCTGCCGGGAAGGCAGAGCCTGGGAAACCCGTGGAGCAATCCGGGATGATTCCTGATGTCACGCATGGGCCTCCACAGGCACACACACTCAAGTGCCCTCTTGCACACACATAAACACGCACACACATCCCGTCGGGCTGACAACCAAAGGCTTCAACTTTGGATGAGAACCAAAGTCATAGGCAAGACCATTAAGGGACAGAATGTGGATGGTAAAGACCACAGCTAAGAGGGAACACCCAGCAAGGGGTGAGGGGGGTTCCAGAAAAGTCCAGAGGAGGAGGAGGATGTTCACCCGCCGGCGGGGGATGGGCAGAGGACCCGGACTGTTCTGGAAAGAGTAGGGAGCACAACGAGGCTTCCTAGTAGCAGGAGCCCTTCAGCATGTTCTCCAAGGCCAGAGAGGGGATAAGGCCAGGCTAGGTGCAGTGGGGTGGCCCCCAGGGTGCGGCTCGGTGCACTCGCGGATGGTCCCAGGCAGGTGGGTGCGTTCAGTGAAGCACCCCATTGGAAAGAATGAAACTAGCACACCCCACAGCAATCCTCGCCTCTGAACCTGCTTCCTGCAGTGAAGGAAGAAGCCTCACCTGCTGTCTCTGTGCTTAACGGTTGTTTGCAGCAGGGAAGCTGCTGGGTTTCCCCTGGGGACCTGTCAACTTTTAGGAGCCTGTCTGTCTTCGAGTTGGATGCCTATGGCAAAGTAGCAGACCCCTGGGACAGGAGGAGAGGGGCGTGGAGACCTAGCTTCGGGTCAGGCCACCCCTGTCAGAGAATCTAGAACCTTCCGAGACAGACCTGGGTGCCCTTCTGAGTCAGAGCCTCCGGGTACCCGAGCACTGCAATGCCCGGTGAACGGCAGGGAGCTAGGCGGAGGGGTGTGTATTAGAAGGGCCCCATTGGCACTGGGCACGAGAGTGGAGCCTGCCAGGGGCGGGTCCCACGCTGCCCTCTCTGCACCTCCACCCCAGGGCGTGCTGGCTGTGACCGTGGCCCAAGTGTGCCACGTGGTACCCCTGGTGGTGGGTGGCATCTGCCAGTGTTTGGCTGAGCGCTACACGGTCCTTCTGCTGGATGCCCTGCTGAGCCGGGTGGCGCCGCAGCTGGTCTGCGGCCTGGTCCTCCGATGCTCCACCGAAGACATGGGCGCAGGTGAGCCCGTCGCCCCAGCCCCCCAGCCACTGTCCTTCCTCGGTCCTAGGTCTCCCCAATCCGCGCATGTGTGTGTGGGGGGGTGGGGAGCAGACAGCGTGGACGGGATGGGGGGATCAGAACTACTACTGCGGTAGGATCGCTTTGGGGTGGTTGGAGCAGAGTCGTGGCCTGCGGGGTGTCTTTGACTCCCCACCCCCTCTGTAGCCCTCCCAGCTGTGGGGTCCCTGACAGAAGAACGGTTGCTGCTGGACTCCGAGTGTCACCTCTGCATGGCCGTGACCTCCCAGGCCCGCAACAGCAGCCAGCAGGCCACGCCGCAGGCGATGCGACAGGCCTGCCTCCGCTTCCGGACGGACAGGCAGAAGGTGCATGACGGGGGGGCGTGGGATTCAGGGTCGCGTGCGGTGAGGGGGGGACCAGAAAAGGCTTCGTGGTCAAACAGACCTGGAGCAGGCTGGACTAGACCCCAGCCAGGTGGACAGGATGAGGGTCGGACAACGGTGGGACCGTCACAACTGTTGACTAGGGAGTGGGGGGCTGTTAAGACTTGGGAGACATCTCTAAACCCAAAGATCCAGGCTCCGGAAGCCTGGCAGGCTCTCTTCTTGGGGTGCGTGCACGACGGGTCCCGTCAGTCCCGGGAAGTCACCGTGTCCTTTCTCAGACCCACTCGAGGGCGCGCTGGCCACACGTTACCCTGGTGACGGGTGGCACGTGACGGTGCCTGGCAGGCACCAGGAGATGAGCGAGGCCGGGACCAGCTCGGTCTAGGATCCCAATCTGTCTGTCTCATCACTCTGCCCCTGCGGGGAGAGGCCTGAAGCCGGGAGGGCTCGTCCACTTGGGGGGCTGAGGCAGGAAGGTCAAGAGTTCAAGGCCGGTCTCGGCTGTAACAGTAATGAGTGCGAGGCCAGTCAGAGCTGGGAGAGACCCCCAAGCACACAGGTCTTCCTGCTGGGGTTCTAAGTGTGGACCACATTTGGGGACGGAACTCCAGCTGCATCGGGCCCCCGAGGGAGAGATGCCCCAAGTGACGCCTCTCCCAGGAGGCGGCTGAGTTAGGCCTTTGGGCTCAGGAGGAGCCTCGCTTTCAGCCAGAACTGCTCCGCGGGGCGCAGAGCTGGACTACACCCCCCTTCCAGCGGGCAGGGGCAGCCTGGCAGGGTACAAGGCGGCCAGGTAGAAGGGCTGCGTCACCGGCCTGGGTCTCTCTCCTCAGTGTGAACAGTTCGTGGACCAGCACACGCTCCAGCTGCTGGCTCTGATGCCCAAGGACTGGGATGCCCGCACCACCTGCCAGGTACGCGCTTCCCGCCAGCTGGTCCTGGGACTTGCCCTCCCGGGTCCAGGATTCTCTGCGGCACTGTTTGCCTGTAGTGAAGGCCTTGGTCTTGGGAGGAGGGGCCGTGAGGGACGATGGGAAGGACCGCCCGAGGCTGTGGCTTGATGCTTATCATGGAATGGGGCTGTGTTCACTGTGTGGTTGGGGGAGGGGTGTGGGGAAGTGGGGTACAGTGAGGTAGGCACCCCACTTCCTGCTCTAGAAGTCCCAGAAGCCCATGGCTCAGAAAGTGGCACTAGGGGGGTCTTCAAGGTGCCCACTAGGCAACAGGTCGAGTGAGAGGTGCTTTTCCGTGGGGGTCTGTGTATCCCCCTCCCCGTAGCTGGGAGTGGACAGCTGAGGCCCCGTATGTCTGCCCCGCAGGCCCTGGGGGTGTGCGAAGCCCCGGCCAGCCCCCTCCAGTGCTTCCAAAGCCCCCACCTCTGAGGACAATCGACCTCCAGGTGAGTCCTAGCCACGCCTGGGGGGTGTGGAGGGGGTCCTCCTGTACCCCTGCAGTGGTAGGTTCCCTCCTAACTGTCCTGGACTGCTCCGGATGGTGACACCATCAGAAAAAGGCATTTGGACCCCAGGCCCTTGCCTCCCACCTCACCTGGTCCCCGCCCTCCTCAGCTCCTCTGAGGCTCCCCTCACCTGCCTCACCTCTGGATGGCTGACCGTGAAGCTCTCACAGGCCCGGGCCAAGGCTGACATTTTCTGAGTGTCCGGCAAAGTGAGACTTAGCTGTCCAAGCCGTGTCCCCCTGAAGCTAGGAACACCAGCCCCCTGATTCCCCCCACACACCCGTTTCTTGCCCTGGCTGGGATTTGCTGAGTCAGAGGTAGCACTTGAGGGTGGAGCTGGACTCAGATGAGGATCCCGTGAGCAGGAAGTCCACGATCACGACAGGGTGGTCTTAACGACAGCCAGCGCGTTGGCTGCGTGGCAGGGTGGTTCTTGACGCATTGGTTCCTGCGTGCTTGGAATTTAGCGAGTGCCGATGGCCAGGCCCCATTCGGATGTGAAGACCCCGTCATCTTGGTGCACAGCCAGCCCGCCCCCCATCTGTGCAAGGGGAGAGGAGCCTGGTCCCCAGTGTGGCGCTGGGCCCCTCCCTCAGGTCACAATGACTGGTGGGTCTGCTCATCCCAGTTCAGGCCTGTCCCACAGTGACGACTCGGCGGTCCCTCTCCGTCGAAGTCAGCTGGGGAATCTGAGGCCATGGATGGAACCACCCAAGACAGGGGGTCGCCCGTCCGCCAGCTCTGGGGGGCCCAGGCCAGAGCAGAAGGCTGAGCTTGCTTGGTTCTGACTCGGCCATCAAATGGCAGCAAGTCCCTGGGCCCCTTTCTGGAACTATCAAGGGGCCCTCCAGACCATCACACCGAGGACCCCTACCAGCCACTGTCCCCACTTCCTCCTCCACAGCGCCTTGCACCAGAGGCCCTTCAGCCCTGGAGCCCCGCCTGTCTCCTTGTCTGTCCCGGCTCTCAGCACAGGCGACACCGGAGCTGCTGCTACCTTCTCTGAGGACGAGGCGCAATGAGTCCCACATCCCCTGGACGATCGCACAGGGGTCTTGGGGTCTTCACGCCCACTGGAGCAGCTCTTACGGCGCCCCGGGCTGAGAAGTCACCTGGCAGTTCCAGCGCACGCGCGGAGAGAGCCTGGTCTCACACCAGCTCACGCACACGCCTATGAAACTCAAAACTCCGAAGAATAAAAAGGGAACAAAAAGGCCTTACGTGGCCGTGTGGCTCAGTGGTAGACCACTCTCTCTCGGAGCACGCGTGAGGCCCCGGGTTGGACAACCAGAACCAAAAAGAAGATGAAAATTATTAATTTAAGAACGGTGTGCTGCCTGCCAGCCTAGCTGCAGACTCCGTGAGACCCCTGGTCACCGGGATGAGGAGTGACAGAGCGGGCTAGCCCATGTCCTCAGGCCTCTGCACATGCACTCTCGGGTTCTCTCTCTCATATAGAATCCTCAACTCGAGCTTTTTAAATCCATGACAGGAGCAAGGCTAGATTCTGTGTGCTCTAGAGTGATAGGAAACGCATAGGGTGGGCTTCCATATTTGAAGTGTTCTACTGATATAAAAAGTGGGGTTTGGGGCTGGAGAGGTGGCTCAGAGGTTAAGCCTCCGCCTTGCAGGCGGAAGGTCCTGAGTTCGGATCCCAGATCCCACGTATAGACGCCAGGCGGAAGCGGGGGCGGCCTGCGTTTCTGGTCCTGGTAGGGCGGAGCCTGTGAATCCCAGGGCAGAAGGAGGTGGAGGCGTCCATGGTGGTTCACGAGTTCGTCCGTGGTTCTACACACACACACATACACACAGACACACACGCGCGCACATACACATGCACATGCACACAGTTGAAAAAAAAAAAAAAAAAAAAAGTGGGGTTTGGGGGCTAGAGAGATGGCTCGAGGTTAAGACTCTGCCTCACAAGCAGAAGGTCCTGAGTTCAGATCCCAGGTCCCAGGTAAAAACACCAGGCGGAAACAGTGGCGGCCTGCACTTCCAGCCCTGGTGGGCGGAGCCTGGAAAATCCCAGAATGAAGCAAAAAGGAGATAGGAGCAATTCAGGATGATTCCCAAAGTCACCCTCGGGCTTCCATAGGCACACACAGTGCCCTCTGACACACATATACATGCACCCAGATCAGTATTTTTTAAAAATGCCTGGCGGACATGGCAGCGGCCTGCAGATCCAGCCCTGGAAGGCGGAGCCTGGGAAACCCCAGAGCCAACCAATAAGGAAGTAGAGCAATCCAGCATGATTCCTGATGTCACCCTTGGGCCTCCACAGGCATGCACACTCGAGTGCCCTCTTCTACCCCCACACACGCATACACACCAAAATAAATAAATAAAAAGTGGTTCTAAGCTGGGAGCACAGCTCAGTTGTAGAGCACTTGCGAGTTTGAGGCCCTGGTTCCATCCCTAACATTTCGAAGACCAGAAGGTGGGGGGGCATGGAAGGAGGGACGGCCTCCTTGCCTCCTCCTGCTGCGGCCTCACTTCCTACGAGCTCACTTCCTGCCCTGAGCGAAGTGGACCGAACATCAGAATACACCGCACACAAACCTTGGCGGCTGAGCGGCACCGCCTGTGCCGCCACACACGCAGGGGGAAGCGGGCGCTGCAGGCAGAACGCTGCTCGCTGCCTTCCACTGTGCTCACAATACAGCCGAGAAACGTCAAGACCGACAGGCCAGGCGCATCACATGATGCTTTTTGTTAAACTTTATTCTCTGTGTGTGTGTGTGTGTGTGTGTGTGTGTTAGGGGGCACGCGTGACCCTGTGGAGGACCGAGGATGACTTCGGGAATCATCCTGGACTGCTGCTACCTCCTCCTTGCTTCCCTCTGGGATTTCCCAGGCTCCGCCCAGAAGTGCAGGCTGCCGCTGTTTCCGCCTGGCGTTTTTAAAGTGGGGACCTGGGATCTGAACTCAGGATCTTCTGGTGGAGGATGAGCCCTGCCATCACCCTTGGCCCTTCACAGGCACACTCACTCCTGCGTATTACCCCCCACATACATGTGAAACACACACAACCATACAAGAAAAAAAAAAACAAGGCACTGCGAAACGGCTCAAATAAGAACCGGCTTCAAGATGAAGACTTCGGAGAAGGCCGGGTGAACGCTGCTTAGGGAGCTCCAGGAAATGACAATCAGGCCTAGCTGAGCAGCCCAGGGAGGACAGCTGAGGAGCGAGGCCCGAGCCTTGAACAGCAGTTTGAAGAGCCTCAGAGGAACGTCTGAGCTGCCCGGGCCAGAGGAAAACGAAGACACGCATTCTAGATGCCATGGGTCACGGCCCAGCACGGTGAGCCCAGCACTCGGGAGCGGAGGCAGGAGGATGCCATGCTAGACGGCAGTCAGCGGAGCAAGACCTGCCCAGTCTTCCACAGTCCGCCTGTGCCCTGGCAGCCCTCTGCAGAGCTGCGGTGGTCTGAGAACTCCCCCTCCAGCTTCGGTCAGACACATGACCCAGCCCTTGAAGGGCACTTCGTTCTTAGAGACAAGCGCCTCGCAGAAGAGACGGAGCGCTGCTCCCACCATGAAGACCGCAGAGGAAACTGGAGGTGAAAAAGGAAGATGAGGGCCCTGAGAACCCCGGCAAGGAAGGGCAGAAAGCCAGGCCCAACGAGCTGAGCTCAACCCAGGGAGCCTGCCTGGGGGAGGACAGAGCCAGCTCCTCCAAGCTTCTCTGACCTCCACATGTGCACACTGTGCGTACACACACACACACACACACATAACATGTTCACATAAGGAAATAAAGATGTTTCATTGCAAGCCTAATGAAGTATATAGAACAAGAGACTGGTTGAAAAACAGTATATTTAATCCATTCCAAAATCCACATTAGACGAAGAAACCACAGAAACATCTGCCTACGATGGTGGAAGGAGGCTACGCCAACTCGAGTCCCCAGGCTTCATGTGCTCAAGGAATGTCCGAGATCGGCCGCGGCTGCAGGAGCCCAGCTCAGGCTGGAAGGAGCCGCCGGGAGGAGCCTGGCGTCTTCTGCAGCAGGTTGGGGCCCAGCAGGGACCCGCCGGCTCCCTGTGCTCTGGGCGAACCAGAAGCCATGGAAATCAGGTGGAGCTTGTTCAGCCACAGCTTCCAGACTGTCAGTCACACCCTCAGCCAGAGCCCTGGGGTCTCAAGCCCCTTGCTGGTTGGTCTCGTCGCTATCTCGCCTCTTCCAGATCTGTCGGAAAGGGAGAGAGCAGCCGCCATGAGCCCCACCGGTACCCAGCAGCCCGCAGCCCGGCGAGCACTGCAGCCCCGTGGGCAGCGCCCACATCCTTGAATGTGATCCACACCCTTCCCTCGTTCAATTCCACTTCCCACTCTCCTCCTTTTCTTCCATCCCAGACTTCTTTTCTCAGACCCCCCACCTCACCCCCCAAAGAGCCTAGGAACCCTCAGGAGCTAGGCCTCGTGCAGCGCACACGCTCAGCGTCCACCCTGACTGTAGCCAAGAGACTGGGAAGCAACAGGCTGAGTTTAGTCCCCAGAACTGAAAACCCGACTGACCTCCAGACCATGTCATTGGTCCCCCCACGCCTGAGAGGCACCAGGCGCGCCCACCTGAATGTACGCCTCCGACAGGGTGATCATCTGCGGCAGGATGTCGGTCACCTGCAGGTCCTGTAGCTCGTACCACTTGCCGGTGCCCTGCGGGAAGCGCGAAGGCTGTGCTAACTGCTCTCCAGACCGCGGGGTAAAAGCACAAGTGCACCCCAGTGATCCCAACGCTGGGGTCCATCAGACATCAACACGCAGGAGGAGGAAGAGGCGGGGCTTGCCAGGCACAGCCAGTCAGCAGTCCTGGTGGCCTCAGTCTCTGTCCAAAGTCTCAGGAGCACGGCGAGCTTCCGGCACTGCCGGCTTCTAGCCTCGGGTGGTCCAATCTTACCTCACGCTCACTACGCAACCAAAAAATAACCCTGAACGTCCCATCCTCCTGCCCCCCCCCCCGAGTGCTTAGATTACAGCTGTGTCACCACACTCAGGATTTTTTTTTTAAATATTTTAGTCATTCATTTTGTGTGTGTGTGTGTGTGTGTGTCACAGGGCATTGTGTGTCCCTGTGGAGGACCAAGACTGACTTCGAGAATCATCCTGGATTGTTTCTACCTCCTCCTTGCTTTGCTCTGGAATTCCCCAGGCTCTAGCCGCCGGGGCCAAAGTGCAGGCCACTGCTGTTTCCACCTGGCATTTTTACGTGGGACCTGGGATCCAAACTCAGGACCTTCTGCTTGCGAGGCAGAGTCTTAACCCCCGAGTCACCTCTCCAGCCCCCTCACACTCAGTCTTGTTTTGCTGGAGATGCAAACCCAGGGCTTCGTGCATGCCGGCAAGGAATCCACCAACTGAGCCAACCCAGCTCTGCACTTCTTGAGAATTTAGAGGAACGTTCATGAGGTCAGAGGAGACTTTCCAGTACTCACCTACGGAGTCCTTTCCTGGCCAGAAAGGGTAAACTGGACAAGCCGCTCGGAGGGCACGCAGAGCTGGCTACCGGACCCTGAAGCAGACACTGTCCCTCCAACCCTTACCCCGGAGAAGGCAGCAAGAAAGGTAATGACACCACCCATCGCCCTGAACTTCCTCTGGCTTGTGAAAGCAGAGACGCTCACAGAGCTTCCAGAACGCCAGGGACAGAGCTTCCCGTCCACACGGGGAGGATGACTCCAAACCCCCCGACCTCGTGGGCTCCAGTCTGCAGTCCATGAGCTGCTTTTGCTCCCTTGCCTCTCACAGACTCCACATCCATGAGTTTCCTTCTTTCTCTCCTCTAATAAAACCTGCCTTAATCAAGGGAGGGAGGGAGGGAAGGAGGGAGGGAAGAAGAAAGAGAGAGAGAAAGAGGGAAAGAGAGAAAAAAATGAGAGAAAGAAAAAGAGAAAAAAGGAAGGAAGGAAGGAAGGAAGGAAGGAAGGAAGGAAGGATGGAAGGAAGGAAGGAAGGAAGGAAGGAAGGAAGGAAGGAAGGAAGGATGGATGGAAGGAAGGAAGGAAGGAAGGAAGGAAGGATGGATGGAAGGAAGGAAGGAAGGAAGGGGAAGGGGAGGAGGGAGGGAGGGGGAGATGCTGCGGGTGCTCCGGGTGTTCCGTGAGTTCAGAATGCAGGGGATGGCTTAATTAAATCTTCAGTAGTCAATGCTACTGAATCAAGCACCTGCCAGAGATGAAACCCCCACTCAGGATTCATTTCAAGAACAAAGAGAACAAGGCGCTCACACCTCCAGCAGCCAGAAAAGCCCCCGATAGACAAAGCTATTGCTCAGCATTAGCTCAACAGTCCTGCAGACGGCTCTCAAGCTGGAACAAGCTGTGCTACGAGTCCGTGTGACAGCACATGCACCTCAGACGCGACTCCTCCTTCGGCCTGAGACGAGTCCCTGATCCTGAGCTGACGGAGCGGCACCACCAGCGAGCTTCAGGCTAGCCAAGGCCACCTGTGAGACCCCATCTCAACAAATGAACCCCCACAACAAGGAGCAAGACTCCGAATCCGTCTTCTCCAACTGCACTCAAGCCGGAGGGTCTTGTAATTCCGAGTGCAACGCGGCAGTTTGGGGGAGGCTGGGATTCCGCCACGCCACCAGCCTTCCCATGATGCACCTGCTGGTCTGAGGACCCCGCTCTGGCTGGTCGGGCTCCGGTCTCAGAAGAGAACCTGAAGACACCGAATGTCTCATCCTACAGTAGATAAACCAGAGCACTCTCTGAACCTGAGGCTGGCCGCTGTTCGGGGTCAGAAACTCCCGCAGGCACGGGCTGCGGTGCAGGACTCCAGCAGCTCCCTGGCGGCGCCACCGCAACGGGCCTTAGAAAGCTGCCGCGCGGCCCAGACTGAGGCGAAGTGAAGGAGCCGCCGTCGGGCACAAAGCAACGGGCACTCACGTGGTGCAGCACGTGGATGCGGTAGGAGCCCTCGGAAGGCTTGCCGTCATGCACGATGTTGGCGATGAGGTCGTAGGTGGTGTTCTGGTGCACGGCCTGCACCTCCTCAGACAAGTATTCTCTCAGGTCCACGTTTCTGCGGACGGAACACAAAGCCGTGAGGTCGGGGAGGCCGTCCTCGCAAACCAGAGCCAGCCTCAGCCTGCAGCGCCGCGCAAGCTCAGGTCTGTCTGAATTCCCGGCACTTTCCAACGACGACAGGCTGTATCAGAAAAACACCCTTTAGAAGCACATCCAGAGGTCAGAAGTGCAAGACCCAGATTAGTTTGGATTTCAACAAGAATCTTGCTGTCATCTCACAGCTTCGAGTTAAAGGTTACACCACCTAAGACTCTTCTGTGACAAGGGACCAAGGGCCACACGTCCCCCACCACGAGGAAGAGCGGGGCGGCCCGTGCACACCAACCCCACGGCCACCTGCTTTGAGCGCGCCAGTCAGATGGGCTCACTGCCTGACGCAGGCTCGTGGACGGACGCTGACTAGCCGTGACCCACGTGGCATTGCATGCCATCACGTGGCCACCTTCGTCTGAAAACTTGGGTGGGTGTCCAGATTTTTTATGTTGAAACCTTTCTTCTTTGGTTTTGGCTAGTTATTACAAGCAACATAACCCAAAGGAAATTATTCAAGGCTTTTCAGATTTGTAGCAAACGTATGTGGAAACACACGTCAGTGAACCAGGATCCAGAGACTCTCTCTCTCTCTCTCTCTCTCTCTCTCTCTCTCTCTCTGATGCAAGAGCACTTGAGTGTGTGCTTGAGGCGGCTGGAGAACACCGTCAGGAACATCTGGATTGCTATTGCTTTGTTTTGGGGTTTCCCAAGCCCCAACTTCTAGGAACAGAATTTTAGGGTGCCACAATATCCACCCAGCATTTTTCTTAACCTGGAATCTGGGGGTTGAATGAGGTGCTCTTGCTATGAGCAGAGGCTTTAACCCCGAGCCAAACCCAGCCCAGTGAGGAGCATGTGGCCACGAGATGCTCAGGGAGGAAAGCAGCTGTGTCGAGCCTGGAGACCTGGTCTCCTTCCTGGAGCCCACGTGATGGAAGGAGAGAAACGACTTCTAAAGCTCTCCTGCGACAGGTCCAGTGACACGGGTGGAGGGTAGAGGGGAGCTGCTTACAGAACGTCACATGGTCTGATGTCTTCTAAGGGGCGGACCAGGGCCTGGGGGGCTGACTCTGGGTAAAGTCCTGCCGGTTAGGTCACCTGAGCTTGACCCGAGAGAACCTGAGCACCGACTCCTCAAGCTGTCCTCTGACGTCAGTGCGCTCTTGGCATGCACTTGCGCACACAGACACAATAATAAACAAAACTTAAGGAAAAAGAAAAGGCTAACAGCTAAATCATCTAGTCCTGGCTGAAAGAAATCCTTCGAAGCGAGCTCAACGAAGGGCAGCCGCTGAAGTCAGAGCTACCAAATACCCCAACCTAACCAGTGAGAAAACAAACACTCCCGGCCCAGAGCAACACAGCCAGCAGGGAAGACGTTTCTGTGGCGACCGAACGAGCTGCCGTCCCCTCAGCCGTCCCCCTGGCTGCCTGGGAGTCACTTCTTCTGGCCACAGACAGTGACCGCAAGTCACAAAACCCTGATCCGCAGGACTTCAAAGCCTCTGCTGTCCCCATCCCAGGAGCAGACGACTGGCTTCCGAGTTCCCGGTTCATCCAGTTTCACATGAACGAGAGTGATGAAGAACAGGAAGAGGCCGTGGGTACCGAGGGGTGCACTTGTGGTGCTCCTTAAGAAATTCTCCTGCCAGGACGTGACTCGCCATGAACTTTATAATCCCAATTACCGCGGAAGCTGAGGCGCAAGGTCACGAGTTCAGCAAAGGCCAAGCTGAGGCACAGCAAGATCCTGCACCAGAAATGAGAAGACAGAGGACGAAGACAGAGCTCGGGGTGTCCTGGCCTCGGCTCAGGGGAGGGAGGACTCCTTCGCTATCCTCCTTCCTGACCAGGGACTCTCAGAGACCCCAAGATCGCTGTCCTGGAAGGAGCCTGGGGCACGTCCGGCTAAGCCTCCCAGCTGGAACGAGAACAGGAAGCCAGCGGCTGACCCCCCAAGGCCACGCACAGCCTGGACTCAGGACAGGAAGCCAGCGGCTGACCCCCCCAAGGCCACGCACAGCCTGGACTCAGGACAGGAAGCCAGCGGCTGACCCCCCCAAGGCCACGCACAGCCTGGACTCAGGTGTCTTCACCACACGCTGCTCTCAAAACCCGGTGCAGAACTAAGAAATAGTTCAAAGATGGAAAGTGGTGTCCTGCAGAATGTGGAGGACCAGACAGTGGAAGAGACGGGAAGGAGGAAGAAACCAGGGGTTGGCGTTTGTCTGTTACAGCCCCAAGTATAAACAGTCAAGACCGCCAGATACACGCGCAGAAAGAGTGGAGCCGGCGGCGAAGCCTGTGCGACCCTCTGACTAGCCGCAGGCCTCAACAGCACTCGCTGGAGCTCCAGTCCTTCTGCTGACACCCACGCTTCTCCCTGCCGGCTGCCACCAGGTCCCCACTCCTCACAGACACTCCTCAGAGAACTCAGAAGAATGGTGACATGGAAGGGGTGTAAGCGGAAGACGGCCAGCCAACGGCATCTGGTACCACTTCCAATGTCCTGTGAAAATACGCACAGGTGCTCATGGACCCTCGGCTACAGGATCAATTAAAAGTAAGGTCCCACATCACAATCTGTAACGTAAGAGCAAGCTGTGCTGTCGCACCCCCAACTTCAGTTGGAAGTCGGGGGATCAGGAGTTCAAGGTTCAAGGTAATCCTGTGCTACACGGTGATTTTTCAAAGCAGGCCTGGATTCCACGAGACCTGTCACACCCAGGACTGCTTCCGGGTCAACGTCCTGCCGGTAGGTCCTAACTTCTCCACGCTCCTCAGCCCTGTCTCTGTGACCCCGACCAAGTCGGCAGCACGCCAGGGCAGCCACGCCAGGCCCCAGCCAGGTGCAGCCGCCCCGCAAGCCAGCACTCGGGGGCTGGGGGAGGAGGCTCGGGTCATGCCCACTGCTGGGGAGACGGCGGGTGGGGACCCGCGCTCGCCACGTAAGCTTGAGAACCTCCTGAAGAAGCTGTGAGATGCCAGACACAGCGCAGCGCGCGGCCCGGCTAATCCGGCACGCGTGGTGACAAGCCAGGACCTGCCTCACACCAGCCGGAAGGAGAGACACTCAAGGGGTCCCTTCCCTTCACGCCACACGCTTGTGGCAGCACCGCGCTCACCTACACCAGTGTAGAGTTAAAATGAGATCATTAGCCAAGATACCTGGGACCCCAGCTCAATGAATAAATAAATAAACAGATAGATAGATAGATAGATAGATAGATATCCCCGAGATACATGCAAGCGGGGCGGTACGCACGTGATAGGGAAGTTGACAATGGTGGGGTTCTTCTCCACAAAGAAGTTGTTCTTCGTAAATCTCTTGATGCAAAAGATCAGATACGGAGGTAGCTTGGTGAGCTGGAAGCGCTTCAGAAAGTTCTCTTTGTAAGTCTTATATTCCTGCAGGAGGAACGAGCAGTCAGTGGCCAGGCAGAGACCGTGTGCTCCGGTCGCCGCCCGGTACGCGGGCCAGGGGGAAAAGGCTCAAAGGCACCTCGCCCGCACCTCACGCAACTCCCTCAAGCGAAGGCTTCCTGCCGGCTCCAAAGGCCTGCACACCCAGCAGAGGTGCTGCCACGGCCCGACCCCACAGGGACGCACCCCAGACACCGTCGAGAGGTCCTGGCTCACAGGTAAAGTACAGCGAGCAGCCACCTGTCCTGCGAGCTCGCTCGGCGCCCAAAGAAAAAGAGGGGGGTCAGGGTGCTGCCCAGCCCAGGGCTTTAAAGCTGGGGAACATGAATTTGGCTTTTCTTCACAAATTCTGGCGCTTGTCTGGAAACGGCTCAGTGGTAGAGCATGTGCATGAGGCCCTGCGGCCCCATTTCCAGTACTGGCCAACCACCCGCCCCTCAAAAAAAGGGAAACACTTTCTTGCTTTTTCTAAAATGCTATGAAAATGCAACAGAAAGAGATGGCACAGGGGTTAAGACTCTGCCTCACAAGCAAAAAAGTCCTGAGTTCGGATCCCAAACCCCACATAAAACGCTAGGCAGAAACAGCGGCAGCCTTCACTTCTGATCCTGGTGGGCCGAGCCCGGAAAATCCCAGCTCGAAGCAGAAAGGAGGTAGCAGCAATCCAGGATAATTCTCCAAGTCCCCTTGGTCCTCCACAGGGACACACAGTGCCCTCTGACACACACACACACACACACACACACACACACACACACACGCACGCAAAAGTTAACAAGTATACAACAGAGGACGGGCAAAACCGGTCCACGAGTAAAAGCAGCTGCATGCAAACTTGGAGACGCGAGTTCGATCCCCAGAATCCACATGGAGACAACAGACTCTAAAAGTTGTCCTCCGACCTCCACATGCGTGCCTCTCTCTCGCTCGCTTTCTCTGTCTCTCTCTCTCTCATAAACAAAGTATTAAAAATAAAATGCGCTGGAGTGCAGCGCCCATGTGTTCAGCTGGATGGTGGACAAAGACGTAAGAACAGATGAGAAGCAAACCGCCTCTCGAGGCCCTGAGATTACCGCTCAAGGGGTTCCCCCCCCTGTGGGACACTTCAGAGTGGGGAGCGGCTTGTCCTGAACATGGGCTCTGGAGCCCAGGGTCTGTGTCCCAGTGAATGGACCTTCGCTTCAGAGCGGCACTGGCGGTCCACACATCGTAGGCTTCCTGAGCGCGCCGGCTGAGGCGTGAACGTCTGAACGCATTCGCGTCGGACAGCAAGATGCTCAGGCGGGAAGGAGGCGCTCGCCTGTGCAGCTCAGCTGCATCCAGAGCCTTCTAAAAGGTGGAGGAAGAGACGACTCAAGTGTTGTCTTCCACCTCCACACTGTGACGTGCATACAAGTCACTTTTTGAATGAAGTAACTTGTAAGAAAAACAAGAGTGTATCTGAAGTGTCCCGTCCGCTCTGGAAGGGCAGCTGAGAACACAGGGCTCCTTTAACCTGATCCTAACCCGATCCCCGAAAATGACGTCCCCAGGGGGCAGGATGACAGCATGTTTGATAACGGCCCCAACAACCTGTCCCCAAAACTAAATTATGGGTAAGCACCAAAATATTGACCAAGCACAAGAGGAAAGCAGTAAGGTGACAGTTGAAGCTGGGAGGGGGGCACCTGCAATCCTAAACTGGGGAGCTGGGAGGGGGGCGCACACCTGCAATCCTAGACCTGGGAGGGGAAGCAGGAGGATCAGAGGCGGCTCAAAGCCAGCCTTGGCCACACCGCAAGCTTGAGGCCAGCCTATGCTACTGAGACCCCGTCTCATAAAATAAGTAATAGTCTTTGTGAGACAGGAGTATTGTGCTGTCTTTGCGGGCTTTTAGGAGACATCATCAACACCCCTCCTTTCCTGCCGGAGGCTGAAGCGGGAGACATGCGAGAGGCGCTGGAAGAGGCGCTGGAAGGAGACTCCTCAGGAGTCCGGGAAACTTGAGGCAGACGGCGCACTGCACAGGAAACACCTCACGTGTACATGTGGGCAAGCATGAAAGCATGGAAGAAGACGGAGGTGAGGCCCTGCCTGCCTGGAAGAAGGAGGGAACACGTCACCTTCTCCGTGGCGCCGTTGAACTTGGCCAGGATGCTGAAGAGCGGCACCTGCGGGATGATGAGCTGCTCCTTCTCGTCCTTGTAGAGCGGGGCGGTGGGCAGGTCCAGCGTCAGGTACATGAACGTGGACTCCACCATGGTCTCCTGGTACTCGTCGTTGTGGAGCAGCTGCGCCTTCTCCTCTGCGGGCTGCGGCGAGCACGGAGGACTGAGCGCGCGGCAAGGCGTGCAAGGCGTGCAACACGCTGCCGCGCGCGCCCTTCTCCTGACCACGCTGCCGCGCGCGCCCTTCTCCTGACCACGCTGCCGCGCGCGCCCTTCTCCTGACCACGCGGCCGCGCGCGCCCTTCTCCTGACCACGCGGCCGCGCGCGCCCTTCTCCTGACCACGCGGCCGCGCGCGCCCTTCCCCTGACCACGCTGCCGCGCGCGCCCTTCCCTTGACCACGCGGCCACGCATGCCTTCTCTTGGTCTGGGGCTGGGCAGTTTGTACTCAGCAGCAACACCTGGTAAGGTCACTCGCAGAGCTGAGCGTGCGCACACCCGTGCACACACCTGTGCACGCACGTCACGAAGTAACCGTGAGAGGAAGCGGGCCGTGACACCTGAACATGGGGCTCTGTGCCCCAGGCCGAGCCTTGCTTCACCCACGGCTCTGCTTCCTCAGCCAACACCAGGACAGCAGAAGCCCCGCCCGTGGCTCCGCTGCCCCCCTCCCCTTGCCCGGCTCTCTGGGACCCTCTCCTACCCACGCACTCACCAGATCAGGATGGGGAAGCTTTTTAGTGAAGATCCTCATGGACCCCTGGAAAACATCCGTCACGATCGCTGCAGAGGCAGAGAGCAAACAGCCCGTGAGGACAGAAGGCGGGGGGGGGGGGCCGCTGCTGCTCAAGGGCAGTAACAGCGGCGGCCCCTCCCCCGGGCGCACGAGCCCCGCTTGCCGCCTGAGCACAAGCACCTCTGGCCGGCAGAGCGCCGGCACCTCAAGTTGCTCCTCTACGGTCGCCCGTGACCCTAGCGCTGGCTGTGCCTGAAGCCAGAACAGCACGATGGAGGAATGGTGTGCAGCGCTGAAGACGTGGAATTACAGGATGAGCAATTAACCAGGATCGCCTGGGCACGGGGACGAAGACCGCCTCAGCTGGCCAAGTGCCAGCCTAGCATGAGGACGAGCTCAAGTCCAAAGCCAGCCTGACGCGGCCAGGGAGAGAAGCAGGGGAAGCGGGCGGGACCCGGAGCTTGCTGCCTCGTCCAGCCAGAACCAGGCTCAGCAAAGGCCCTGGGGTGGCTGAGGAACACGCCCAACATCCAACCCTAGCCGCCTCCCAACAGAGAGAGAGAGAGAGAGAGAGAGAGAGAGAGCGAGAGAGAGAGAGAGAGAGAGCGAGAGAGAGAGAGAGAGCGAGCACGCACTGGCGGGAGGGCTGCAGAGGTGAGGACCCAGCCAAGAGCCAGCAGTGAGGTGCATGTGCATTCAAGCTGGAGAGATGCCTCAGGGATTAAGACTCTGCTTCACAAGCAGAAGGTTCTGAGTTCAGATCCCAGAGTCCACATAAAAATGCCAGGGGGAAAAGTGGCAGCCTGCACCTCTGGCCCTGGTGGGCAGAGCCTGGAAAAGGAAGGAGGAGGTAGAAGCAATCTAGGATGATTCCCAGAGTCACCCTTGGTCCTCCAGAGGAACACATGTGCCCTCTCAGACAGACAGACACACACACACACAAACTGAATAAAAAAAATTAATTAAGATGGAAAATTAGGGCTGGTGAGACAGCTCCGCGGGTAAAGGGACCAAGTCCCAAACTTGACAACCTGGGTCACCGGAAGCCCACAAGACAGAGGAAGACAATGGAAGAGAATGGTCAGGGTCCCCTGACCCCTACCCGCCCACCAGAGCCTGTGTACTCTCTCCCTGAAAAAAGAGAATAAAATAAAGTGTCAATCAACAAGATATAAAACAAATAAATCATTTAAAAAGACTGCACTAGGCCCGCAGAATGGCCACCCAGCTCTGCGGGAGTCATGGGAAACACGTGAACTGCTGCTAAACCATACGGAGGCTGAGAGGCTCCAGGCAAGAGTCTGTTTCAGCTTGTGCCTCTAAGTACTGGCGCAGGCAAGAACCACCGTTGAGTCTGCTCATCTGTCATATCAAGCAAACAGCACCACATCGCCTTTACACAAGCTCTTGTGCTGCCGGCCTATAACATGGCACACAGACCCTCCATCTGGCGCTCGGGCAGAATGTCTAGGGCATCATTAGACGCATTTCTGAGTTTTGAAAAAAATGCCTTACGCCACAGGTGGCAATGATCACCTCTGGTCGACCCCCTTCCTTCAACTGCAGCGGGGACGTCCAGCCCCGGCTGCCTAAGGCCTGTCCCAAAGGGCCAGTGCTATTTCAATCATGCACACACCCGCCATGGTCACGTGAGGACACTGGCACATGTCTGTTGCACTGTTACTGCACAGTGTTAAAGAACCTTCAGTTATTCTTCATACACAATCAGACCTGCTAACTTCCCTCTCCTTACCTCTTTCCCCTGCCACCTGCCTTTGGTAACCAGGTTCTAAGCTCATCTTTCAGACAATCACCTCTCTGGCTTCCTCCCGAATGAAGAGGCACACCCTTGTCTTCCTGCACTGACTCGTCAGACTGAATGCATCTTCCAGGCATTTAGTTTCAATCCTCAAGAAGAGGCTGAAGCAGAAGGAATACAAATTCCAGCCAGCCTGAGTTCCACGGTAAGATGTGATCTCACAAAGAAAAGGGGTGACGGAGAGGACACTTCAGCATGCAAGTCGCTTGTGTGTAAACCTGGCACCCCAGTCGAATCCCCAGATCCCATGAGTGAAGAGAGACAGCAACTTCCAAAACCTGTACGCAGGCCTCCCCAACTCTTCCCTCTCTCAAGTAAGTAGTAAAAAAAAACTTTCGAAACAAAAGGGAGGACGTGTATATAATAGATATTAATTCCATGCCTCAAAAAAGAATAAAAGATTAAAGATTAAAGGACAGGAAGTTGTAAAAAAAAAAAAGTTTTTTTAGGCAAAAAACAAAAAACCTTTTAAACAAAGGACTGACTTACTCTTCTTTTTCTTCTTCGTTCCCCCCAGAGCTGAGTGCAGCGCATTCAGAAACCAAGACAGAAAGTCAACTCCGTCCCCTGGGAAGGAAGAACAAAGAGGAAGAAAGGAGCAGGTTGAAGCCAGAGCCGAGGGAGGAACCTGCGCCCTGGCCGCTGAGCAGTGCTGGCCGCTGAGCAGTGCTGCCGCCACCCGCCTTCCTGCAGTGGACACGGCTTTGCCCGGCACACTGGTCTCGTCCTCAGCGAGAGACACGATCGCCTCGCTCCTCACCTTGCTTAGTGATCTGGAAGGTCTTCTTGCTGCACAGGACAACAGCCTGAAGCATCTCGTGGGGAGAAACATGGGCCTTGAAATTCCGGGGGTTCCAGAGCTTTCTCATCAGTTCTCCAAAACGCTGGACCAACAAGAACATGATATCCCCTGGGGGACGCTTGATGCTCTTGTAATTGTCCTCTTCCAGGAAGTAGTTCCGCAGAGGAGGAACATTAGACAGAGCCTGGAAGTAAGCAGCCAGGTCACCCCCACCTCGCAGGAGCCTCAGACAGCCAGGTCACCCCCACCTCGCAGGAGCCTCAGACAGCCAGGTCACCCCCACCTCGCAGGAGCCTCACACAGCCAGGTCACCCCCACCTCGCGGGAGCCTCATACAGCCAGGTCACCCCCAGCCCCTTACATGGGCTACAAGACTATCTCAAGAGAAGAACAAACTTAAAAGAGAAACACGAGGAACGTGTTTCTCCTTCAGCACAGTCTAGCAGAGTCTGCCCCTCAGTACTGGAAACTACAGAAGCCACGAGCCTAGCTCCCACGAGGAGCAGCCCCTTGACCAGACGGAACACCCTGCCTGCTGCAGAACGCAGCAGCGTCACTGGTGACTGGGACCGTCCACCGCACGCTACAGGAGAGCAGGGACAGGCTTCGAGAAGGCTCAGCAGTTAAAGTTCACCATGCCAGGTGGGTGGTCGTTAGCCCGCACCGCCAGCCTGGCCAGTAGAAACCGGGACTCCTCAGAACAAACTGGCCGGCAAAACTAGCTCCATGAGAGCATGCTGGGTTTGCCTAGACCTATTCCTTTGAAGGAATAAGGTACAAAAGCAATCGAGGATGATTTCCATATAACACCCAGCCCCACCCACATGCACATATATTCACATACACGCACCTCAACACACACACACCTCCTATACACATGCATGAAAATGGAAAGAGAAAATGTAAGAGGAACAAAAGCAGCAGCAATCTCTTGGCCGCCCCTTACGCCACTTACAGTTACCCCCCCCCCTTTCCTGATCCTACCTGAAGCACAGCGTTTGCATAGTCATTGGCTTTTATGTTGTTCAGTCCCACGATGCCTGGGAGGTAAGTGGTGCCGTCATAGGCCCGGGACAGTTTGGCTTGCTTGTCTAAGTTTGCGATTTGCTGCTTTGTAAAGGTCGGTTTCAACACATACTGCAGAGCAAAAGAAAAATCTTGGTTTAGAGCTGTAAACAGGACTCAAGATGCATCTGGAACAGCGATTTCTCCCAAAAATAAAGAAGCCCTGGTCGTAAGTCCTCTGCCTACTCACACAGGCCCCACAGAGTAACAGAGCAGCCCTCCACACTGCTGGCCTTAAGGAGTCTCTGTGTCAAACCCCAGACAACTGAATCCCACGTCGACCTCAGCCCTCGGGTCTCATCCGTGACTGCCAGGCTCTGGGGGACCCGTGGAACTCTGAAGGCAGTGAGCGTCCTGAGTCTGCAGTGGAGTGCCACATGTATCTAGCTAGAAGTGGAGCACCTCCTCCCTCGCCCAGGAGGCCCTGGAGTGCCAGGGAAGAATCTTCCCAATCAGACTGGTCAGAGGCAGCCGTGGCCTTATTCTGAAGCCTTGAGCTTCTCCACTGTCCCCTCTCCCCAGATCCTACCCTGACCTTGAGTGGGGTCCTTCCCAGGGATCCCAGGGATGGCTCACGTGCCCTGGGAAGGCCCCTCGAGGCCACATACCGTGATGTCCTCCAGCGAGGAGTCGATGATCTCATAGTTGTCTGGAAGGCAGTAGAACTTGAGGGTGTGGAGGTTGAGGAAGACATGGTGGCTGAACTGCACGCTGTGGATGTAGGCGTGAGACTTCAGGCCCCGGCCTGTGGGAGGGTGAAGGGTATCAGAGAAGCGGCCTGATTCTGCTCTTCTTTTCGCTATTTTGTACTAAAACACGCTACAAGTCCAAACACAAGGAAATATGACATCCAAGAAATCACTTTCCCTCACGCACTTCTTTCACCACAAGAGAAAGAAGGGCGCTGGCTAACCTCTAGAGGTGTGAAGACACAGGTTGGGTAAATTAATTTGCCTATAAGATATACACTTGCTGCCTCTTTTACATGTGCAGAAACCAGGAGTAGCTGGGACTATATGGCACGCGCATCCACACGTGTACACACAGGTGCACATGCACATCAACACGCGCACACGCACAGTGCACATGCAATGGCTGCTGCCTCTGCGGTCCTGCTCCCCGCTGCCGCAGCAGCAGTTCAGAACCCAGGCTTTGTAAGATCAATCTTTCCCTCTTCCAGATGTATTCAAGGTCTGCCCAGGGAAAAAGCCTGTTGGGGTTGGCTTTCTGAGGGTACACCGTTTCCAGGGAACAAAGGCTCAGTAGCTTTCTTAAAATCCAGCAACTCGCAGCTAGTTCTGCGAAAGTGACAAGTCACGACAAGGATTCACCTTGAAAGTACTTCCCACAGACCAGACAGGCGTAGGCGTTGATGTGCGAGAGGGAAATAGAGCAGAGCTTCTCAAAGTCGAAGTCCAGCACACTCCTAGGAACCACACAACACAGGAAAGAAAGATGATTAGCGGGGGTCTAGGAGGACAACTAGATAAGGCACTCTCCAGGGAATGGTTAAACAACCCCACATAAACCCCAAGGCAACGTCAAGGTGTCAGCACAAAACACAAATGCCCAGACAATCTTCTCGTTAGCCGCAGTCTGCACCCACCTCACGGAGTCTGCTCCAGTGGACTCAACGAACCTGGGGTCAAAACTTTGGACAAAGGTGTGACACACACAGACCTTGACAGGACACGCCTGGCGACTACTGATCCTGCATTAATGCTACACTAGGGGTCACCAGTGAATGAGCGATGCCTTAGCAAAGTCCATCCTGACCGTGAAGACCTGAGCACCGGGACGTTCAAACATTTGAGTGAGGATCTGGTACCTGTGGATATAAGGGACGAGTCTATCTGTACCAATCAGGATCCACATGGTAGGAGGCTGAGGGGGACTGCAAGAGGCCAGCCTGGGCGACACAGCGAGAACCTTCCGGTCCCTCTCTTCAGCAGGTAGAACTAAAGTAAAAAGACCCCAGCAAGCACTACGCACAAGAGGACTTACAGTGTGAAAACCTCCCACAGAAACAAACGAAAATGAAGATGTTACCTTTGCCCCGATAATGGGAGTGGCTGCGTGGCAGAGCAACCGCCCAGCAAGCACGAGGCTGTGCGCTCCATCCCCACGCCAAGGGAGGAGAATCACACACAAAAAGGAAAGTCTGAAGGCTTTAGGAGACACACACAATTCGAGCAATTTAGTGAACTACAAAGCAACAGTTTGCAAGAACTGGGCAGAAAAGGACAAAAACGAAACAAGACAAGAACCCTTACTCTCCACTGAACCCGCCACAAGCATGACAGACTTGCTCCCGATGCGACATGTAACCACGGGTAACGATCTATTACAGGGCCATTAGCCGTATGTGACAACCACAGCCCACCGCTAAATACCGAGTCCAGTTTTAGATTCAGTTCCCGGTGTCCTCTGACTTCCAGTGCTCCACAGCATGCACGCTGTGTCTCATCCCGCTCCCTCTTCCCCACCCCACTACAGTAGTACATGAGGAAGTTCAGTTCCCGGCTGGATGTGCAGCTCTGATTTCCTTCCCGGCACCCGGAGGAGCAGCGTGACTCAGTTCCTCAAGCGCACAAGTCCCACTTCACGTCCTCAAAAACCTTGTGCGCCGGCAAGCTGGTTCAGTGGCTAAAGTACCTGCCCAACAATGTGGTGACCAGTGCCCGCCTCGCCAGCACGTAGACGGACAGTAGCACGGCTCCTAAACAGTCCATATTAAGGGAAAATCTGGTGACCCGAGTTCACTCCCCGGAAGCCCTTTCTCAAGTCAATAAAAAGATGGCCCCTAAAAAGATTCATTCGTGCTGGGTCTGGTGGCGCCCAGGAGGCTGAGGCAAGAGAGGCAAGAGGATCAAGAGTTCAAGAGTTCAAGGCCAGCCTGGGCTGCATAACTAAACCCTGTCACACCCACCCTACCCCCCACAAAAGAAATTCCAATTTCAGCACTATCATAGATCCACAACATGACAACCGTTGAAAACACTGAGGTTTTGGTTTTGTTTAATGTTGGGATTCCAGACCAGTACCTAGCCCAGCACCTGAGCACAGTCCACCGCCAAGTACCTAGCCCAGCACCTGAGCACGGTCCACCGCCAAGTACCTAGCCCAGCACCTGAGCACGGTCCACCGCCAAGTACCTAGCCCAGCACCTGAGCACGGTCCACCGCCAAGTACCTAGCCCAGCACCTGAGCACGGTCCACCGCCAAGTACCTAGCCCAGCACCTGAGCACGGTCCACCGCCAAGTACCTAGCCCAGCACCTGAGCACGGTCCACCGCCAAGTACCTAGCCCAGCACCTGAGCACGGTCCACCGCCAAGTACCTAGCCCAGCACCTGAGCACGGTCCACCGCCAAGTACCTAGCCCAGCACCTGAGCACGGTCCATCGCCAAGTACCTAGCCCAGCACCTGAGCACAGTCCATCGCCAAGTACCTAGGCCAGCACCTGAGCACGGTCCACCACTAAGTACCTAGTCCAGTACTCAGAACATAGTGGGCATTCGATGAGCATTTACTGTAAATTAGGGGGAAAGTGTTCATACTTGCTACTGCTATTTTAAGTATAGCGTGTGTTGCAGTTCGCCTGCATGGTTGCTGATAAATTACCATCAAATGGCTTAAGGGAACAAAGGACTTATTCTCTTACGGGTACTGGTCACAGTTCATAGTCCAGTTTGACAGGACAGCACGCACCAACACCAGGGCCGAGGGAATTGGCCACGCCATCACCACGTAACAGCTGAGAGAGGGACAAGTCCTACTTCACGTCCTTACTTGCCAGACCAGCATGTCTGGCCAAGTGTACACAAAGATGCCAACTTCCCAACCAGCTCTCTGTATTTTATTCCAGGGCCTTAGTCCCACCCACCATGGACTGGGCCTTCCCCATCAGACAATCTCCTGTAGGTTTGTTCTGGGCTTAACTCAACCACTAATTCTCCACAAATGTGCCCAGAGCTCAAACCCTCAATCATCAAGGTGACACCTGTGCCCAACTATGACACTGTGTATCCCCTTATAATAAGATACAAATTTGGAATTAGCTGCAAGTGTTTCTGCATGCATCCGCCATCGGACAAGCGCAACGAGGGTTCTGGAACAAGCACACTCTGCGACTTTAGAGGGCAAACACCGGCCAGCAAAGATGGCTCAGTGAAGAAAGGTGCCGTGAGTAAACTTGGCCGCACAGAGCCTCATGGTACAAGGATAGAACTGACCTTGAAATTTCTCGTTTTAACCTCTACCATGTGTCATGGTGCCAGCTCTCATTCCCAAATAAACAACTAATTTTTCAAAGGGTAAATGAACACTAGTGAACATGGCAAAAAAAAAAACAAAAAAAAAACTCACAATGTTCTGGGCAGAAAACTTTAGAAGGCATAAAATTTATGAGATTATTCAATGTTCAGCCCAAGGAATTTTATGGCTAGATCTCACCTTTCTTTGACTATACATCTCAAAACCTCCTAATTTTCCACTTGTACCATGCAGGATTGAACCTGAGGCCTTAGGCACGCCAGGCACTCCACTCCAAGATTCATCCCAGTGTGTGTGCTCTACCTTACCTGTTAATGGTATCTAGGTATGGGCAGTGGCGGCTCCTCCGGTCCTCGGAATCCACACGGCCATTCTTTGCTGAGAAGAAAACCACACAGGCTTCAAAAATGGGAAACTCGGGATGACGAGATGGTTTAGAGGTAAAGGTGCTTCTAATCTGAGTTCTATTCCCAAGTGCACTGGGGAAAACCAGAGTACTGACTTCTGAAAGTTGTCCTCTGACTTCCAAAGGCATACTGCGGGCTCTCTCAGATGCTGTCTCTTTCTCAAAAGAAATTATTTTTAAAAAAATTAAGGGGACACCTGTACTGAGGTATAGTTTAGCAGTAGAACTTCCCCAGCATGCTCTGGGTTTGTTTTTCAGTATCACAAGAGGCAAGGGGAAACTATACTCAGACCACCAATACAGAAAAAATTTAAAAAATGGGAAACTGATGAAATGACCTACCAACTAAGACAAGCATCCTATTTTTCATGTAGCAACAACGTTCTAAAACCCACTAATGGGACTGCACTGGCTCCGTGTATAACCAACCAAGGATTCATCATTGCACACTGTGTCAAAGAATCCAGGGAGTCATGAAACACACAAGTGCTGAGGTGAAAGGAACATCCTTCAATCGACCACTTGTTCAGGAAATGCTAGGTTCTAAGTGCTCAAGGGCTACCTGGCTCTGGAACGCTGATGTGAGCCTGGGGTTGGTGGAGAGCTCAGGGGTAAGGTCCCTGCTGGCAAACATAACGACCTCAGCTCCATACAGAAGCCCACGTGGTGGAAGGAGAGACCTTCTGGTTGTCCTCTGACCTCCACCTGGGTACCAAGCATGCATGGGCATACCTACCCACCCCTTCTCCCACAAATGAAGTATTTTTAAATAAAAATGATAAATTTTTTTAATCTGTTAAAACTGGTGGTAAGGCTTAATACAGTCTGTCTCCCAACTACATCTGGCCATCTTCGATCAGACCGTGGTCCCCAGGCGAGGACGTCTGCAACACCCGAGAGAGCAGAGCGGGGTCCCGTGCAGACTGCTGAGCTGCTACGAGGTCGGCACGCCGGCGGGGCTCGGGCCGAGGAGCGCCCCGCCTGAGCCCGCCAACGATCCGACTCCCCACTTTAAGAGTTTTGCAAAACCCGGGGCGAGGAACCCGGGAGGTGGTCGCCCCAGGTCAAGCCGCTCGGCTAGGAAGGCGCTGCACGGGTCGGGCCGGCGCCCCGCCCGGGCCCCGGCGCCCCGCCCGGGCCGGGGAGCAGCGGCGGAGGGAGCGCGCCCCGGGCCGGCCCCGCGCACCTCGCACCTCCCGCTCGGGCTCCGAGTCCTCGTCCGCCTCGCGCTCCCGCTTGACGCGCGCGGCGGGCGGCGCGGGCGCCTGGACGTCCCGCGCGCCGGCGGGCTCGGCCTCGCGCTTCACGCGCGCCGGGCTGCCCCGCGCCGCCTCGGCCTCCCGCTCCCGGTCTCGCTCCCGCTTCACGCGGCCCGAGCTGGCCCGCGACTCGGACTCGCGCTTCCCGCGGGCGGAAGCCCGCGACTCCCGTTTGGAGCGGCTGGACATGGCCACGGCCGGCTCCCGCATCCCGCGCGCGCACGTCGCGCCGGCGCCGGCGCGCCGCACGCAGCCAATCAGGAGTCGAGCGAGGCCGCAGCGCGCTACGAGTCGCCAAGAGGGACAATTCCGGACGGCCCAACTGGCCGCTGGGCGCCCACGGCGGAAGATCCGGCCGCCTACCGACTCTTTTACCCTTTATCTCATGGCAGCTTAAAGAGGTAGGAACCTTTTACAGGCTGGAGGACTTTCTGGAAGAAGGAAGTTGTCATTCAACCCCAGGTTTCTTCAAGGCACATTGGAGTCTCAGAATCACGTCCAGAGATGTGTCCCTCGGTCTCCACGCCTGAGACTTACCCACGAAACACGACCTGCGTCTTGCAGACTTGAACCCTGGGGGTTTGAATGCCATGCTGCAGCGTCCTTAGTGTAAGGAACACGTTGATTCCTTGTCAACGTGCATTTACAGTAAAGCTAAAAAAAACTCCAAATTCAGCTCCACGGTGGAGCCACGCCCTGGCCCTGCCACTTTGAAGTTTTGTTGACATTCAGGATACTTCTTCATTTATTGGCATTCAAAATATTTAGCATGTGCGATTTGCTCAGTTCCGATGTGTGAACACTTGTGAAGGTCTCAAAGCAATCATGAGAACGTCCTGGCTACCCCAAGTAGTTCTCCTGCCTCTAAGAGTCCCACCCAAATCGCTACTCTCTACATTTCTTTTTTTTTTTTTTTAATTATTATTTAACGTCCTGGCTACCCCAAGTAGTTCTCCTGCCCCTAAGAGTCCCACCCAAATTGCTACTGTCTACATTTCTTTTTTTTTTAATTATTATTTATTCAATTGTGTGTGTGTGTGTGTGTGTGCGCGTATGTGCGCGCGCATGTGTGCATGTGTGTGCGTAGAACCACGGACTGAATCGGGAACCACCATGGACGCCTCCACCTCCTTCTGCCCCGGGATTCACAGGCTCCGCCCTACCAGGACCAGAAGCGCAGGCCGCCCCCGCTTCCACCTGGCGTCTATACGTGGGATCTGGGATCCGAACTCAGGACCTTCTGCTTGCAAGGCAGAGGCTTAACCCCTGAGCCACCTCTCCAGCCCCTGTCTACATTTCTTAAAGCTTCATACTCAAGTGCCATACAAAGTACTTTTTCTGGCCTGATCTCTTTCACTTACTGTGTGGGTTCCACTCCTGTTGTGTGTGGATGTATGGATAATTTGTTCCTTTACCTTGCAGTATAATATTCTGTCCCACAGATATACTACAGCTTGTCCCTCTGCTAATCGTGTATTCCTGATCTCGATCTTTTTTTTTTTTTAATGAGTTGAAAATTTAGACACTCAGTGTGAAGCAGGAGGATTGCCTAAGTTTGAGTGTAGCCTGAGCTACACAATGAGACCTTTCCTCAAAGAAAGAAAAAGAGGGAAGGAGAGGAGAAAGGACTATCCAATCCGACTCTCAGCCACCTTGGCTTCTCTCAAGGGGACAGTTATGCCACTGTGTGTGAGGTACTAACCCCATTATGGCTGGAGTAGAAACTTACAGGTGCCAATGGCTAACTGAGCATTTGGCTGCATTGTTACCTATGTGTGAGACAGATGTTCCCAGCGTCTCTGCTTAAAAATAAGGAAGATGAGCTAAAAGGCAGTTGATACACACACAGTGGAATTCTATTTCACCATCAAGCAAGAAAGGGTGCTAGAGAGAGCGCTCTGTTGGTAAGGTGCTTGACAGATATGTTAAGAACCTGTTTGATCCCTAGCATCTATGTAAAAAGCCAGGTGCAGTGGCAAAGGCATAATCCCAGAGGCAGGTAGGTAACAGCCCAGAGGCGGATACCAGGGCTTAGGGGAGTCACAAGGGACCAGACCTAGAACCCCAGGAGAGGCAGATTAGGTCTCAAAAAAACAAGGTAGCCAGCACCTCAGGAAGGAGGCCTGAGGTTGACCTCCAAGGGCACACGCACACACATGTGCACACATCAGCACGCAGACACATACATAGAATGAGATTGTGTCAGCCACAGGAAAATGGAAGTGGAGATTATGTTAAGCAGATTCAATCAGACTCGGAAAGACAACTATTCCATTTTCCGGCCAGGCAGAGTGTACCTATGACATGGAAATCATACATAAGAGGGAAAGAAACGAGGGTCACGGGGAGAGGCACAATACTGCGAGTTTCGTCTCCTGCACAGACGCTAGACCGAAATGCCGCAACGATGTATGCGATACCACGAAACTCACTGTATGGGCGAATAAAAAGCACGTTTAAAGGCTAAAACCCCAGAGGCCGCAGACGTGGACCTTTGCAGCATCGCTGTGATCCTTGGGCTTCTCGCCGACGAGAGCGCCCCACTCCGCCCGCACCCCGAATTCCGCGCGCAGCGATGCTCGGCCCCGCCGAGTCCTGCGGGGACCGGAAGTCACCATGCACGGCCGGAAGCGGAGCTGCAGGACCGGAAGCCGGCGGGGCGGCGGCGGTTGCGGCCGTTGAGGCGGCGGCGGCGGGGAGGCGCGCGGGGTTCCGGATGGAGGCGGCGCGGGATCGGGGGTCGGGGCTGTGCTGCAAGCCCGGCGGGCGGCTGGACATGAGCCACGGCTTCGTGCACCACATCCGACGGAACCAGATCGCTCGGTACCGACCCGCCCTGCCGCCGCCAACCGCCGCCACCCCGGGCCGGCCCGCCCGGGCCCGGCCGCCCCTGACTCCCGCCCGGCTCCCCGCAGGGACGACTACGACAAGAAGGTGAAGCAGGCGGCCAAGGAGAAGACGAGGAGGCGACACACGCCCGCGCCCACGCGGCCCCGCAAGCCGGATCTGCAGGTGTACCTGCCGCGACACCGAGGTGAGGCGCCGCCCCCTCTTGGCGGAGGGGCACCCCACTTCTCAACGCCCAGGGCTCACTCCTCCTTCTCTTCCTCCTCCCCTCCTCCTCCTTCTCTTCCTCCTGCTCCTTCTCCTCCTCCTCCTTTTCCTCCTCCTCCTTCTCTTCCTCCTCTTCCCCCTCCTCCTCCTTTTCCTCCTCCTCCTTTTCCTCCTCTTTCTCCTCCTCCTCCTCCTTCTCCTCCTCCTCCTTTTCCTCCTCCTCCTTCTCTTCCTCCTCTTCCCCCTCCTCCTCCTTTTCCTCCTCCTCCTTTTCCTCCTCTTTCTCCTCCTCCTCCTCCTCCTCCTCCTCCCCTTTTCCTCCTCCTCCTTCTCTTCCTCCTGCTCCTCCTCCTCCTTCTCCTCCTCCTCCTTTTCCTCCTCCTCCTCTCTCCTCTCCTTCCTCCTCCTCCTTTTCCTCCTCCTCCTTCTCCTCCTCTTTCTCCTCCTCCTCCCCCTTCTCTTCCTCCTCTTCATCCTCTTCCTCCTCCTCCTTCTTCTCCTCCCCTTCTCCTCCTCCTCCTCTTCATCCTCTTCTTCCTCTTCTTCCTCTTCCTCCTCTTCCTTCTCCTCCTCCTCCTTTCCCGAAGATTCCTGGTCAACGCTCCCAAATCTCTGCTCCAAGGCGGGCGCACTGCCCCAAGGTTAAGCATCTCTCGTGCAAAGTACCTGGGTTGTGTGTTAGTGTTTCCACTACCCGACAGAGCAACAGCCTGTCCAAGATCGAAACGACCAGGGCGTCCTTATCGAATTGACCCAGAAAAAAGAAATGCCTTTCCCCAGCCTCCTGGTGACCCAGAAACCCCAGACTTGCACGTGACACTAAGTTTGTACCTACATTGGTCATCGTTATTCACACAGAGCGTTGAGAGCCAGATTTGACGCAGTCGATAAGTGTGCAAGAGCTCCTAAATTGAGAACTACTTATTGTTCCTGGTCACCGGCAACAGGGTGAAAGAAGTGCACTGGAACGTCCAAGATCTCAGAGGTGGTAAATCGCAGAGCTAGGATTTGAACCAGGCAGAACGATAGCTTCCGGTCTCCTCACTTGAAAACTATGCATTGGATACCTGCTTTTTAACAAGGCGGAGCTGGATCCATAGAAGGGAGACAGAGAAACTCTGGGGCTGGGGCGATGCTTTTAAAGCCTCTGCTGGGTGGATATGGCAGCGGCCTGCAGTTCCCGCCCTGAAAGAGGGAACCTGGGAAACCCCAGAGCAAAGCCATAGGGGGTCAAGTAATCCCGGATGATTCCCGATGTCACCCTTGGGCTTCCAGGTACATGCATGTAATCGGCCAGTGGCCAAAACCCTCAGGACACACATGCTTACTGTGGATCCGTCAGAAGTTGGCCTTTCTTGGCACCGTTTTTTGTGAGTTGTTCTGGGCAGGGCCATCAGCCGCACCCTCTCACGCCGGTCTTCCTTCCAGATGGCTCTGCCCATGCAGTCAACCAAGACTGTGAGACGTCGGGTGACAGCAGCAGTAGTGGCAGCTCGGAGCTGGACCCCTCTGGCCGGGAGCTCTTCTGCTTAGAGTATGAGGCGGACAGCGGCGAGATCACAACAGTTATTGTCCGTCAGGTATGCCTCCCATAACAGCTGGAACCACGGCCAGCCTCGGAGCCACGGTGTATGTCGAGGGGGGACACGACACAGGACCGCCGGGCAGTCCTTTCGGCACGTCTCTCCCGGCACGTGGTGGTTCTCAGGGGAGGGACCAGGCAGAGCCTGAGGCCCCGGTTGAGCGTCCCTCCTCCAGGGGCGCCCCTGAGAGGAGGCTGGCGCTGGCAGGAAGCCTCGGGTGGCAGATGAGCGTGTGTTCTGGGATCGGGGCAGGTGACTTTGCTGAGAGACCAGGTCCTGAGCTCCCAACTCTTCCTCCACTTAGGATGATGATGCGGGAAGGGTGAGTGAGGAGGTTTCTGAGCACACACCTCTGGACCCCGCCATGCGAGAGGCCCTCAGGGTGCGGATCCAGGAGGAGATCGCAAAACGCCAGAGCCAACGCTGAGCAGCTGGAAGGAGTTCAGGCAGGATTCGCCGCCCCGGGCACGGTTCTTTAGGGAAGCTCACCTCTGCTGAGGGGGTGGCATGAGGGGGTGCCAGGACGTCCTCCCAGCCACCGAGGCCCCATCTGTAGGGTGTTGCAGCGCCCCCTCTGGCCTACCTCCCTGGCAGCCATTCTTTCCCGAGCACGGGCCCATCTGCCTAGCCCAGCGTTCTGGAACTTTCTGAGAATTTTGTATGGCTGCCTTGGTGTTCTAGGCACAGGGACTTCATGGAGAATCGGGGATAATGAAACTTTAGCCCCCGTGCCGCCGTCACTAACATCTGCCAGCCCTTCATGAGCCTCGCTTGCCATTTGGGCTCCTTCAGTCCTGCCACTTCCACCCTAGCTTTTCCTTATCCCCCATCTTTTTGCCTCAGGTAGAATGTGTTTCAGGACTTTGGGGAGGGGGATCTGGAAGCCTTTTTAGCCAGTTCTCCGAGGCCAGAGAACTGAGCTTGGGAGCTACTTGGAAGCCTCCTTCCCCTTCCTCTCGTTCCCATGCCCCACTGCGCTGTGCTGTCTGCACTGGGCGCCTAACAGAGCTGAGCTAGCTAAACCGCAGCCTGCCTCGCCTGGGACAACCAGACCCCAGCTCTTGACTTGAGTACACTCTCTGCTCAGACTAGAGGGGTTATCATTACTGTCTCAAAACTGGCTCTCAGTTAGTTGTTGAAGTTGGGAGAGTTAACATTAGCAATAATTGCAGAGAGAGACAGACCCCAAGAATACCGTAGAGGAAGGGAAGTGAACCCCTCTTCTATGTCCCGTTCTTCTTTCCTACCTCCCAAGAATATGTGGCTTGGACTGAGCGTGGTGGTGCCAACTCGTAATTTCTGCACTTGGGATGCTGAGACAGGAGAATTGCTGCAGGTTAAAGACCAGCCTGAACTATAGAGGAAGACTCGGTCTTGATTCCCTTTCCCCACCCCCACCCCTCTCAAAAAATGTGAAGATCCACAGGGTTAGGTTAAGGTCTGAAGTCCAGGAGATAGCGAATTCCAAGACACTTCTGTTTTCCAGCAAATATGCTTAACCTCCAGAACTTGCAACGTGGGCTGTAATGGAGCCTGCCGAGACCGCATCCCCCAGCCCCACCCCAGGGGCGTCTCCACCTGAGGGTCTCAACATCCTTGTGGCTAGTTCATCTCAGCAGCTTTTAAAGGACACCTGAAGACTTTTGTCGGGTTTTGTCCCGCATCATTGAAAACAGACCCCCTCGGTAATGGGGCAAAGGCAGCTACTTGATGCCATTAAAACAAACTCAGGTGAGTCACGACTTGCCGTGTGGGGTAATGCTGGGCAGAGACTGAGGCAGCGAGTTCGAAGAGCCTGCTTGCGAAGGCGGCTGGGGCCAGAATGTTCCAGACCCACAGAGCTGGCCCCGGGTTAAGTGCCTTAGCCTGCCGTCCCTGACCTGCGTTGTCTTCAAAGGAGAAAGCCTTTGCCCTCTTACGCAACTGTGCGAGAAGTGCCTTTGGACTCACGTTGTTGACGACCCTCCAAAGCCTCTGGGATCCATGAGGTCTTGCCAAACTCCCCCCCCTTCTTCCTGCAGGTCAGAGGTCCTTGTCACTGTAGCCTTCCCGCTCTGACCGTCTGAGTGACTTGGAGCCTAAGATTCCCTGGAGCCCTCTGGCTGCTTAGACTAGGAATGCGTGTGGGGTCTGTGTTCTTGAAGCTGGGTTCCTTGTTTCTTGGTTCGCATAAAGAGGAATTTGGACCAAGGTCCAGCACCTGTGCTTCCGGAGCAGCACAGAAGGTGTATTCGGATGCGCCTCTTGTGTCCTTTAGTGTGTGAGCCTCACAGAGGGCCCACAGGAGACTCATGGAAACTCCTTGCATTTCCACGGTTTCCTAGAGACACTTTGCTTATCAAATGCATAAGACTTGTTTTCTACTCAAAAAAGCCCTCTTGCTTCTGACCAATGTGTCCTGTGTGACTAAATGCAGCCCTGGACTGTGTGTCAGTGAGAAGTGTCCCAGGCAAGCCTGTGGTGACTCCCAGTCGCTGCTTCCCCCAGGCCTGCCTGCGGTGACTCCCAGCAGCCCTCCGCTCCGCCACCCTGCTGGGGTCCTAGGCGGCACTGTCCCCCTTTATCCGGCAGACTGCCTCCGGACATCTCAGCCCGGTTCAAAACCTGGTGCTTTGTCACCAAGGAGCATGTCTAATGTCTAGGACCTTTCTGAACAGTCTCAAAGAACTGCCCTGTGCCATCTGGTATCCTGGCGGACCTTCCAGTAGGCTACTCCAGAATCAACACTCATTTGACTACATTTGTTCTTGGCCGTCTTAGAAAAGAAAGGTCTGGGTCTCGGGTGGCTCATGCCTGTGATCCCAGCCTTTGGGAGACAGGCAGGAAGATAGTTATGCGTTTGAGACCAGCTTACATTGCACAGACCCCGTATCGAACAGGCTGACGGCCTCCTCTCCTGCCCATTCACATCGCAGCATCCTTCCCTCAGTTAGGAACCCAGATTAAGTCTGTATTTTCCAGCAGTGTGATTCCCAGACACAGTGTACGTTAGTGACAGAAGCGGGCTGGTTGCCGGGGCCTCGGGCTGTGAAGGAGTAGACAGAAGCTGGAGTTGCAGGACTGGTAAGCACGCGGGTCCGAGGAGGTAAAGCAAGAAGGCAAGCGAGGTGAGTGTAGTGCCTGCGCTGGCCACAGCCAGCTAGCCCTGGGGCCCCGGGAAGGACCACTCCCCTGCCATGCTGCACTTCCAACTGGACATTAACTGTCCAGATTGGAGGACGGCCTTCGGGGTGGTGCGCGTCCAGCCTGCTGTGTGCTTGACCGGACCCATGAATAGCAGGACAGTGGTTCCCCAGACGGCCTGGGTTTAAATGAGACCTTTGTTTGCATAAAGAGAAGTCACAGGTTGCTTTCCTACCTCTGAACCTTTTGCAAGTTGACCGTTGTTTGAAACATTAACTCCTTTGAATTCCTGTCCCTGGAATCACATGGTCAAGAAGTTCTATGTGTCCACCTCAGATGTCCCTGAGAGTTGCAGTGAGGCCAGAAAAACCTTCCGAATAGCCAGAGCAAATAGAACAAAAATGGTGGGTGTGTGGGGTTGGAACGTAAGACCCCGTCTCAAAGACAAACAGAGGCTAAGTGCACTGCTGTGTTACGGTGCTAAATGTATAAAAAGCCATGCTTGTTCGCTCATTTCCAGTGTTTCTGTATGTAAATGAGTAAAATGAGTTATGCAGATTGTCTGACAATCATGGAAGGTACTTTTTGAATGCAGTATTTTTTTAACCAATAAACTATTTTTACAGCACTGTTTTTGCCAAGAGTTGTGAAATCACTTGTGTGCATGGGAGGTGGAGATTAAATGCCTGCCTAAAGACAGGATCCTATCACCCAATCGCTGGACATCTCATCCCTCGCTGTGCCTATTTTAAGAGTTGTCCTGGTTGAAGCCTAACAGCTAGACTCAGGTAGCATTGGAGTTGGAAGGGATTTTTAAAGACATCTGGTCTGACTTTCACCCTGATACGTAGCAATCTCTATCAAGCAGCAATAAAGAACCTAGCTCATGGGTCAGCGATAAGGCTAAGCAGGAAAAGACACTTGCTGCTAATTCAGACATCCTGAGTTCCATCCATGGAATCCATGTAGTAGAGAAATGACTCCTACAAGCTGTCTCTGACCTCCACGTGGTTGTAGCAGGTGCATCTTCATGCATATGCACAATAAAACGAACCTTATGAAAAAATACACAAAGTGTGTTTGTGTGTGCATGTGTGGGTATTTTGTATGTGTTCCTGTGGAGGTGCGTGGGTGACTTCAGAAGTCCTTGATTTTGTCTCCTTATTGACTTTGCTCTGGAGTTTGCCTTCCGGTGCCAGAATTGCAGAATTGCAGGTCAGTTCCAGAATCATATCGAGGGTCAGAACTGCAGGCCCCTACAGCCATATCTGCCCAGTATTTTTTGCACAAGATCTGCGGATCCAAACAGGTCCCTTTGCTTGTGAGGCAAAGGCTGTAAGTCTTGAACCATCTCCCCAATTTGGGAACCGTTTCTTAAACACACTTCTCCCCCGTCCAGGTTGACTTTAAACCTAGAAGTGCCTCTGGTGTCACAGCTCTGGAGTGCTAATAGCCCCAGCTCATCTGAGGTGACACAAGCTCATCTGAGTAGGATACTATGTCAGGAATCGCAGCCCCGGGGCATGGCGGTTCCGCCTGGAGCTCCAGTGTTTGGGAGGCAGAGGCGCAAGTTCAAGGCGATCCTGACAAGAGTTCCTACCCAGCCAGGGAAACGTGATGAGACCCCCGGTAACAATAAGAAAGAATGGTGATAGCGACCTGTAAGCCTAGCATTTTGAAGGCCGAGCCAGGATTGCCAACAGGCTTCCTGCTCCATTTCTCTCCCCATCTGGGTCCAAAAACGGTTCTCTCACTGTAACACCTGGGTCTGTTCTCTTTACTGTCCAGAGCCCCCTGCACCTTAGCCCCTGTGCCCACCCCCCGATCGCCTGGCAACTCTTGACCGCTGGGATTGCTTGTGTACGGACCGAAGGAGCTCTTTCAATCACAGAACTGATCTATAAATCTGCGTGAGACTAATGGCAAATGTATTTCCCCACAGCCAGTTTCCTTTTCCTAGATTCCTCTAGGTCGCTCACCTCCACCCTCTGCTTACGAACTCCGCACCTACGTGCGTTTAAAACGGTCTTTGGTCTCGGGCACCTTATTTTCAAGTTATGTGTTCAGTCGGGAAACATCTTGGACACGACGACGTCTGGTCAGTACTCTGTGTACTGGTAGGCCCCAAAAATAAAAATATGATGAAAGCAGCCCTCTTCCAGAGTTTGCTGAGCGGGCGGTGGGGGGAGCAGAGCCAAATGCAGCGCCCCGGGCTTTTCCTAAGCATCCGCCCAAGCTTTGCGCTTGCTTCTCCGCGGACCTGCCAGCCTTGCGCCCGCTGAGACCGTGGCTGGCACGGGACGCCACGTAGCAGGCGCTTTCCCCGAAGTCTTCCCCGCGGCCCGGGCGGCGAGGGAGGCTCGGTCCGGCCACGTGCGGGTTGACAGTCCCCGGCGAGCCGGGAGGCTTGGCTTGCGGGCGCCGATCTTCACCTCCCCGCGCTCCCACCGCAGAAATGGAAAACCGCGAGCAAGTCCTCAGGATTTGCGCATCGGAGGTGTCCAGGCCACAGCCCCCCGGGTCTTCCGAAGCCCGGGCGCCGCCCACGTTTCCCACCCCCCCCCCGTGACGCGGGCGCGGGGGCTCGGGAGTTGTAGTCTCGGGCGGGGCGCGGGCGGCGGGGCCGGGGCTGCGCGGACTCCACGTCCCGGCGGGCGGCGCGGCGCGGCCAGGGGCCGCCAGGGGCGGGGCCGCTCGGCCCTTTAAACCTTTCAGGGCTGCTCCGAGGGCCGCAGCAGCCGGAGACGCCGCCACGAGGGGGCCGAGCAGGGCGCGGCGGCGGAGGGGCGCTCCGGGGAGGTGCGTACCGGGCTCCTTTTCTCCGGGGCCTCCATGGGGGATCGCCTTGGGGAGCCGGGTTCTGGACCGGGGGGTGGTGTCGCTGGCTGCGGGTTCCTTGCCCGAGCTTGGGTCCCTGCGCCCACGCGTGCGGGGGACCCGATCGGGCTTTCCGCGAGAACCCGCCCCTTAACCGGAGCGCTGTGGTCAGGTGGTTGCCCGCTGGCCAGCGCCTGGGCGCTGCTCCCCGTCCCCGCGCACCCTCCCAGGCTTTCCTTGGCGCGGTCCCCTGGATTGTCCTGGCTTCAACACCCCCCCCCCCAGCCCGTGTCCCTCAGGCCAGGGAGAGCGGCTCTCTTTCCAGATGTTGCAAGCGCTGCCCGAGGCTCTCGGCGCGCCCGAGGCATTTGGGTGGATCGCAGAGGTCCCCGATAGAATGCCAGAGGGTGTCCACAGTCCGGCAGGGACTCAGAACCAAAGTTTGGACATTCACAAGCCCAAGGGGAGCTCTGGATGAAGTGCTGGCTACCTTCCCTCTCTCCCCTCCCCCTGCCTCGGCAGGCGACCCTGGACCTTGATCTCTCTCCCCCACCAGGCCAGGGCAGCAGATGGTTGTGGCCGAAAATCTCTCAAGGTAGCTGGGCCCGCCCCCTCCTCCCCACCTACCTGTTGTACTCCCCCCACCCACCACCCTGGCTCCACTCCCTCATGACCGCCTGGATCCTCCTTCCTGTCAGCCTGTCAGTGTTCTCCATCACTGGCATATGGACCGTGTGAGTAGAAGGGGTCGGGGGACGGGGCCCACCGCACACAAAGTCCCTTGTCCTGCCGTAGGCCCGAGTGGTACCCACGGTCACTCTGGCCATCTCCAAAGCCTGGCCTGATGCCTGGGGACACAACCCCTTGGGACAAGCTGGCGCGGCTGCTGCCCAGCAGGACAGCTCTCCCAGCCTCCTGGGCTGGGCAGCTTCCAGAGAGCCTCTAGCTAGGGCCGTGTCCCCGGGTTGGTAGCATCAGAACCCAGCTCCCAGCCCCGCCCACTGAGCCCCTAGCGAGGGCCGTGAAGCCAGGTTGAGGAACCCTAGGGGGCGGCCGAGGCCCGAGGGATGAGGGGCAGGGTGACGGTTGTGCCCCCACAGGTATGCCATGGCCGTGATGAACCGCCACGTGTGCCCCGTGGAGAACTGGTATGCACGGAGCTCCTCTGCGATGGCCCCACTCTAAAGCTTCCTCATCTCTGTCCCCTCCTGGGCCCTGGGCTGGCTGTCGCAGGCCGGATGGAGACCCCAGGCCTCGCAGCTGTGCGGACACTGACCTCCAGGAACGGCTATCTGCCCATCTGCCCGCTTCTCGCCTTTCCCACTTCCCTTTGCCTTCCGCTTCTACCAGTCCCTGGGGAGGTCCGGAAGCGGGTCCTTGGTGTGAAGCCCGAGGCCACTACGTCCAAGAGGCTGGGGATCCCCTTTCCCCCAATCTACCCCATGTCCTGCTTGCCAGGTCCTACAATGAGTCCTGTTCGCCCGACCCTGCTGAGCAAGGGGGCCCCAAGACCTGCTGTACCCTGGACGATGTTCCTCTCATCAGGTAGGTTCTGGAAACGGGGAGGGTTGGGGAGACCCTAAGTATTCCCAGACTTCCAGAAAACTCCTCAAGCAAAGGGTTATCCCTGGGTCTCAGGGATAAACATTAGTTCTGAGAGAAAATTACCAAATCAGGCAGGTCTAAGGAAGGGGGACTGGAGACCCCCCCCCCCCCCCCCGTGGATCAGGAGTTCAAAGCCAGCCTGTGTGGCGTGGAAACCTATCTCAAAGGGGGGTCGGGAGCTTGACGTGTAGCTCAATTGTAGATCGTCTGCCTGGCATGCATGTATCCCTGAGTTCCATCTCCAGCACCCCATAAAACTGGGGAAGGGGCCATGCGCCTCCAATCCCGGACTGGGAAGGGAGGGGCAAGCAGCTAAGTGTACAAGGCTGCGTCGCGGCTCTAGGCCCGTCGGGACTCTGTAGGACCCTAGCTCAGAGAAATAGCGTGCTAACTTGCCAGTTCTGCACACCGAGCAGTCTCTCTCACGTGTGTGCGGTGGTAACGGCCCCAGCAGGGGAGACGTCGGTTCACAACTTAAGGGGAGAAGCCAGAGGCTCCGAGTTGTTCATTCAGATCATGCATCTAGTCAGACACCTGGAACTCAGCTCAAGCCCTGATGTCCCCGAGCCAGGAAATCCAGCCCAGCCGCAGGCTCCGGCCGGAGCCTCCCGTGTACTGAGTGCTCCTGGGCAGGGACTTCCCACATGAGCTCGGCAACGGCCTCGAGAAAGAAGGGGGGAGGGGGGCGCAATCCCCGCCTCACTCGGTCCTTACCCTTCCTCTCAGCAAGTGTGGCACATACCCCCCAGAAAGTTGTCTCTTCAGCCTCATTGGCAACATGGGTGCTTTCATGGGTGAGTGATACCCTCAGCCCCACCCTCTCCCCAAGCCCTCGAAAAGTCCAGAGGCTTTTACACTACACACCCCATTCCTCCCTCCCACCCCCACCCCGAGGACTAGGGCAAGAGCAGTGGCCACCGAAGGGCGCTGCTGACTTAACACTCGCACAGCTGTCCTGACAGTGCCTCGAAAACACCTAACTGACCACCTGTCTCCTTCTGTCCCCCTCCCCGGGTCCCTCGGACGGGCTGGTGCCCCAGAACTTGCAGGGAGGCGGGCGGGCGGGAGGGAGGCGTGGGGCTCGAGGCTCCAACGCTCTGCCCTCCACAGTGGCCCTGATCTGCCTCCTACGCTACGCGCAGCTCCTGGAGCAGAAGCGGCCCTCCTGGGTGAACACCACGGCACTCGTCCTCGGCTGCACCAACGCCGCCGGCCTCTTGGTGGTCGGCAACTTCCAGGTGCCCCCCCACTCCCTGGGCTTACCCCAGTGGGTCTTGGCTGCCTTTGCGGGCAGCAGCTGGAGGCTGGAGGTAGAAGGGGGGCCTGAAGGCCAGGGGGGGGAAGAGGGAGGAGGGAGGGGCAGAAGTGGGGGCGCTTCACGGATTCGCCCCTGTCTGGGCCAGGTGGACCATGCCAGGTCTCTACACTACGTCGGAGCTGGTGTGGCCTTCCCCGCCGGGCTGCTCTTTGTCTGCCTACACTGTGCTCTCTCCCACCAGGGGGCCAGCAGCCCCCTGGACCGGGCGCTGGTCTACCTGCGAAGCGTCCTGGCCATCATCGGCTGCATCACGCTGGTCCTCAGTATCCTTCTGGGACGAGGCCGCCAAGGAAGCCGCCCTCCAGCCCTGCTGCGGCCCCAGACGGGGAGGGCGGGCCCTGGAATCCGCTGCCCTCTGGCCACCTGGCCCGCTGCTCTGAACAGGGAGGCCCAACCCTTCACCCCAGCCTAGCTAAGTACTGGGGCGCAGCGCACAGCTGCTGAGTTTTCCTTAGCCACACCCCAGGCGGCGTCTTCTTCCTGCATGAGAACTCTCAGCTGCAGCACGGGGCCGCCCTGTTCGAGTGGGCGTTCGTCATCGACATCCTTATTTTCTACGGCACCTTCAGCTACGAGTTCGGGGCCATCTCCTCAGACACGCTGGTGGCCGCGCTGCAGCCTGCCCCTGGCCGGGCCTGCAAGGCATCGGGAAGCAGCAGCACCTCCACCCACCTCAACTGTGCCCCGGAGAGCATCGCCATGATCTGAGGTCTTGGAGGGTGGCTGGCCCGGCCTCCACAGCACCCCACTCTTTACCTTCTTTGCATTTATTTTGTACCAAAAACAATTTCTAGGAAGTATTCTGTTGGGATCTGGCCCTCCTCGCTCCCGAGCAGGGGCCGTCCCACATCCGTCTGTGCCATAGAGGAGCGGGGACCTGCCAGCTGCCTCGGCTCATGTCCTGTTGCCCACACCAGAGGATTGTTTTGTGTTGAAAGGTCACCGGTCCTCACTCGCCCAGCCTGCCCTTCAGGTGCCTTCTACTCCCAGTGCCAGATCACTGGGGTTTCCTGCTCCAGGAATCAGGGGCTGGGAACAACAGGAGGGGGTACAAGCCTGGGGGGGTGGGGAAGCACGCCTTAGCCTAAGAGAAGGCCCAATGAGCTGCACTGGAATCCTTCACTCTGCCCCTCACTTCCTTTAGGGCAAATAACACAGCAGAACCACATGGGTATTTTAGTACTTTTTTTATATCTATTAAAAGAATTCTAATTTGCATGTTTGTAGTCTCTTCTGGAAGAGTCAGGGAGGGCTGAATCGGCTGGCCGGGCAAGGATGGGAGGAGGAAGCTCCTGCCCTGAGGGAGCCCTGAGTGCTGGGGGCTGCTGGGAACTAAGGGACCAAGTGCCATCCAAGGGCGCACGCCTGTCACCTCGGCACTTGGAGCCCGAGAGAGGCTGGAGGATCAACGCAAGTTCAAGGCCAGCCTAAGTCTACATAGTGAGTTGCAAGAACGATCTCAGAAAACAAAGGAGGAAAAAAATGAAGGCTCAGAACCCCTTCTGGATCTTAAAAACTCACTCGGCCTGCTGTGAACTTTGATCCTTACTAGGAGTAAGATGCAGAGAGCAACTCTGTGTTAAAAGCTTTCTCTGTGGAGCTGCAGAAAACCGCCAGGATTCCAACCTTAACTAAGGTTCCAAGGTTAACCAGAGACGTCAGGAAAAGGGGGCAGGGCCAGTTTATCAGTTTTAAGCTGCTACACAGTGCCAGATCCTGACACAGTTTGCCTTCCGACTGTGATAGGCCCAAGAACCCTTGGCTACTCCAAGAAAGGCTGGCACAGGGAAACGCAGGCTGGCACCTTGCTGCCACCTTCCCTGGCTGCAATAGGGTGAAGGATTCCAGAGCCCCTGCTTCTGAGCAATGCAGTCGCAGGCTGAGTAAAGACACCTTTAATGAAGACTCAGAGTGCAAGAGAAGATGTGACTGGGCGCCCGGTGCCGACCCTCACGTGTACATGGCCCCGTGAAGGTTCTCCAGCCGATGCTGCTGCTGCTGCTTTCGAGCCTAGGAGAAAGAAAACAGGCTGGAGAGGACTACGGGGTCCTAGTGACCCTGATGCTGAGGTTCTTGCCCTTCACTGAGGTCAGGTCACACTAGAGACTCAATTTGTTTGTTTTTTTTTTAACTTTTTCTATATTTTATTTTGCATGCATGCGTGTGTGCATGTGTGTGTGTATGTACCAGAGGGCACTGCGTGTCCCTGCGGAGGACCAAGGATGACTTCGGCAATCATCCTGGATTGCTTCACCTCCTTTTTGCTGTGCTCTAGGATGAGCTCTGCCCACCAGGACTGGAAGTGGAGGCCGCCACCCTTCCCGCCTGGTGTTTACACGGGGACCAGGGATCCAAACTCAAGACCTTCTGGTTGTGCGGCAGACTCTGACCCCCTGAGCCACCTCTCTAGCCCGAGCCTCCGATTCTTATCCAAGCCCGTTGAGGAATGGAAGGGGATGCTGACAGGACTCATATGACCCCCCCCCCCCACGCACACACTTGCCATCAGCCCCCCTACCTTATCTCGTCTGTGCTCTTCGTAAGTGTGGTCATCAGTGGGCAGCTCATGGCGGCACAGAGGGCAGGAATTTGTCTGGGGAAGATAAGGGAACGCTCCAGCCGTAGGCTCTTCTTAAGCTCACAGTCCCAGCCGCTCGGGCCCTTCCTCCACCCCATGCACCGTAACCAAAAGGGCAGCTGGAGAATTTGCCTCCAGGAGGGCAGGGCGGACCTTGCTCAGCCAGGGCAGGATGCAGCTGGAGTGGAAGAGGTGGCGGCAGGGCATCTCGATCACTGTCTCCTCCTCTTCGAATTCCAAGAGACACACGGGGCACTTGAGCTCTTAGGGGGGCAGGTGGTCAGCGGCGCTGCCGGGCTCCCCGCCACCTCCCGCTTCCCAGACAACACCCGTGCCAGCCCCTGGCCAAGGGGCAGGGCCACGGGGGTGGTGGCTTTGGGGGGCGGGGGCGGTTTGGGGGCGCAGAGGCCGGGCTGGCGGCCGAGCCCTCACCGATCTGCGCGCTGCTGATGACGGTGCGCGGGAGGCTGGCCACGGCCGCCTTGGAGGCCGGCGGCGGCAGCTGGTGGTCCCAGTCCACCGCCAGCCCCAAGTCCTCGAAGTCCATCCTGTTGAAGAGGGATCTGGGGGGAAGGGGCGAGACCTAAAGTTAAGAAATAAAGGGGGGACCCATACTTTCTCTGCCCCGCCCCCCAATCCACCGAGGTTTCACAGACGTCCAGCCTTGGCTGGAAGTAACGATGACGGTTCGCGCACTTAGAAAACCAACCAACCAACCCCACTCCGCGGGCACCCCCGAGCCCACCTTCTCCGAGCTTCCCCCAGCGCCCCCGGCCTGGCCTCCCCCGACCCCGGCCTTCTCCGGCTCACGCCCCCCGCGGCCCGACAGTGGGACCCCAATCCCGAGCCCCGAGCCCCACCAAGCCCGCCGCCGGGACCGACCGTCGGGGCGCTCCGCTCGCCGTGCCCCGAATCCGCGTCCCCGCCCGCCGCGCCCCGTCCCGCCCGCCCGCCCGCCGCCCCCGCACCCACCGGGCGAGCTCCAGCAGGACGTTGTCGCGGGCCTCGCGCTCGGGGTTCAGCGGCCCGCAGTCGTGCTCGTCGAAGTAGGACGCCATGGCTCCCCGGCCGGCTGACACAGCTCCGGGAACCCGGAACCCGACGGGCTGCCGCCTCCCGGCGCCGGCCAATCGGCTGAGGCGGTGCGAGAGGACGACCAATCAAGGGAGCGCGGGGGCGGGCACAGGGGGCGAGCCAAACACGCGAAAAGCGGAAGGGCCGGCGCTGCGATTTCTCATTGGTCGCCTAAGTCAGGTGATCAGACCGTACAGCCAATCGGGTCGGAGGCACGGCCAGTCCCCGGGAAATTCTGGCGTGGTGGCGCCGCGGGCGCTTGGGTTGCGGCTGCTTGGGTCTTCGCTGCACCCCCGGGGTGCAGGTGCTGCGAGGCCGAGCACCGGGAGGCGCCGGGGTCCGCAGCTCCCGGCCGCGCAGGCTGCATCCCCACGGGGCTCCCCTGCCTCCCTGCGCCGGCCGCGTTGGGGGGCGCCCACCCCCGTTCCTGCTGCTCGCGGGGGAGTCCTGCGCGCTGTGTGCGGTCGACACCCACAAAGGATGACGCCCGCCTCCCGGGCGCCAGGGGAAGGGCCCCCGCCGCAGCCTGGCCGGGAGTGGCGCCCCATGCCTGTCATCCCAGCACACGGGTGATGGGAGCCGGAGCACCGCAACTTCAGGACCAGCTGAGCTGCATCGGTAAGATTTTTTTTCTTGGCTATAGGCAACTTTTTAAAAAATGTATTGAGTTTTACCAGCATATCGAGCTACTGATCCCTCTTCCCTCCTTTTCATCCATGCACTCCCGCCCACTGTGCTCCTGGCCACTTCTATGTGACCCCAGGGTTCCCTCTGGCTTGTCTACTCCAGTGGGGTTCAGGCCTCGGAGACATACCAAGTGGCCCCTCCTCAGGACATCCCACTGATGGGGTATTTCCCGTCACTCATCCAGCTGTAGACCCCAAGGTTTCCACTGTATGTTTTTTTTTTAATTTTTTTATTATTATTATTTATTCAACTGTGTGCATATGCGTGTGTATGTGCGCGCGCGCGCGTGTGTGTGTGTGCGTGTGTGTGTGTGTGCGCGCGTGTGTGTGTGTGTGTGTGTGTGTGTGTGTAGAACCACGGACGAATTCGCGAACCACCATGGACGCCTCCACCTCCTTCTGCCTCGGGATTCACAGGCTCCGCCCTACCAGGACCAGAAGCGCAGGCCGCCCCGCTTCCGCCTGGCGTCTATACGTGGGATCTGGGATCCGAACTCAGGACCTTCCGCCTAGCAAGGCGGAGGCTTAACCCCTGAGCCACCTCTCCAGCCCCTCCACTGTATGTTCTTATCTCTCTTAAGTTCCTCCAAGTCTACAGGGGAGGTTGGTAGGTCAGTCATTTTGCAGGTCTGATAAGGACAAGACTCATGCAGTAAGTTGCACAGCAAGATTTAAAATTATTGCAGCATTATGTATGAGCATGCTTGCCACAGTGCACCGGGTGATGTCAGAGAACAACTTCCTGGAGTCTCTTCCACTTTTTTTGTCAACTCTGGGGAGCAAACTCAGGTCGCCAGGCTTTCTCAGCAAGCTGAGTCATTGCCCGGATTCCCCATTGCCCTAATTATCTGGTATCCTAGTCAAACATTTCTTTCTCACGTGACTTTCTCATGATTTATTGCAGGTCCTTTGAATTCGCTTAGGTCTTTCAGCTAAATACTTGCTGGGCCACTGAACTCTACCCTCATTACTTAACCTACCATCTTGATACACTGAAAATCTGGGTACTACAACTGCCCAAAGTTAGGCATTGCGGACTTATTTGGCAGGACAAAATGCTTTTCCCCCCATCTTTCTCAGAAGATGGTAGGTCTTAGGACTGATCTGTGGATACTCATCCTGGCATGAGAGACAGACAGGGGGATATTACCGTCACGGCCAACCTTGGCTACATAAGACCTTGTCTCAAAAGAAGTCATAAGCTCTGAAAAGGGGTAGACAGTGCACATTTCTGAGACCTCTTGTTCTTAGTTTAAACTTCAGTGTTCAATAAGCCCATGGCCAGGGGTTTCTTGCCTTCTCTCATACCTTTGCCCAGTATTTTATTGTGGCCCTGTGAGCCTGCAGCTCAAATTCTCTCCTACAGGGAAAACTCCTTTGACTCTGCATTGCAGTACCATAGAGACCCCGAGGTGGTCACTTGCAGCGTGGTGTATAATTCAAGAAAGAACAAAGGGATAGACTGAGAAATTAGGGATGGGGTGGTGGTCTGAGAGGGGAAGGTCTTGTGTGCAAGAAGAGGTTGATGAGAACACGATGTCGAATGTGTGCACACGGGCCTGCACGGCACACATGGGAGGTCAGAGGACAACTTTCAGGAGTCGCTTCTCTCTTTCCACTTTGTGGGTTTCGGGATTGAACTCAGGCGATCAGGCTTGCCTGGCAAGTGCTTTTCCTAGCCATCTCCTTTACCCCCTCTTTAAATCCTGCGTATGTTCATGTGGATGCACATATATACAAGTGGGGGGAGCTTCAAGGTCAGAGTGGGTTTCAATTCCTCAGGAGCTGTCCACCTTGTTTTTTTAAACTTTATTTAGTGTGTGTGTGTGTGTGTGTGTGTGTGTGTGTGTGTGAGAGAGAGAGAGAGAGAGAGAGGCATTTAGTGTCCCTATGGAGGCCAAGAGTGACTTCAGGAATCATCCTGGATTGCTTCTACCTCCTTTTTGCTTCATTCTGGGATTTCACAGGCTCTGCCCACGAGGACCAGAAGTGCAGGCTGCCTAGTGTTTTTTTTTTTTTTACATGGGACCTGGGATCTGAACTCGGAACCTTCTGCCTTTGAGGCAAAGTCTTAACCCCTGAGTCATCTCTCCAGCCTCACCTTGTTTTTTCGACAGGTTTCTCATTGGCTTATAGCGGACTGATTAGGCTCGGCTGGCTGGTTCCAGAGCCCCAGGGATCTGTGGATTTCATGCACACCTATCCCACCTGTTTGTTTGTTTTTTTTTTTTTAACCTGGATTCTGGCCCTGTTTCTTTGTTGTTTTTAGTATTTTATTGATCTGAGAGAAAGAGATAGAGAGAAAGCAGATGCACATGTGCCGTCGACATATGTGGAGGTCAGAGGACAACTTTGAAAGTTACTTCTTCCCTTCTACCATGTGATTCTAGGGACTGAACTCAGGTAAGCAGCTTTGTGCACGGGTACTTTTTCCTGCTGGACCAACTCACCAGCCCTGATGGTTGTTGCTAGTGTGTGTGTGTGTGTGTGTGTGTGTGTGTGTGTGTACTATTTGTTTGCTTGCTTGTGAGACAAGCCCTCTTATAGTCCACCATAACTTCAAACTTGCCATGTGGCCCAGAATGCGTTTGGCCTTCTAACCCTCCTCCCAGTACTCGGCATAGAAGCACGTGTGCTGCCAACACACTGGTTTGCGTGGCCCGGAGGATGGAAGCCAGGGCTTTGTGCTCGATAGGCAAACACTCTCTCCATCAAGCTACTTCTCCAGCACATCCGTCCCTTTGTCCTTCTACCTAGTCCTCCAAGCATCTGCAAGATGTCAGAGGCGACAGATTCCGTTGTTGCAGAAAAAGGCTCAAAGGCCTGGTGGTTTGGGGGCCGGCGTGTGCTTGTGCCTGCTCCCCAGAAACATTTATCCACGTAGAGGTGGATGAGTTGGGAAAGAAAAGGAAGGGGCCATCTTCTGGGGCACTGTCCTCTGGGCGACGGGTTTTTTGGCCAGCCCCAGAGGAGAGTAACTGGAGGACCTCCGGACAGTGCAACAGACACACAGCACCATCACATCACCACCACCTTTTAACCGACAACAGCTTTTACTGAGCGCCTGTGGGGTTGGCCTGGCAGGACCGGTGCTGCCCCAAAGAACAGTCCATGGCATGCTGGGAGGGACTCCCATCCGGGGGTCCCTCAGCGTGCTCCCCCCAGGGCCGTGCTGCCCTGAAGAACAGTCCATGGCATGCTGGGAGGGACTCCCATCCGGGGGTCCCTCAGCGTGCTCCCCCCAGGGCGACTCAGAAGCAAGCACTAGGGTCCTCTGCAGACCAGTGAAGCCACGTGGCCTCCTCCTCCAGCCCCAGCTGGACCAGCCCCCAGTCCCTGAAGCAGTGTCTCTGTCCTGGGCTCACGGTGAGCTGCTGTCCTCGCCGCTGTTTGGGAGGAAGGTGACCAGGAGCACAATCAGGATGATGAGCAGCCCCCCAGCCGCTACCAGCCCCAGGTAGATCCGGCAGCGGATGTTCTCCCAGCGCTTCTTATGGGCCAGGGTCTTGGTGGTCTTGCTGAAGGCGGAGCTCTGCAGATACCCGAAGATACAGGGAGGAGTTAGCAGGTCCCCTGGGAAGCCCCTTCCCTGACCCGGTGCCCGATCAGCAGGACCTGCACCCCCCTTCCTGTGGGCTTGCTCTCCACTCGCGGGGTTCTGGAACCATCCCTGCCTCTGTCCACACCCGTGTCGCCCTCTACCTGCTGGCTCAGCACACGTAGGCACGGAGCGTTGCCAATCTTTAGGAACCTACCCTTGGGTTTCTGGAAACGCCACATTGACTGGCAGGCAGCCCAGACTCCTTCAAGGGCCTAAAAACTAGTGTAGCCGAAGAGCCCCTCCGTTCCTAGCGTCTGGAGGGCGGGTCTTCGCTCCTCCCTCCTCCCCCACCCACGGGCGTGGCGGAGGGTGGGGTCAGGTACCCACCATGTCCAGCAGTTGGTCTGAGCGCTGCTCCAGCTCCGCCAGCTTCCCGTCGCGCTCCAGGACCTTGTCGAAGTTCTTGAGCATGATCACCGTCACCTCGTCCGCCTGGCGCTGGCATCGCTCCAGCTCCTTCCCTGCCTGAGCACCGAACCCCAAAGTCAAGGCTCCCGGGAGCCCCCTCCGCAGCCTTCATCTGTCACCAAAGTCGAAGTCTCCCCTCCCACACCATCCCCGGGTGTGCGCAGGGGTCACCCCGCATCTTGCGGGTAAAGGTATGAGTCGTGCAAAGGGAAGCGCTGGTCTCCCGAGTGGGCGGGGCTCCCAGGCTCCTCCCCTCGCCCGGGAGCCTTGACTCTGGGCAGCTCAGCTTCCTCTAACCGGGCCCACCCAGGTCTTCCCGAGGCCCCAATGCACACCTGTCCTGGAGCTTCCCACGGACCTGGGGCGGCAGCACACACCGGGCAAGCAGACAGGGAACGTATCCGGTCCACAGGACAGCGATCCCTTGGGACCAGGTCACCGCAGCCTCCACCCAGGGCCCCTCCCACACTGAGACGCCCAACTCTTTTCGAGGGGCCTCTGACCCGTGTTCAGGTCACGGCTGTCTCCACCTCAGTGGTCATCTTTGGAGTGAGTCCCTCTTTGTGGGGGACCCTCAGTCCCCCTGACCTCTGGCCTCCAAGCCTTCCAGTCAGCCAGGGTCTTCACTGGGGTCCGGCAGACGACCCTTGATTTCCAAGTCCCACCAGCACAGCCTCACCTGACCTGAAAACCCAGCTCCTGTGGGAGGCTTGGAAAGGGATGAATACAGGTGTCTAGCTGTGTGTGTGTGTGTGCGTGCGTGTGTGTGTGTGCGTGTGTGACAGAGAAAGGAGGAAAGAGGGACAGTGAACGTCCTTGTTCCAGGCCAGGGTTTGGATATAAGTGCTGAGACCCCCAGCTCGGTGGTCTGCGGCAGACCTAGGAGCAGGTCTAGGGACATTTTAGGAAGATGGATACCAGAGGATTAGCAAACCGCAGCAGCGTGTGTGTGTGTCTGGGCCCATCCCTGTTCTGTCTCCTGACAGAGAGTAAGTACCACCAACCCACCTCCCTTTCCGGACCAGCCAGTATCTCCCATTGTTTGCGACAGACATCTTGGCACTGGGCTGAATTCCACTTAAAACCCAAGAATTTATGTTGGAAGAGATCCGGTGGGTCACAAAGGACCACCTCCTACTCAGGCAAGAATCCCAGCGCTGCCTTCCAAAGACCTTGGGGCACTCCCAGTGCAGAGTCCTCTCCGCCCAGCCAGACCACAAGCTCCCCAGGGAGATGGAAGGAGCAGGGAGCAGGGGCCAGTGCCCCTCTCCCGCCTCCACCATCCATAGGCCTGAGAGGCCAACGCATGCTAAGCATTGTGAAGTGTCCACGAGGGGGCCAGTCAGTTGCTGTGCAGCCTAACCCAAAGCAACTTGACATCTCAAGAGATGTCCTCCCGGGGTGCTTACCCAGCCCCGCAGGAGTTTCGAGGGGCAGGCATCTGAAACCCAAACAGGTCAGTATTTACCCAAGAGCTAGAAAAGCAACTTGTTTCAAGCACAGTGCAGGCGTAGCGAGGAAGGCGGGAGGAGGCTCAGAGGGGGAACGGGGAGCAAATTGCCTGAGCCCCTCGCCAGCCCCATGGTGGTGATTGGAAGGTTCAGCAAAGCTTCATTGTCTGACCCCCTGAACTTCCCGCACCCCAGGACTCCACATCACAAAAGTTGGCAGGATGCCAGGCGTTACATTTCTTTCCTTACGAGAGAGAGAGAGAGAGAGAGAGAGAGAGAGAGAAAGACAGGCACGGAGGCATGCACAGGCCGCCAGGACCTGGGCGGAGGTCAGAGGGCAATTCTTTTGGAAATCAGTTCTCTCCTTCTACCATATGGGTTGTGAGGGATTGAACTCAGGTCTCCAGGTTTGCAAGCAGGGCTTTACTGAGTTATCTCGTGGGACCTATAACTTTTGAGATAGGGTCTCATGTATCTGACCCCAATTCATAGCTAAGAATGACCTTGAACTCTTTTTTTTTTTTTTTTAATTTTATTTTGTGTGTATGTGTGTCAGAGGCACTGTGTGTCCCTGTGGAGGACCAAGGGTGACTTTGGGAATCATCCTGGATTGCTTCTATCTCTTTTTTGCTTCGCCCTGGAATTTCCCAGTTTCCACCCACCAAGGTCAGAGGTGCAGGCTGCTGCTGTTTCTGCCTGGTGTTTTTACGTGGAGTCTGGGATTTGAACTCAGGACCTTCTGCTTGCGAAGCAGAGTCTTAACCCCTGAGTCATCTCTCCAGCCCGACCTCGAATTCTTGATCCTCTTGCCTCTACCTCCCGAGTGCTGGGATGGCCAATGCGAGCCGCCCTGCGCGGTCCACACAGCACAGCATCAAACCAGGGCCTCTGGCTTGTTGGCCAAGCTTGATACCAACTGAGCTACATCCGCAGCCTAAGCTTTTCTGTTCCAAATGCGACAGCTGTGGTTATCCTACTCCCATATGAGGGGTGACACGGGGTCACATTCTGTGGAGAACTGGCTGAGTCTCCAGCTGCAATTTGGAGCCGTCTCTCTCTACATCGAAGCCAGGCCCGTCAGGAGCCAAGACAGACTCGGGCCCAAAAGAACACGTGTGCTCCAGGGAACACAGAGCCACCAAGTCCCAGCCCTTCCCAGTCCCCTCTAGCAGAGGTAGAAAGAACCTGTGTGGACTGATCGCCGCTGGTAGCCGAGAAACGGCTAGGGAAAGTGGGAGGGAGGAACCCGCGAGCAAGACGGTCCACGTTGCCTGCCTGGCTGCCTGCCTGCCGCTTGCTTTCTCTTTATTTTTCTTCACTTTTCATTCTTTTTTTTTTTTTTTTTTCGGTGCTGGGGACCGAACCCAGGGCCTCGCGCTTGGCAAGCGCTCTACCACTGAGCTAAATCCCCAACCCCTTCATTCTTTATTTTTAAAGTTGCATGCATGAATTCTTTCTTGCCCTTACCCTTCCTTCTTCCTTCCTCCCTCTTCCCCTCTTTCCCTTCCTCCCTCCTTCCCTCCTTCCTTCCTTTCTTCCTTCTGTCCTTCCTTTCTGTTATTTATTTTTTCATGTTGCATGCATGAATTCTTTCTTGCCCCACCCACATTCTCTTTTTCTTTCTTTTTCTTTCTTTCTTTCTGTTTCTTTCTTTCTCCCTTCCTTTCTATTTTTATTTTTTATTCTTTTATCTTTTAATGTTGCATACATGAATTCTTTCTTGTACTTTCTTTTTATTCTCTCCTTCCTTCCTTCCTTCCTTCCTTCTTTCCTTCCTTCCTTCCTTCCTTCCTTCCTTGCTTTTTTGCATATCTCTGTGTGTATGTGTGTGTGTGTATGTATAGCAGAGGACATTGTATGCCAATGAAGGACCAAAGGTGACATAGGAATCATCCTGGACTGCTCTACTTCCTTATTGCTTTGCTCTGGAGTTTCTCAGACTCCATCTTCCAGGGATGGAAGTGCAGGCTGCTGCCATATCTCCCTGGCTTTTTTTTTTTTTTTTTTAATTATTATTATTTATTCAACTGTTCGCATATGCATGTGTATGTGTGCGCACATGTGTGTATGTGTGTGTATGTATGTGTAGAACCACGGACGAATTCGTGAACCACCATGGACGCCCCCACCTCCTTCTGCCCCGGGATTCACAGGCTCCGCCCTACCAGGACCAGAAGCACAGGCCGCCCCCGCTTCCGCCTGGCGTCTGTACATGGGATCTGGGATCCGAACTCAGGACCTTCTGCCTGCAAGGCGGAGGCTTAACCCCTGAGCCACTTCTCCAGCCCCCTCCCTGGCATTTTTATGTGGGACCTGAGATCTAGACTCAGGTCCTTCTCTTTGTGTGGCAAAAGCTTTAACCCTTGTGCCATCTCCCCAGGCCACCCTGTGCCATTTCTAACAGACCAGAGACATGTGGCAAATGTTTTCTGAATGAATCATGTCTATTTTCAGGCCCTTGGCTCTCCAGCTGGGAAGAGGAGGACAGAGCGTCACATTGTGACAGCAGCTTAGGTGTCCTGCTTGCACAAGTGGGTGTGATCCCAAGGGTGAGAAGTGTAGCCACAGTGTGAGTGATAATTGGAACTGGACCTTTCTGGCTGAGAGCCAGAAGGACATCACGGGATAGCGAAGAGATGAGCAGAGGTAGAGAAGATGGGTGGGAAAGCAACAGAGGTCAAGGGGTGGACGCTAGTTTGCAGAAACTGACAAAAACAGAGCAAGTAAGGCGTGATGGCCGGCCGTACCTGCGAGCTCAGCAATAAGGAGGGTCTCCAGTTCCAAGTCAGTCAGGGTCACACGCTGACGGCTGTCTCAAAAAAAAACCAAGGCTGGGGCTGGGGAGACCAGAAGTTAAAGCCTTTTTTAAAAGTTAAAGCAAAAAGCCCAGAGTTCAGGTCCCCAGATCTTACATTAAAAAAAAAAACAAAACAAAACAAAAAAAAAACCTGGCAGGACTGGAAAGATGGCCCAGGGGTTAGGAGTCTGCCTTGCAAGCAGAAGGACCTGAGTTCAGATCCTACCAGTAACCTATACTTCCGGCTCTAGAAGACAGAGCCTGGGAAATCCCAGAATGAAGCAAAAAGGAGGTAGAAGGAATCCAGGATGATTCCTGAAGTCACCCTTGGTCCTCCACAGGGACATACACTCTTATACAAATATACACATGCACACACACACAAATACAAACAATGCCTAACAGAAATGGCAGCAACTTATAATTCTAGCCCTGGAAGACCGAGACTAGAAAACCTCAGAGCAAAGCAACAAGGAGGTGGATCAATCCAGAAGGATTCCCAAAGTCACTCTTGAATCTCCACAAGCATGTATACTCAAGTGCCCTTGTACAGACACTCACACCAAAAAAAAGAAGAGAGAAAAGAAAAGAAAAAAAAACAGGGTGGGAGAGATAGCTGAGTGGGTAAACTGACCTGCTTACAAAGCTTGGGAACTGAATTGACTCCCGAAAGCCCACAGGTGGAAGGAAGGAACTGACAACCGAAAGTTATCCTCTGACTCCATCTGCACCATGCATGAATGTGTTCCCTCTCTCCCTCTCTCTCCTTCCTCCTCCCAGTAGTTAATAAAATATTAAAAAGCAGAGCTCGGGGCGTGGTGGAATCCTGACACTCCACAGACAGGAGGATCAGCAGTTCAAGTCCATCCTCAGCTATAGAGCAAGTCGGAGCACAGCTGGGCTACATGAGAACCCATGGGGGGGGGCAGAGCCAGCTCAGGCTGGAGCCACGGGCAGCAGTGGAGTACGGATCATTCCTCTCGTGGGTGACGTGAGACCAGCCAGTGAGAGGGGATGCCCACCCGGCCGGGCCTGCGGAGAGGAAGAGTGGGGGGGAGGGACACTTCTGAGACCTGCCAGCGGAGCCGGGCGGGAGGGGTGGTGCTGACTGCCAGACCGAGGGTGGCAGTTACGCAGGAAATGTACTTGACAGACCGTGACCGGCTGTACAGAATATCCCCCTACACACGCGCACACAGACACACACACAGACACGCACCCACGCAAGTACTCTTCCACTGAGCTACGCCCTTGGCCTTCAGGTTTCTCCAGGTTCCCTTGCTCAGAAAGCAGCTCTCGTGATCCTCCCTGTTGGGCATGGATGGACCTCGGTAAGAAGCCCTTGCCTAGCCATCGTGGCCATAGGTCCAGTCGATAGCAGAGCACCGGCTTGGCATGCGTGGTTCAGGCGTCAGCATCATAAAAATAAAACCAAACAAATGGCCCCTTTTGCCAGGCATAGCAGAGGACACCTGTAATCCCACGACTTGAAGGCTGAGACAGGAGGATCACGTGAGCCCAGGAAATCCAACAATACAGTGTACACTGAGATACCCCCCAGACACACACACACACTTTTGTTTTCTCACTGGTTAGCCCAGCCGGCCTTAAATTCACAGAGATCCACCTGCCTCCGCCTGTGACCAATCTCTTAAAAACAAGAAGCTGGTGTGGCCAGGCAGGTCTGTGCCCAACCTGGAGACAGTGAGGAGAGGGCAGGATAGGCGGGTACCCAACACTCACTGCCTAGCCAGTCTAGCCAACTGGCGAGCTCTGGATTCAGCAGGAGGAGAGCCTGTCTCAAAAGGTCAGGTGGACGGTGATAATGGAAGACTCCGGATGTCCACCTCGGGCCACCAGACAGGCACGCACACACGTGTATGTGCGCTCACAAGCACACACCTACACTACACGGGCACTAAATAAGAACACGAGCCAGGCATGGAGGTGACACACTTAGCACCCAGGACCTAGGAGACAGAAGCAGGAGGCTCAGAAGGTCAAGGTCACCCTTGGCTATTCAGAGAGCTGGGGGCCAACTTGAGCTGCACGATTCCCTGTCTAAAAGGGGGGGGGGCAGGGAGGTGGGAGGCGGCTCAATGTGTAAAGTGCTTGCTGCCTAGCATGAGGACCTGAGTTCAGCTCCTCAGCCAGTGTGGTAGTAGCATGACTGGGGGAGGGAGCAGAGACGGGGGATCCCCAAGTCGCTGGCAGCTAATCTGACTCAGCAGTAGGTGCCCTAGAAGATCGTTCAGGAGCAGAGACCCTGAGTCAAACGCAAGCTGGAGTGTGATGGAGGAAGACGCCTCACGTGCCCACGCAGGGGGAGCATGCACTTGCACACACGCTACATGCCCATGAACACCACCCCTCACATCACATGAGACAAAGCAAAATCAAACAAAAATCCACGCCTCCCTGTCTTCATCCTCATTTATCTCCTCTCGCATGTTCATTAGTCCAAAGTGCCTTGGTCAGCTGGTCAAGGTGGAAGATGGATAGATGGAAGGACAAACAAATGGAAGGATGGAGGATGGATGGATGGATGGACAGACGGATGGATGGGTGGGTGGGTGGGTGGGTGGATGGACAGATGAAATGATGGATGGGTGGATGGCCAACTGGATGGATGGATGGGTGGATGGGATGGAAAGATGGATGGACAGGTGGGCAGATGGGTGGATGGCCAGATGGATGGATGGATAGAAGAATGGATGAGTGGATGGTTAGATGAATGGACAGAAGGATGGATAGATGGATGGACAGAAGGATGGATAGATGGATGGACAGAAGGATGGATGGAATGATGGATGGACAGATGGATGGATGGAAGAATGGATGGGTGGGTGGATGGATGGATGGAAGAATGGATGGGTGGGTGGATGGATGGATGGAAGAATGGATGGATGGAATGGTGGATGGACGGATGGATGGATGGGTGGGTGGATGGATGGATGGGTGGGTGGATGGATGGATGGACAGAAGGATGGATGGATGGAAGAATGGATGGATGGAATGGTGGATGGACAGATGGATGGATGGGTGGGTGGATGGATGGATGGACAAACAGATGGATGCAGATACTGCTGTGTCATCTCCCTGGGTCAACTCAGCTAAGATCAGAGGTGAGTGCCAGGCTGTGTTACACCCCCTCTTCCGGTCCTGCTAGTCACTGCGGAGTGACTAAGACTGAGGATGTGCCCTTTCTGACCCTCCACTTCCTCCTCTGTGAAGTGTTGATAAATCACAATGCTTACCTCATAAGCCTCATAATATTAGCTCAGACTACATGACATATTATAAACAGAAAGGCTAGCACAATGCCTGGCACATACTAAGTACTCGATTAGTAAGAGAATTATTAACTAGGAGCAGTTTCCCTTTTAAAATACATTTATTGGAAGAGAGAGAGACTCTACACAAGCTAGGGTACATGGTTGGAGGTCAGAGGACAACTTTCAGAAGTCGGTCCTTCCCTTCCACCATGGGGGCCTCAGAGGATCGAACTTGGGTTGCCAGGTTTGCAAGCAAGCACTTTGCCCGCTGAGCTGTCTCAGCAGCCCCAACTTCCCTTCTTATTTTTCTTTTTGGGACAGGGTCTCATGCAACCCAGACTGGCCTTGAACTCCTGACCCTCCTACTTGGACCACACCATGCTGACGCCCGCTTCCCCACCTCAGCGTACAACCATGCAAGGGAGCATTTAATTACTCCTCACCTAATGGGCCTTTGAGCGTCAGCGTCTAGAACCAGTATCTAGTCTCATCCATACTGAAGGGCTTTGAGATTTACATCTGCGTGTGTGTGTGTGTTTCTGGAGACTGGATCTAAGGTTTTATACGTGCCAGGTGTGTAAAGGAAGGCACTGTGTGTGTGTGCCTGTGGGGCCCAAGGTGGCATCAGGCATCGTCATGGATTGTTCTTTATTGCTTTGCTCTGGGTTTTCCCGGGCTCTGCCTTCCAGGGCCAGAATTACAGAGCGCTGACATTTCTGCCCAGCATTTTTTAATTTTTTTTGTTTATTATTTATTCAATCATGTGTGTGTGTGTGTGTAAAACCACGGACGAATTCGGGAACCACCATGGACGCCTCCATCTCCTGTTTACTCTGCCCCGGGATTCACAGGCTCCGCCCATCAGGACCGGAAACACAGGCCGCCCCCACTTCTGCCCGGCGTCTATACGTGGGGTCTAGGATCCGAACTCAGGGCCTTCCGCCTGCAAGGCAGAGGCTTAACCCCTGAGCCACCTCTCCAGCCCTCTGTCCAGCATTTTTATGTGGGATATGGGGATCTGAACTCAGGTCCTTTTGTTTGTGGGGCAAAAGCTTTAACCCCTGAGCCATCTCTGCAGCCCTGCCCCATCCCCTTTTAATCAATTTTTTTAAGTTTATTTTTTTATTTATTCAATTGTGAGTGTGTGTGCGTGTGTATGTATGTATGCATGTATGTGTGTGTGTGTGTGTGTGTGTGTGTAGAACCATGGACGAATTCGGGAAACACCATGGACGCCTCCACCTCCTCCTTGTTTACTCTGCCCTGGGATTCACAGGCTCCGCCCTACCAGGACCAGAAGCGCAGGCCGCCCCCACTTCCACCCAGCATCTATGTCTATACGTAGGGTCTAGGATCCGAACTCAGGGCCTTCCGCCTGCAAGGCAGAGGCTTAACCCCTGAGCCACCTCTCCAGTCCCCCTAATCAATTTTTTTAAAAATTACGAGACAGAGTTTCACTAAGTTACCCAAGCTAACCTGGAATTCACGAAGCTCCTCCTTCTGCCTCCTGAGTGTTGGCTTACAGAGGTGCTGTATCTGGCTGAGATTGTATGTCCTGAGCTGTGATGTGAGCCATCTTCCAGTGGAGACACCCTGAGCTGAACACTGCTGCCGGCCGTTCTCAGGGCTGCCTGTCTCCAAATCCTCCCAGTGGGGCCACCAGGAACAGTGTTATTACCCCAGTGTTACAGCCCAGAGGTGGTCTGGAGTCAGCAAGTAGAAAATCCAAGGGTGGAACCAACCTATAAACTCCAGGGACCACATTCCTCCACCCTGCTAAGCCAGAAGCGGGTAAAGGGAGGTACGAGGTCCTCCCTGACCAGTGAAAACACAGCTGACCGTCTGATGCTGCCGGTTCAGCTGTGCTCATATGACGGAGGCTGAGGCTGCCCCAGATGACCGGTTTCAAGATTACTCCTCAGTAAGGGGGGCGTGGAGACACACACCTGCAATGCCAGTCCTTGGGAGCACTGCTGCAAGTTCGAGGCTGTCTGGTCTATATGGCAACTCTGAGGCCAATTCTGCTATATAATGAGATTAGGCATATAAACAAACAAACAGGGCTGCTCCCCTGTTCAGGGGTTCAGGGGTTCAAGCCCTTGCTGAAAGCCAAAGGACCTAAGTTCGGACCCCCAGATCCCATGTAAAAATGTCACAGAAATTGGAAGAGGCTTGTACTTCTAGCGCTGGCAGGCGGAGCCTGGGAAACCCCAGAGCAAAGCAATAAGAAGGTGGAACAATCCAAAATAATTCCTATTGTCCTTGGCCTCCATAGTCACATACATTTAAATACCCGCGGGTACACACGTTGTACACACACACACACACACAATTCACACTAGCATGGCATGGTGATTCACACGTATAGGCCCAGTAGTTGAGAAGCTGAAGCAGGAGATTATCTTGTATTTGAGGCCTCTCTGGGTTACATCATGAGTTTAATGTTAGCCTGGGCTACTCAGTGAGATCCTAGAGACAGAACCAACCTATAAACTCCAGGGACCACATTCCTCCACCCTGCTAAGCCAGAAGGGGGTAAAGGGAGGTACGAGGTCCTCCCTGACCAGTGAAAACACCGTCTGATGCTGCAGAGTTCGGATCTTCAGCAGCCACATAAAAGCTGGGGGATTTGAACTCAGATCCTTGTGTTTGTATGGCAGGCACCTTTACAGAAACCACCTGGCTGCCCCGAAGGAGTAATTATTTTCTCAACTCCAGGGCCATAGGAGGTGGGCACAGGAGGATAGGTGGGCTCGCTGAACCTCCAACCTAGCTCTGGGTGCCCTGTGTGCGCCGGCAATTAGAACAAGACTTCTGAAATAATGTCCTTTGACTTCCACGTGTACACCGTGGCTTTAACACACCTTTTCCCTTTCTCTCTCCCACCCCCTTCCTTTTTCTCTCTTTCTCTCAAATAAACAAAGCATTGAAAAAGGAAAAAAGAATTACTCATTCAGGGCAGCAAGATGGCTTAGTAGATAAAAGTGCTTGCTACATATAAACCTGACAGGCCTGAATTGGCTCCCCAAAACCCGTGTAAAGATAGATAATGAGAACTTACGCCAGTAGGTTGTTTTCTAACTTCCACCATATGTGCACATCACAAACACACACACACACACACATAAATTTTAATTTAAAAGGATTGTTCATCCAGTTTCCATCTTTCCCATCCCTGCTTTTATTCCCAGTCGAGCTGCTAACAAAGGAACTGCTCAGAAATATCCTGAATGAGGCACAGAGAGGAGAGCCAGTCTGGCTGGAAGAGTGAGTCAAGGTGCCCTCCTCGGCCCTGGAGGGTGCTGGGGTGAGCCCCAAGGGTCGTCAGCGCAGCCAGATAACGTATTCTTCATTTCAGCGTTTCCTTTCCTACCGAGGAGCTGAGAGCCAGCAAGAAGCCCGCTCCCTGCTCCCCGCCCCCCCATCTTGCACCGCATGCTCGGAAGTGGGCTCCGGGCTCCATCCCGTCCTCAGAGCCTCCCTCAGTTTCCTGGTGTGGCCTCAAAGCTTAGTGCTACCTTCCTGCTCCGTTTCCCCTTCCTGCCTTCCAGCCCCTAGGGATGAAGCTGGCCAGGCCTTGCCACCTCCTCGCCCAGCCCCGGCCCCTCGCACCTCTACCAGCTCAAAACACTGTGCCTCCGCCTGGCTCCGTTTTCCAGAACCCCAGGAGGAGAGGTGGTGGTGGGGATCCTGGCACCAGAGGTCCCTGGCACCTTTGCCTTGAAGATGCCATGGACACTGAAAATGCCGGGGCATTGGGGGTGACTCAACCCACCAAGAGGGCACTAGATAGAGGTTGGGAGTGAGTCCAGTGTGTCTCGCTCAGATAACTGCCCTGGAGGTTTTTTTCATTGTGGTTTTTTGTTCTACAGTAAACAACTTATTTTCTCTTTCCCTGGGGGAAAGGGTTTGCCCTCCAACCCCCAACCACAGGACTAGAGTGGCCCCCACCAGGATCCGCTCAGGTTTCCAACCCCGGGAAAGGGTTGAACTCATCGCTTTACCTCCCACCTCTCAGCCAAGCGCTGCGGGCAAGGTCTCTCTTAACCTCTCAAGGATCTCATCAAGTAGGTATCGCTGCCCCTAATTCACTGTGCGGAAAGGGCGGCTCAGGGGAGGTTAAGTGACTTGCCCGGGGTCACACAGCCAAGATCGTAGCGGGGAGCCTTGACTCCCCAAGTCGCTGCAGGAGCGTGGGAAGCGAGATCCCGGTCGCTCCGCCCGCCGGGACAGACGGGGCGCACGCCGTCTCCCTCCCCGCCAGCGCACGCGAAGCAGGGGGTCTTCCCCCTTCTCCCAGTCCTGCCTGCTGCGGTCACCTTGTCCGATCGGCAGGTTCTTGCCCCTTGGACTACCGATTCCTTGCTGCCCGGTACGCGTGCCCTCTGCCCTGCCAGGGGAGCCGACCCAACCCTACCCGGCGCTCACCATCGCCGCCGCCTGCTTGCCGGCTCCTCTGCCCGCCGAGCGGCCCCAGTGCCAGCGGACCCCGGAGGAAGCGGAGGGGCGGGCCCAGCGGGGGCGGGGGGCGCGCCTTCCCAGACCAGTGCCCAGGACCGGGTCAAAGTGAAAGCAGCGGCGACAGCGGTGGCAACAGGGTCCACGGGGCGCCTCCTACCGGGCCACCGGCGCCCGCCCGCCCTTCGATTGACACTCCAGCCGGGTTGAATCGGGGAGGTGGAGTGTGTGTTGGGGGGGGGGGGTCGTGCCTCATCGGCCTGGCGCCAAGTCCGTAAACTGGCCGGGCCTGGGAGCTCAGAATGGGAAATCCACCCTAGAGGCTTTTGGGGGCTGCATCTAAGCTTCGGATGGGGTTAGCGAAGCAGGATCCTTCGGTTATGCAACAAGTGCCCGCATTAGCATTATGCTGAGCGGCTACACACAAGCCAGGAGGGGGTCTTTGTCCCCTGGGTGAGCGCATTTCACCTGCAGTCAACCGCAGATTTCACACCAAACTTCTGAAGCCAGAGGGGAAACACTCAACACAACGACGTGTCCCAGAATTGTACACATTCAAATAAGAAGCTGAGGCTGGAGGTGTAGCTCAGTTGGTACAATGCTAATCCAACGCGTAGGAGCCGGCGCTTGAATTCCAGCACGACATAAAGCCTAGTGTGTGGAGCGCACTTGTAACCACAGGAGACTGGGGAGGTAGCGACACAGGATCAGATCAGCAGTTCACAATCATCCTGGACTACATCGTGAGTTTGTAGGCAGCCTGGCTACATGAGATTCTCTCAAAAAAAGGAGGAGGAGTTGAAGAGATAGCTCAGGGATTAAGACTTTGCCTTCCAAGCAAAAGGTCCTGAATTCGGATCCCAGGTCTCACGCCAGGCAGAATGGTCTGCACTTCCAGCCCTGGTGGGTGGAGCCTGGAAAATCCCAGAGCCAAGCAAGAAGGAAGTAGAAGTAATCCAGGATGATACCTGAAGTCACCCTTGGTCCTCCAGAGGGACACACAGTGCCCTCTGATGATACACACACACACACACACACACACACACACACACACACACACAATAAAGTTTTTTTAAAAAGATTAAGTTGGTGGATTTATGGCAGACAATCCCCAAACTCTAGAGGCTGAGATAGGAGGATTGCTTTGACTAGTTTGAGCCTGGACCAGGCTGTGAACTGAGACCCTGTCTCATTCATAAACAAACAAGTAAAAAGATACGTTGTTTGTGAGGTTCACCACACGGTGGCTCGGCAGGTAAAAGCACCTACAAGCCTGAGTTCAACCCCCACAGCCCACATGCTGGGAAGGAGAAAAAACGGACTTCTAAAAGTCGTCGTCCTCTAACACATGCGCCGAGGCATGTGAGCATCTGTTCTCCAAATAAATAAACATGAAATATATTTAAAAATTAAAAAGAGGAGGCTGGAGAGATGGCTCAGGGGTTAAGTCTCTGCCTGGAAAGCAGAAGGACCGGAGTTTGGATCCCAGATCCCACATAAAAATGCGGGGCAGAAATAGTGGCGGCCTGCACCTCCGACCCTGGAAGGCGGAGCCTAGGAAGCCCCACAGCAAAGCAAAAAGGAGGTAGGAGCAATGCAGATGATTCGCAGAGCCACCTTGGGCCTCCAAAGGTGCAGTGTCCTCGGATACACATACGCATGCGCGCGCACTGAAACACAGATACATACACAAAAGAAATTAAAAAGCAGTTGGGAGGGGGGTGGAGGGAACCAGGGATAAGTATTCAATATGCTTGTAAAGCTAGAAAAATAAATTTATTTAAAACAAAACAGAAAGCAAGCAGCTCCTCCTGGGCTCTGGCTTCCGCATCCTGGACTCTCTGGCATCGACCTGCCGTCCTGTCGACCTGCCGTCCTGTCGACCTGCCGTCCTGCCCAGGTGCCTGCTTCGCCCCTGAGGATGCTGGGGTCTTTGCTGCTACTCCACAGCCTTCCCGAGCTGAATGTGCCCGCCCTCCCCTGCGCTGCTGCGGAGAGGTCACCAGACCCCTGTCCTTCCGCCCCAGGCCACCCTTGCCATTGAAAAGGAGGTCCTTTTTAACCCAGGGGCCAGGGGTTCCCCATACCCTGAGCTGTCTGGTTCCCACGCTTGGACTTCACACCCAGGAGAGGGCCACAGGAGGAACTGGGGGGGCACAGTCATGTGGAAGCCAACCTAAGGGACTCTTGGGTGCTTTTCCCTGCCGTTCTTGGAATGAGAAGCAGGATTCCGGAATTGGACCTCTCACTCCATTCCAAGTCCTGCCTCTCAGCCTTGCCCCCTTCCCCCCTTTCTCCCGACAAGCTGTTTCCAGTTCTGAAAAGCCTACGGAGAAAAACAGATCCAGGCGCGGTAAGATCCCCCCCCCCTGCGCCTCAAACTAAACTAAACCAAACCGAACCGGGCCCTGGAAAGAACGGGGATGACTGCGGAACCTGGTAGGGAGGAGGGGCGGACGCCAGAAGACAGACAGCTCATTGTATAAGGAGGAGGAGGAGGTGGCAAGCCTTGTCCTGTGACGATGACTGTCGCCAGCCGTGGAATGCGGGACAGACACTCACCCCCTCAGTCAGTTGAGATGCAGACCCTATTAAGTTCCAGGAAGAGCAGGGGTGGGCGGAGGACAAACAACATACAGTCCTACCAGGGAAGAGCAAGAGTTCATTCATCTTTTGCCTCTAGGTTACAATGTCACCCAAGAGGGGTGGCAGAAGTGGCAGGAAGCCCTAAGCCAGATCCTGAACCTCTCTGTCCATGCCCTAGCACAGGCACAAGAGAGGACCCACAGGTGCTGCTTAATCTCGCATGCCACCCTAAAATCCTGTGCAGGTTTGAATTTTCCTTATGCCAAGACCCCTAGAAAATTCTTCTCCTTGAGATCAGCAGTCAGTATGGGACAGGGTGGTCTACAGGAAGACAGCAAGGGCCAGAGGGATGGCTCGGGCAGCGAACTCCCTGCTGCGCAAACTTGAGGACCTCCAAGTGCTGCAGACTGTAAGGCCAGCGTTGGCTTAGGGTGGGGGGAAGACAGCCCATCATTGACCAGCCAGCCAAGCCCAGTTGATGAGCTCCAGTTTCAGTGAACCACCAGTCGCAAAAATGAAGGTGGAGGACTGGAGGGATGGCTCAGGGTTAAGACTCTGCCTCCCAAGCAGAAGGTCCTGAGTTCGGATCCCAGTTCCCTTGTATAAAAACGCCAGGAGGAAATGGCGGGAGTCTGCACTTCCCGCCCTGGTGGGTGGAGCTTGGGAAATCCCAGAGGGAAGCAAAAAGGAGGTAGAAGCAATCCAGGATGATTGCGGAAGTCACCTTGGTTCTCCATAGGGACACACCTTGCCCTTTGATACAAACACACAACACACACAACATACTTAAAATAATAAGTGAAGAAAGTTTAAAAGTGCTGCAAAAGAAAATCAACAAACCACAATCCAGAACTTCAGAGATTCTATATCAACCACATAGAACCAGGCCAACCTAATTTCTCCCCATCCTGAAGCTCAGGGACATTTGCGGAAGAAGGGGCGGTAAGATTGTAAGAGCAAAAGGATGGGAGGAGCAACGACTTGCAAGATTCTCTATACTAGTTAGGGTCGAAGCAATCATAATAGGACTTTGCATGCCCTGCGCAATGTCCAACACACTATTGACCTCACAAAGTCTAGCATCTGCTAAAGGTACCAAGATCCTTGGAGGCAAGGGATTGACAGCCACAGTAGTGTTCCTATGCTTAAGGGGAACATGAGAAAGGGTTCAGGGAAATGCCACTGGGTCCTTGTACGTCATCGGAGAGGAGGACCCAGAGGAGAGTCAGGCATACACAATAAAGGACTCTCTGGGAATTGGGGGGGGAGGCACTGGGGGATGGGAAGGGAGGGGTGAGGGGAGGGGGAGCAGGAGGTTGGGGGGGAGGAGGGAGGGAGGAAACTGGTCTACCTAGAAAGTTTGTATGCGCGGAAATAAAGTTAAAAAAACAATGAAAAAGGGGGGCTGGAGAGGTGGCTCAGGGGTTAAGCCTCTGCCTTGCAGGCAGAAGGTCCTGAGTTCGGATCCTAGACCCCACGTATAGACCCGGGCAGAAGCGGGGGCGGCCTGCGTTTCTGGTCCTGGTAGGGCGGAGCCTGTGAATCCCGGGGCAGAGTGAACAAGGAGGAGGTGGAGGCGTCCATGGTGGTTCCCGAATTCATCCGTGGTTCTACACACACTCACATACACACATACATACACACATGTGCATACACACACAATTGAATAATAAATAATAAAAAAAAACAAAAATGAAGATGGAAGATTGTTCAAAGAAGATACCCAACGTTGACCCTCTGGCCTCTACCCACAAGCACAAGTGCACACCCCACACGAACTTGTTACATATACCATACGTGGAGATTGAGACAGAGAGCAGCATAGAATTCTTCATTCTAGCCAGCATGACAGAACCTCAAAGCCTCCCTCCGTCTTTTTTCTCGAAGCCTGCGCTCTCCAACTCTGTGGCATCTTGGTTCCAGAAAGGACGAGGACAAGCAGAGGGGTCCCCAGGCAAGGCAAAGGCAAGAAGGAAGCGTGCCAGTCCCGTAGGGATACTGAAGGTCTTTATTGCCCACCGGCCACAGACAGTTGCCAGCCGCACGCAGGATTCTCTAAATCTCTCCACACCACTGCAAGGAGGCTGGAGGTGCAGCAACAATCCAGTTCTTTCCTTCCAGGGTATCAGGTTGTTCCTGGAGCATAAGCTGGGGCGGGGGGGGGGACTCATAGGGACCGAGCAGCATTCCTGGGGGGAGAAGGAGGGGGGTTGCCCCTGAGGGGGGGACGGGGCTGGCATCTAGGTGGGAATGGCACCCGTGGCCAGAAGCACAATGATGAGGAGGAGGATGAAAACAATTACGCAGATGATGACGATCATCTTCACATTCTTCCACCAGAACTTCCGGGCTACCTTCTGCGACGTCGTCTTGAAGTGCTCAGACTGTTGGGATACAAGATGAAAGTGAGCGACCCAGGGCTGGAGAGATGGCTCGGGGGTTAAGACTCTGCCTCGCAAGCTGGACGTCCTGAGTTCAGATCCCAGGTACCACTTAAAAACACTAAGCGGAAACACCTAGTCACCTGCACTTCTGGCCCTGGTGAGCAGAGCCTGGGAAATCCCAGAGTGAAGCAAGGAGGAGATAGAAGCAATCCAGGATGATGCCCAAGTTCACACACACAGTGCCCTCTTACACACACACACACACACACACACATAGGGATTAAGATGTAGAAGTGTTATAAATTTACTATGTTCATGTATAAAATAATGAATAAATAATTTAAAAACATCTAGGCGTTTGCATTGTAAATTGAAATACCAAACTGAAAAATAAAAAGAGGCTTGAAGTGGGGCCGTGGCTTGGCAGCGACCTGCTCACCCGGCAGGTGCACGACTCTGGCTTTACTGCAAAGTAAATTTAAAAAGTAATTTCTGCTTGTTTTGATGGGAACAGAAGAGTTGTTAAAAAAAAAAAAAAAAGAAGAAGAAGAAGAAGAAGATGGCGCCTGCAGATGGTTCAGAAGCGGGTAAAAGAGCTTGCTTCGCAAGCCTGACAGCCTGGGTTCAATCCCCGAAGCTTACATGAAAGACAAGTGGAGAGAAACAACTCCACCAAGTTGTCCTCCGATCTTCACATGCACAACATAGTATGCATCTACCTGCACATGCACGTGTGTTCACGCACACACTCATGTACATGCACATACATAAAAAAAAAAATTTAAAGGGTGCATCTAGGACCAGCCAGATGGCTCAGCAAGTAAAAAAGCCTGTTTAAAAACCTGCCAGGCAAATTTGTATAAAAATTATTAATAAAAAACAAACAAACAAAAATAAATAAAAACCTGCCAGGGAGCTAGCACTGAGAGTGTAGGGAGCCTGCTCATAAACCTGGGGCCTGAGCTCATTTTCTGAAGAATGGATTTCCTACAGTTGTCGTTAAACTTACCCCATGAGCTATGATATGCATGTATGCATGTTCTCTCTCTCTGTCAAATAAGTACAAAACAAAACAAAAAAGCCTGGACTATGAGTTAGATCCCTAGAGCCCTATAGTGGCAGGAGGGAGACTTAAAAATTATGGTATTCCCCAGCCGGCAGCTGACAAGGAGGGAGAAATGCATATCTTTCCTGCGATCTTTCCCGACCTATGACCTCCCAACTCACTGCCTGGCACCTCTCTTTCTCCTTGTGGTTTGCAGTCTGAAGTACCAGCCCTCTGAAATATGGATGTCATAGTTAGGCACAGGTGTCAACTTGACTCTTGAGGGTTTGAGCTCTGGGCACAGTTGTGGAGAGTTGATGGTTCAGTTAAGCCCAGAGCAAACCTGAAGGAGATTGTCTAGCTGCTGGGGAAGACCCAGCCCATGGTGGGTGGGATTAGGCCCTGGATAAATCACAGAGAGCTGGTTGAGAGAGTGGGCATCCTTCTGTATACTTGGCCAGACATGCTGGTCTGGCAAGTAAGGATTGTCCATCTCTCAGCCGTTATGGTGGCCAGTTCCCTCGGCCCTGGTGTTAGTGTGTACTCTCCTGTCAAGCGGGACTATGAACTGCAACCGGACTATCGTTAGAAAGTAAACTCCTTGTTCCCTTAAGCTGTGTGATGGTCATTTATCAGCAACCATGCAGGCGGACTGCAACACCTGGGAAATTCCAGAGCAAAGCAAAAAAGAGGTAGCAGCAGTCCAGGATGATTCCCAAAGTCACCCTTGGGCCTCCACAGGGTCCTCCTTACACACTACAGTGGGACTTGTTCTGACCAGACCTGCATAATGACCTGCATATCACATGCCCCTATAGACTACTGAGAATCTCAGGAGAGATCATGATGCAGTGGGAACTTTGGGGGCTAGGACTGGATGTGTGAAGGCGAATGCCCTTATCAGTGGGGGGCCTGAGGAGGGGCCACTTGGTATGCCACAGAGGCCTGAATGCCCCCAAGAGTAGACAAGCCAGAGGGAACCCTGGGGCCCAAAGAAGTAGAAAGCCAGGAACGTGGGAGGGAATGGGATGGATTGATGGAGGAGGGGAGAGGAGAAAGGAAGGAGGGAGGTGGGGATAAGCACTCAACATGCTTGTAAAACTAAGGGGAAAAAGTTATACAGATACGAGATTAAAAAAATAAAAAGGTGCCCTACCCTGGCGCCTGGGCAAATCTCCCTTCATAACAACCTAGGGGCTGAGTTCAACTATCTGGGGCTTCTGAAAGCAGAGGGGAGCCAAGAGTCCCCCTCCTTTACTCAGGCAGTAAAAGACCGACGGGTACACTGCTAGCCCTATCCATACCCGTGGGAGGGCAGGTGTACGCTCCAAGTGGGCACAGCTCCTGACTCCATGACACCTGGTCTTCTAGGAGTTGTCTTCTCAGAGATTACGCAGAAAGACCTGAGTTCAGATCTCGGATCTCATGTAAAAACGCCAGGCATGTGTGAGCGACTTGTATTTCTGGCTCTGGAAGGCGGAGCCTGGAAAATCCCAGAGCAAAGCAAGAAGGAGGTAGAAACAATTCAGGATGATTCCTGAAGCTACCCTTGCATCTCTGCAGGTGCACACAGTGCTCTCTCTCTCTCTCTCTCTCTCTCTCTCACACACACACACACACATACAAACACAAAGGGGGGGAATTACTCCTGCTCCCCAACTTCAGTTGGAGATACCCAGTCTCCCCGAGCCATGTACCCAGCTTAAGCTTGTAGACTCTGAAATCAAGCAGAAGACAGAACTTGGGAGCTCTGCCCACCCACCCCGCACCCCACCTCCCAGCAGCTGACCCCTGGCTGGAGCGTGTGGGCGATATTATTCTAGCCTTGGACGCGCAGAAGGACCCTGGGATCAAAGAATTCCACGGCTCTGCCCAGCTGCTTTTGAAAGCTGACTCAGCAAGACCCTGTTCTCTCCAGCCCGATGCCTTCTAGAAAGGGCCAAAGGCCCAAGGGAGGTTTTTCTGAGTTCCTATTTTTAACCTGGGGAAATAGAGTCCAAAGGACTGCGGAAGGCATGCTGCAAAAGGGAAAAATCGCTTTCGGACCAAAAGAAGCCTAAGAATGCCGGGCGGTCTGAATGAGTCGTCTTCGGAATGTCTCCATGGGTGGCCCCCGCCTAAGTCCCAGCTGGCTGAACCCACTTCCTGATCTCTCTGTAGGGTTGGAAGGAACCGGAAGTGGGGACTCAGCAAATTCCCCAAATAGGCAAAAAGGCAGTAGAAATGGTAGTTTTCCATCCCTCCCATTCGCTGCTCCTTTAGCTTCACGCCAAGAAGAGCCTCTCCCCATGACTCTTCCTCTGGCCCCCCAGGGGTACCTCCACTCACCGTGGCTTCCAGATCCTCTGTCTTGTTGCGGAGATGATCCAAGTTCTCGCCCCGGGCCAGGATCCGCTCTACATTCTGGGTCATAATATTCTTGACTCCTTCTACCTCGCTCTGCAGGTTCCGAACCCGGTCATTTCCTGTCCCTCCTCCGCTGGCCTCTTCCTGGACAGCAACACGCAGGTTAATTAGGCCAAGTGGCTGGACGATCCATGATTCAACAGGCCGGGAGAGAAGAAGGCCTACGACGCGCTAGGTGGTTTAGTTCTTGGTAATGTCTTGTTTACAATCACACATTTTTGCATGCATGCATACATCCATACATCTTTGTGCATCTGTTCAGGTGGGTGTGGGGTACTCACGTGTGCTTGACCCTAGAGGACAAGGGTCAACCTTGGACAGTCAGGTGTCATTCCTGAAGAACTATCCACCTTGGGTGTTTTGCCTTGTCCCGTTCTGTTTTGAGACAGGGTCTCTTCTTGGCGTAGGGGCCGCCTGCTTACCTAACACTCTTGGACAGTAAGCCTCAGGGGTTTCTCTGCCTTTGTGTCTCTCGCAAGTGGCTTTCTGACATGGGTTCCGGGGACGGAACTCAGGTGTTCATGTTTGCACTGCAAGCACTTTACCGACCAGGCTATCTCCGGCGCCCAATTTTATTTCTTTCAAAAAAGACAGGGTCTGGGGCTGGACCAAGATGGCTCAGGGGTTAAGCCTCTACCTTGCAAGCAGAAGGACCTGAGTTTGAATCCCAGATCCCGCGGTCTCAGCCCTGGAAGGCAGAGCTTGAGGAAACCCCAGCGCAAAGCAAAAAGGGGGTAGAGCAATTTAGGATGACTCCCAAAGTCACCCTTGGGCCTCCACAAACACACACAGTTACCACTGATATGTACACAGGCACATGCACACACACAAAAGACAAGGTCTCATGTAGTCTAGACAGACCTCAAACAATATACAGCGGAGGAATCCCTTGACCTTGGGATCCTCCTCCGCCTCTCCAGTTCTGGGGTTACAGGTCTTGAACCTCTGTCGCTGGTATGCGCAGTGCCAGGGATGGAATCCAGGGCTTTGGGCATGCTGGGCAGGTGTTCTACCAGCTGAGCTACATCGGTGCCCACAATACGAAACTGTATTTTTAAGCCCTGGAAGGTGAGATTTAGTTCATGCTGGACGATCTTCAGCCCCCTTTGGAAAAACATTGTTACTCCTGTTTCCCCACTCCACAAAGGGGTCGCAGACTGCAGAGCCTGGCACACCACCAAGTCCCTCTGAAGTGCCCACTTCCTTGATCCTATTGGGAGGCTCAGTCACAGTGTGGGTGACCCGCTAACGCGGCTGCTGTTTGATACCCCCTCCCCCATTTGTATCCCCCGGCCTACTGGGCAGAGTGTAACTAACGACCGTTCTGTGGCTGGGACCCCATCAGCCACGGCCCTGGGCAGGGACCACGCGCCGTTGGATCCGGGCACTTCTGCTTTTCCTGATACTTAGAGCCCACGAAGGCCCCGCAGTACCGCCTGCTTAGGCAGATAACACTGAAAACACTGGGGGAGACGAAGCTCAAGCCCTGTGGGCTGATGTCCTGTTAACCAGAGGTGTGTGATAAGGCTTTTGAATAAGGAGGGAGAAGAGATGATTGGACGTCTCCTTCGGTGACCCTGGAGTCCTTGGGGGGACCTGCTACCCGAGCTGGCTGAAACTAGATGATCACAGAGAGAACCAACTTCTGGCTCTTTTTACCAAGCCTTGGCAACTTCTCCTCTTGTTTCCAGAGAGGGGGCTGCTTGCTGGGACTCGGGGGACAGATAAGGTCTTTGGAGGTGGGCACTGCCACGGTGCAAGGCTAAAGGGGAGTCCTGCGACTGGCCTGGAACGCGCCCTGGCCGCCGGGCGCAGGAGGCCGGGTAAGAACAACAGCCGGCTGGGGCCCAGCTGCGGGAGGCGGGGGAGGGGGAGGGCGCGGCGCGGCCACGGCTCCGCCTGGAACTCAGGTCCCCCCCACCTCCCCCTCCAAACACACACCGAGTCCCCGCTCCGATCCAGCCCCCGGGTCAAGGTTGGGAGGCGGTGGACACGCTCGGGCGGGGCGCACAGCTATTTGCCCACAAGTTGTCAAAAGTAAGCGAGGCCACCGGCAGCGCTGCCCGGGCCGGCTCTCCACTTGACCCCTAACTCACCGGACCTGCACCCGACGCCCCCACCCCACCCCGACGCCCGATCCCCGGGGAACCAGCCCTTCCTGGGGTCCCACGTCACTCACCATGTCTAAGGAGTTCTCGGCCGGTCACCAGCAGCGCTCGCCTGGTCGGTTTCCTCCTTCACTTCCTGCTTCGCTCCAACTTGCAGCCCGCCTCCCGCCCATCCCGCAGCTCCAGCTCCCGCCACACCTCGGGCAGGTGCCCCCAGGTAGGCGGGCACCTTCCCCGGCCCTCCCAGGCCCCTCCCAAACAGAGGCTTAAAGCCACAGGTTACCTGGGGGAGGGGGCCAGGAGGGAGGGGCGACGACGAAGCTTCCTTGAGTTGTCGGGCAGGAGGAAAAAAAAAAAATCAACCTTCCTAGATTCCTAGAAACGGAGACATCTCCTATGTTATTTATTTTATTTTATTTTATTTTATTTATTTATTTATTTATTTATTTATTTATTTATTTATTTATTTATTTATTTATTTTATTATTTTATTTTAGGTCTTGAATAACTCCTTCTAGTTTCCTAAGCCAGCCATAAACACCCACCGGCCCAGTCTGGTTCGGGTGGAAATACGATATACATGTGAAAATCGCTCTGGCTTGCTCGGGTTCCCAGAGACACCCTAAGTGAGAACACAGAAAATCCCAAAGTTTTGCACTGGCTCTGAGGCGGGTTCTGGTGTCAAAGCGCTGGGTCACTAGCTGGGTGGTCCCTAGGGAAGCTGGCGGTGTCCCTGCCGTCCCCTCCCCCGCCCCCTCTGGGACTTGCAAACGTTGAGGTTGACCTCTCGCAGAGACGGGTGATAAGATGCCAAGCGCTGTGCTTGCTGTGTCCCGGACAAAGAAGTCAGGAGATGACAGTTCTCCAGCCCCTCCTTTCCTCCTGCTGTGCGAGGCCACATTTTTCTTCAAGGGGTCAACCTGGGGGTTGGCGACCCGGGTCAGTGGTCAGAGGACTGCCTGCCCCTTAGATTAGAATCCTGGCAGGAAGCGAAGGATTTTTTTCCCCCCAGTACATGTGGCTCTGGGCCAGAGAAAAATCTGTTCTTCTCCGGATGGTGTTTATCAAGACAGAAGAAAAATAACAAACATACGGAAAGGGACGGACACTCTTTCCCATCCCCAGAGAAATAACAGCTGTAAGAAGGAGCCATCGGCTGCTCCAACAAATACCTTTTAAAGGACTTTAATAAATCCAGAACCCCGGTTTCATTTTGAGGTGCATTTATGGCTTTCCTCCGGGAACACCCATGTGTATGCTCGGGGTTAAACTCAAGGCTTCTTGGAGGAGCTGGATTTCCAAACACTCCATTTGTTTTACTGGAACAAACAACCAGTAAAAAAAAAAAAAAAAAAAACAAAAACAAAAACTAATTAATTGTGTGTGGGATGGAGAGACTCTGCCTCAAAAACAGAAAGACCTAAATTCGGATCCCTAAATGCCAGACAGAAATGGCGGCAGCCCTGTACTTCTGCTCTGGAAAGAAGAGCCTGCGAAATCTCAGAGTGAAGCAAGAAAGATAGAGGCAATCCAGGATGATTCCCGAAGTCACCCTTGGTCCTCCACAGGACATATGCGCCCTCTGACACACACACACACACACACACACACACACACACACACACACACACACACATGCACACACAAATTTAATTAAAATTTTTTAATTAATTGTCTGTGTGTCCATATTGAGTGCATGTTCCCGCCAGTTATGGCATTTGGGGGGGCGGGAAGGTCAGAGGATAACTTTCAGTGGTCAGTTCTCTCCATGGAAACTCCAGGCTAGAACCCTGGTTGTGAACCAGCCCAACAACTGGGACACTTTAAAACTGAACACCACCTTTCCTTTCCAACGAAAAAAGCAAAGATTTTCAAATAAACAGGAACAAGATTACAATAGAAAAATGTCCATTCTATACTTGATCTTAGCCAAAAGACTGACTCTGTCCCTTATAAATAAAATCTACAAGTTCCGCTGATTCTCTCATCAAGTGGCAGGGTTTAAATTGTCACAAAGAAAGCATTTTATGTTAAAAATATCTTCTTAAATACCAAGGAAGCCTACACAACAAAATAAACATGCCAAAGGAGAAGGTATGTTGGGCAAAATAACCACTTATATATCCAAACATAGAAACTTTGTTTTCTTCCTTCCTGCTTTCCTTCTTTTTCTGCCAGGGATTGAATCCTGGGCCCAGTTTACGCCAGGCACTCACTCTTAGCACCAAACTGATACCCCAAGCCAAAGCCCCTCAATAAAGTTAAATTCAGCATATAATGAAATACTATAAGAGTAAATAAGATAGGAGCTGGAGAGATAGCTCAGGAGTTAAGACTCTACCTCACAAGCAGAAGGTACTGAGTTCGGATTCCAGGTCCCATGTAAAAAACACCAGGTGGAGGGCTGGAGAGGTGGCTCAGGGGTTAAGCCTCCGCCTTGCAGGCAGAAGGTCCCGAGTTCGGATCCCAGATCCCACGTATAGATGCCAGACGGAAGCGGGGGCGGCCTGTGCTTCTGGTCCTGGTAGGGCGGAGCCTGTGAATCCCGGGGCGGAGGCGTCCATGGTGGTTCGCGAATTCGTCCGTGGTTCTACACACACATACACACACACACAGACACGCGCGCGCACATACACACAGTTGAATAAATAATAATAAAAAAAATTAAAAAAAAAAAAAAAAAAAAACACCAGGTGGAAACGGGCAGCCTGCACTTCTGGCTCTGGTGGGGGGAGCCTGGGAAATCCCAGCGAGAAGCAAGGAGGAAGAAGCAATCCAGGATGAGTCTGGGATCAATTCCCCTCAGTGTGGAGACTGAGGCAGGAGGATCATATATTCTACATTAGTTTAGATGACTCGAAGAAAAAAAAAAAGAAGGTAAGAGAATGGAGCTGGGAATGGAGCTCAGTGATAGAAGGCAGAACTTGGGAAATCTTGGAGCAAAGCGATATGGAAAGACAGCAATCGGGATGATTCAGGACTCGTCCTGCATTGCCCTTCCGCTTTATTGCCATGAGCCTGTAAAGTAAACCCAGGGCATGCCATTAGGGCTGGTCTGGCTAACCAGTGTGCTCTAGGGATTCCCAGGCTCCACATTCCAAGGCCAGAGTTACAGGTAAGCTACCACACCTGCCCAGCATATTTATATGGGATCTGGAGAGCCAAACTTGGGTGTTTTTTTTTTTTTTTTTGCTTGTGAAGCAAAGGCTCTAGCCACTGAGACATCTGGTCCACAAACACATAGGATGAGAACAGCATGGAAGGGCCGCAGGGATGGCTCAGAGGTTAAGATTCTGCCTCGCAAGCAGAGCGCCCTGAGTTCAGATCCCAGGTCCCACCTGAAAAACACCAAGTGGAAACACGGAGGCTTGTACTTCCTGCCATGGTGGGTGGAGCTGTGGTGCGCCGACTGGGAACTCCCAGAGCCAACCAAGGAGGTAGAAGCAATCAAGGATGATTCCCAAAGTCACCCTTGGTCCCCCACAGGGATAGACACACACACATGTACACATACAGACACATTAACTAATAAAGAAAAAAGCCAGCATGGTAAAAAGAATGGTACTCTCTTTAATTTCCTTACAATTTTATAACTCGATGTGGTAGCAAGTTCCAGACAGCCAGGGTTACACAGAAAGACTGACTAGAAGCAAAACAGGGGCTGGAGAGGTGGCTCAGGGGTTAAGCCTCTGCCTTTCAGGAGGAAGGTCCTGAGTTCGGATCCTAGATCCCAGGTATAGACGCCAGGTGGAAGCAGGGCAGCCTGCGCGTCTGGTCCTGGTGGGCGGAGCCTGTGAATCCCGGGGCGGAGTAAACAAGGAGTAGGTGGAGGGTCCATGGTGGTTCCCGAATTCGTCCATGGTTCTACACACACGAGCACACACACATACATACACACACGTGCACACACGCACAATTGAATAAATAATAAAAAAAATTAAAAAAAAAAAGAAAGTAGGAGGGCAAGTTGGCTCACAGAGTAGTTCAAGCCGGAAGCACATATAAAGGTGGGAGGGGACAAGTGACATCACGGAGGTCAGAGGACAACTTTTGGGAAGTCAGTTCTCCATCTACCATGTGGGTTTCCAGGATTGAACTCAGGTCACCAGGTTTTCGGGCAGTCGCCCTAACCACGGAGCCAACCCTCCTCCCCTGGCCTGTGACCGTATTTCTACCCTCCAATTGCCCTTCAACAACCTTGTGAAGTTTCGTGGGGTTTTTTTGGATTTGTTTTCTTTTCTTTAGCCTCTTTAGCAGCTTGGTGAGTCAGGCACCTGCTCGCAAACCTGAGTTTATCCCCAGAAGCCCGCACGGTGCAGGGACAGAATGGACTTCAGAAAATTGCCCTCTGACCTCTCCCATACAGCATGACATTCACACATAAACTCTCTCTCTCTCTCAAAGAAAGAGAGAAAACAAAAGAGAAAAAATACAATAAATCAATAAATAATAAAACGAAGCAAAATCAAAGGGCTCTTGATGGGCAAGCTGATTCATGTCTCTATTTTAGCGTTTGGGAGGCTGGAGGTTTACAAGTTCGAGGCTGGCCTTAGCTATGGCGGGAGACCCTGCCTCAAAACAAAGGGGATACAAAAATTGCTGCTGAGGAGGTAGGGTATTTTACCGGCATGAGCAGGTCTGGGCTTGATCACCAGCTCCACGCCCCACACCTCGATGCATTCTTGACCATGGCTTTAATGTCCACTCTCCTCTCCCCACCACCTCCTCCTTCTGGTCTCTTCTCTGTGCAATTCCAGCACCTCCCAACTGGCCAGTCTGTTCTTTAATTACAGTTGGCTTGCTGTCTCTGTGAGTTTGAGCGCACTCCACATTGCTCCTAGGTTAAAGCTGGCTTCGCCCAAAGCCATGTGTTTTCACTCTGTATTCTAAGCTGATTTCCCCAGGAGACAGGCCTCCTTGCCTTCATCCAAATCGCTTGCCGCAAGCACCCACTTTTGCTTGAAGCAGCACTCACTAGGGCCCGTGGAAATTCTTTTCATATTTGAGACATAGCCTTCTGCATACCTCCCAGATTTCCCACAGACTTGACCAACTTTCTCTCCATCACCACTGTTTGCTCTCGAATGGGCTCTATCGAGGCCGTTGCCACTAACTGTTCATGCGGCTGGCCTGTCCGAGACTCTACAAGTGATGGCTTCTTGTTGCCTGACACAGTGTTTTCCTCTGGAGCCCTGGCTAGCTTTCGCTGCTCCATAGCCCGGAATGCATGATGGCCTCCTGCCCCAGCCTCCCCAGGGCCGAGGTCCCAGGTGTGGGAGAGAGAGAGGGAGAGAGGGAGAGAAACAGACGGACCACGCCCAGCCTAGATTCTGGAGTTCTGCTACACAGTGCTGACTAAATAAATATATTATGTGTTTGTTTGTATGTGGGTGTGTGTAGATATATAGAGAAAGACAGACAGATCACACCAAGCTTAGACTTTTAAGTTCTGAAGTAAGTACTGACCATATATATATAAACAAGGATATATATATACACACGCACAGACAAGGAGAAATATATATATATACACACACACACTATATATACATATATATATATATGCAGACAGACATACAGAGGTCAAAAGAAATAGTGTTTATCCTGGAAAAAGAGTTGCAATTTGGGCACGCTGAATCACAGTACCTTTGAATGGCACTGTAAGTCAAAAGCAAGAGAACATTCATTGTTTATTTTGTTTTTAATTAAGATTTCCAGAGTAGTTTTAAATTTTATTACTTATTATTATTAGTCTGTGTGCATGTGTGTGAATGTGATGTGTATGTGCGTGTGTATGCATGTATGTGTGCATGTGTGTATGTGTGCATGCCTGTGTGTGATTTATGTGTCTGTGTGCATATGTGTGCATGTCTGTGTGTGCATATGTGTGTGCGTGTCTCTGTGTGTGCATGTGTGTGTGCGCACGCGCGCGTGTGTATGTGTGTGTGTGTGTGTGTGTGTGTATGTGTGTCTGGGGGGACCCAAGCTATGGCCTGCCTGTGAGGTCAGAGGACACCGTGGAGTAGTTCTCTCCTCCCACCTGCAGGTGGGTTCTGGGACTCAGGTTCTCGCTCAAGTTGTTGCTGGCCCCACCAAGCTCCTTGAAGCACCAAGGCATCTTGCCTGTGCCGTCCAAGTGCCTTTGGAAGCAGGTCACTGCCTGGGCAGAGATCCTAAATTTCACACCCCCCCCCTTTAGTTATTTAGGGTGCTCCCAGCTAAGAAATGTTGAAGGCCAGCAGACACTGATTTTGACTGTTTGTTCAGGCCTACTGGAACATTCCGTGGCTTAACCTTTAGCAGGTGTAAGTACAGGGCCCTCAAGATCTCCTAACTTACTTTAGAAAGTCTGAGTCATGAGCAGTGGACGGTAACAGGGCACCCTGAAATCTCAGTGAGTCGGAGGGCTGAGACCTCCCTGGACGACACTTAGAAACGTCCCGTCTCAGGGGCCGGAGAGGTGGCTCAGGGGTTAAGCCTCTGCCTTGCAGGCAGAAGGTCCTGAGTTCGGATCCTAGACCCCATGTATAGACGCCGGGTGGAAGGGAGGGGCGGCCTGCATTTCCGGTCCTGGTAGGGACCTGTGAATCCCCGGGCAGAGTAAACAAGGAGGAGGTGGAGGCGTCCATGGTGGTTCCCGAATTCGTCCGTGGTTCTACACACATACATACACACATGTGCGCGCACATACATGCACAATTGAATAAATAATAAATTTTTAAAAAATTAAAAAAAAAAGAAACGTCCCGTCTCAAACTCTTAAAAATCTGCACATCTGTAATCCCAACACCCGGGATCCTGTAACAGGAAAACAAACAAGTTTGAGGTCAGCTGCGGCTGAATACGAGAGCTATCTAAAAATTAATGTGTTGTGGGCTGGCCAGTAGCTCTGGGTACAGCGCCTGCTCCCAAACCCGGCGACTTGAGTTTGATCCCCAGAACCTCACATTTTGGAAGGAAAGAAGTGACTTCTGAAAGTTGTCCTCTGACCCTTGCCTATGTACTAGGGCATGAATTTATGTATGTATGTATGTATGTATGTATTTGTATGTGTGTATGTATCAGAGAGCACTGTGCGTGCCTGTACAGTGCCAACAGTGACTTCAGAAATCACCCTAGATTTCTTCTGCTTCCTCTTCGCTTTGGAATTCCCCAGGCTCTGCCTTCCAGGACCGGAAGTACAGGCCAGCGTCATTTCTGCCCTGTGTTTTCACGTGGGATCTGGGATCCGAATCCAGCACCATCTTCTTACGAGACGGAGACTTAACTCCTGAGCCGTCTATCCAGCCAGAGAGTTAATTTTTTTATCATA
>JALPQD010000533.1:317285-343483 GCA_023101885.1 Typhlomys cinereus | reverse complement strand
AGTACAATTATTCTTTCTCTATGCTGTGTAAGCAAGCCAAAGTACAGGTTAAAAGCTAATATTTAAATTACTCTTTGTGTTCTATGAGTCCTCCTTTCAGTTACCATGGACCCAAATAAACAATTTAGCACTTTTCCTTTCTAAACCAAGTTTAGCAAGCTAGGTTACGAAGCAGAAGCCACATTAGTTCCATTAGTTAGCCTATTTTAAAGCACACATTAGCTAAATTTCGTTTTATTTAATATTCCTTATTTCAAAAGGAAGAGACAAAAAGTAACAGAAATAATTGGAACCAGATAAGATGAGACAGGAACAGACAAAATGCATTGCTACCAGATAGTAAGAGAGAAGACCAGACAGAACCAATTGGGGCCAGATAGGAAGAGACAGGACCAGACAAAAATAATCAGAGCCAGATAGGAACAGACAAGACCAGACAGAAATAATCAAAGATAGAAAGAGAGGCATCCAGACAGAACCAATAAGAGCCGGATAGGAGGAGACAAAACCAGACAGAAATAATCAGAGCCAGATAGGAAGAGACTATGAAAAGACAGAAATAATTGGAGCCAAATAGGAAGAAACAGGACCAAACAGACATAGTTGCAGACAGATAGGAAGCGACAGGATCAGACAGAAATATCTGGAGATAGATAGGAAAAGACAGGACCACACAGAACCAATTACAACCAGATAAGTAGGGAGAGGAACAGACAGAAATTGAAGAAACATAGAAAGAGAGGTGCTCAGACACAACCAATCAAAGCCAGATAAGAAGAGACTAAGACCAGACAGAAATAATCAAAGACAAGAAACAGGGCTAGACAGAAATAATCACAGGCAGATAGTAAGTGACAGGATCAGATAGAAATAATCACAGCAAGATAGGAAAAGACAGGATTGGACAGAACCAATCAGAGCCAGATTCAAAGAGATAGGGTGAGACAAAAATAATCAGAGCCAGAAAAGAAGAGACAGGAGAATTCAAAAGAATCACAGCTAGATAGTAAGAGACAAGACCAGACAGAACTAATTCAGAACAAAATGGGAAGAGTCATGCACCACCAGCCACATAGGAATGCAGAACCAATGGCAGTCAGACAGGTGGAGGCAGGAACCAGACAGCAAGTAATCACAACCAGATAAGAAGAGTCAGGACCAGACAGAAATAAACACAGCCAGACAGAAGAGACAGGATCAGACAGAAATAATCCAAACCAGACTAGGAAGAGACAGGACCAGACAGAACTAAGCAGAGGCCACATAGGAAAAGACAGAGCGGGGTAGAATGAATCAATGCCAGATAGGAAGAGACAGGATCAGACAGAAACCAATCACAGCTTGATTAGAAGAGGCAGGACCAGAGAGAAATAATTGTAGCCAGGGTAGTAATAGACAGGACCAGACAAAAATAATTGCAGCCAGATAGGAAAAGAAGGATGAATCAGAAATAATTGGCAGCCAGATGGAAAGACAGGCATTCAGACAGAACCAATGAGAGCCACATAAGAAGAGAGAGGGCATGACAGAAATAATCAGAGTCAGATAAGATGAGACAGACCAGACTAAACCAATCGCAGTCATATATGTACAGGCAGGACAAGATAGAATAATCACAGCCAGAGAAGAGGAGAAAGGACCAGATGATAACAATCGCATCCAGACAGGAAGAGACAGCACCCAACAGATATAATCACAACTAGGTGGGCATAGATAGATAAGACAGAAATAATCACAACCAGATAGGAAGAAAAAGGACCAGACAGAAATAATCACAATCAAATAAGAATATTTAAGACCAGACATAATTAATCGCAGCCAGATAGGAAGATATAGGACTAGAAAGATATAATTGCAGGCAGAGAGAAAGAGACAGGACCAATCTCAGCTAGATAGGAATGAAACATAAATAATCATAGATAGTTTAGAGAGACAGGATGAAAGAGAAATAAGGGCAACCAGAAAAGAAGAGACAGGGGCAAAAAGAACTAATCACCACTAGATGTGAAGACTCAGGATCAGACCTTAATTATCAGATCCAGATAAGTACACAGAGGATAAAACAGAACCAATCACAGGACAGATTGAAAGAGACAGGACCACACAGAAATAATCATACCCAGATAGTTAGAGAGAGGATGAGACAGAAATAATTGGAGCAAGATAGGAATAGAAAGGACCAACTAGAACAATTTGCAGCCAGCTAGGAAGAGACAGGACCAGACAGAGGCCAATAGCATTCAGATAGGTAGAGGCCATACCAGTCAGAAGTAATCACATCCAGATAAGAAGAGACAGGAACAGACAGAAATGATTGGAACCAGAAAGGAAAAGACAGGATCAGATAGAAATTAAAAGAGCCAGATAGGAAGAGGCAAGACCAGAGAGCATCAATCAGAGCGAGAAAGGAAGAGACAAAAATAATTAGTGCCAGATAGGAAGAGCAAAGATCAGACAGTAATAATCGCAGGACAGATAGGAAGAGAAAGAACCAGACATAACCAATCTCAGCTAGATAGGAAAAGACTGAGACTTAAAAAGTGGCAGCCAGATTAGAACGGTTAGGACTAGATAGAAAGAATCACACCTAGACAGGAAGAGACAGGACCAGAGAGAATAATTGGAGCCAGATAGGAAGAGACAGGACCAGATAGAAATAATTGAAACCACAAAGGAAAAGACAAGACCAGATAGTACTAATCAGAGCCAGATAGGAAGAGACAGGACCAGACAGAAATAATCCCAATGAGATAAGGAGAGACAGGACAAGACATAAATATTCACAGCCAGGTAGAAAGAGACAGGATGAGACAGAAATAATCAGAGACAGATAGAAAGAGATAGAGACAGAACCAGAGAAAACAAATCAGAATTAGAGACTAGAGAGGACTAGAGAGAAATAATCAGAACCAGACAAGAAGAGACAGGACAAGACATAAATAATAGCAGTCATGTAGGAAGAGTCAGAATCAGATAGAAATTATCAGAGGCAGATGGTAAGAGACAAGCCCAGGCAGAAACAATTGTAGCCAGATAGGAAGAGTCAGTATGAGACTTAAAAATTGGCAGGCAGATTAGAAGAGTAGGACCGGACAGAACCAATCACAACCACAAGGTAAGAGAAAGGAGAAGACAGTAACAATCGTAGCCAGATAGGAAGAGACAGGACCAGACAGAACCAATCTCAGCCAGATCAGAAGAGTTAATGTGAGACATAAAAAAATGACACCCAGATTAGAAGAGTTAGGACCAGACACAACTAATCACAGACAGATAGGAATAGATAGGACCAGACAGAACCAGTCACAGACAGATAGGTAGAGGCAGTACCAGACAGAAATAATTGCAATCAGATTAGAAGACACAGGAACAGATAGAAATCATCAGATCCAGACAGGATGATTAATGACCAGATAGAACCAATTGCAGCCAGATAGGGAAGATGTAGGACTAGAAAGAAATAATCACAGCTAGATAACACAAGAAAGGACCAGACAGAACCAATCACAGCTAGAAAGAGAGAGACAAGATCAGACATAAATAATTATAGACAAATAGGAATAGACAAGACCAAAGAGAAGTAATGACAGCCAAAAAGGATGAGAGAGGATCAGACAGAAACAATTAGAGACGGATAAGAAGAGATGGAACCAGACACAATTAATCACAGCCAGAAAGGAAGATACAGGATCACACAGAAATGGTTGGTCTCAGGATGAAACAGGCCCAGAGAGAAATAATTGCATCCAGATAGGAAGTGACTAGATCAGAGTGAAATAAACTAGGCCAGATAGAAAGAAATAGTACCTGACAGAAGAAATAAGCTCCAGACAGTAAGATACAGGACCAGACATAAATAATCAGAGCCATATAGAAAGAGATGGGACCACACAGAACAAACAGGAGTGGAGTGAAATAATTAGAGACCCATAGGAAGAGACAGGACCAGACAGAAATAATCACAGCCAGATAGTGAGAGACAAGATTAGACAGAAAAAGCAGAGACAGACAGGAAAAGACAGGATCAGACAGAAATATTCGGAGCCAGATAGGAAGAGACAAGACCAGACAAATCAAGTCCAGACAGGTAGGAAGAGACAGGATCAGACAAAAATAATTGAAGTCACAAGGGAAGAGACAAGACCAGACAGAAATAATCAGAGCCAGATAGGTACAGACAGGACCAGAGAGAACCGATCGTAGCCAAGTTGGAAGAGTCAGTATGAGACACAAAAAATGGCAGCCAGGGGGCTGGAGAGGTGGCTCAGGGGTTAAGCCTCTGCCTTGTAGGTGGAAGGTCCTGAGTTCAGATCCTAGACCCCATGTATAGACACCAGGGGGAAGTGGGGGCGGCCTGCGTTTCTGGTCCTGGTAGAGCAGAGCCTGTGAATCCCCCGGCAGAGTAAACAAGGAGGAGGCGGAGGCAGTCCATGGTGGTTCCCAAATTTGCTCGTGGTTCTACACACACACACACACATTCTACACACGCACACACATACATACACATGCATACATGCACACATACACATGCATACACGCACAATTGAATAAATAATAAAAAAAATGGCAGCCAGATTAGAAGAGTAGAACCGGATAGAACTAATTGCAGCCAGATAGGAATAGACAGTATTAGACAGAACAAATCACAGTCAGATAGGTAGAGGCAGGACTAAACAGAAATAATCAGATCCCATATAGGATGATAAACGACCACATAGAACCAATTGCAGCCAGATAGAAAGATGTGGGAGTAGACAGAAATAATCACAGCCAGGTAGGAAGAGAACAGACCAGACAGAAGCAATCACAGCTAGATAAGGAGAGACAAGATTAGACATAAATAATCGTAGCAAGATAGGAATAGACAGGACCAGAGAAATAATGGTAGCCAGAAAGGAAGAGAGACAGAACTAATTCCAGCCAGATAGGAAGAAAAAGGATCTAATAGAAATAATCACAGGCATATAGGAACAGAAAGGACCAGGCAAGATGATCAGAGCCACATACATTAGAGCCATGACCACAGAGAAATAATCGGAGCTATATAGGAAGACACAGGACCAGACAGAACCAATCACAACCAGATTGGAAGAGAAAATGACTACAGAGAAATAATCCCAGACAGATGGGAAGAGACAGGGTCAGACAGAACCATTTGCCACAGATAATAAGAGATTGGATGAGACATAAAATATTGCACCTACATTAGAAGAGTTAGGACAAACAAAAAAATCCAAGTCAGATAGAAAGAAACATATCCAGACAGAACCAGTCAGATCCAGATAGAGACAAAACCAATTGTAGTCAGATATGCAGAGAAGGATAAGACAGAAATAATTGAAATCAGATAAAACGAGTCAGAACAGGACAGAACTAATCATGGCCAGATAGGAAGAAGAAAGGAACATACAAATAATTGAAGCAAGATAAAAAGCGAAGCATCCAGACAGAACAAATGGTATCCAGGGGACGAGACAGAAATAATCAGAGCCAGATAAGAAGAGACAGGACGAGAGACTGGAGAGGTGGCTCAGGCGTTAAGCCTCTGCCTTGCAGATACTAGATACTAGACCTCACGTATAGACGCAGGGCAGAAGCGGGGTGGCCTGCGTTTCTGGTCCTGGTAGGGCGGAGCCTGTGAATCCCGGAGCAGTAAACAAGCAGGAGGTGGTTCCCTAATTTGCTTGTGGTTCTACACGCACACGCGCGCACACACACACACACACACACACACACACACACACATATGCGCACACATGCATACACGCACAATTGAATAAATAATAATAATAATAAAAGAGAAAGGACAAGACAAAAAGAAATACAGCTAGATAGTAAGAAATAAAACCAGACAGAACCAATCTGGGCCATATAGGAAGACACATGACCAGATAGAACCAATCGCAGCCACGCAGGAAGAGACAGGATCAGACAGAAGCAATCAAAGACAGGTAAGAACAGACAGGTAAGAAGAGACAGGATAGGACAGTACTAATCTCAGCCAGATAAGAAGAGACAGGACCAGACAGAAATAATTGAAGTCAGATAAAAAGAGATGCATCCAGACAGAACCAATCAGAGCCAGATAAGTAGAGACTAGGACCAGACAGAAATCATGGGAGACAGAAAGGAAGAAACAGGACCATTCAGAAATAATTGGAGCCAGATGAGTCAGAACCAGATAAAAAGAAAGGAAAAGACCTGACAGAATCAATCAGAGCCAGACAGGAAGAGAGAGAAGACCTGACAGAATCAATCACAGTCAGATAGGTAGATGCAGGACTACACAGAAATAATAACACACACACACACACACACACACACACACACACACACACACACGAATGAATAAAGTTTAAAAAAAAAAAAAAAGAAGCCTGTATGCTGAAAAGACTGTAAAATTACTTTGCTGGAACCAAGGAGTCAGCTTATGGATATGCACCCAAGGATGGGGGGGAGGGTGTTCACAACCTCCTTTGTATATAAAAAACGTGCTAAAAAATTTAATTCGCGGCTGCATACACATCACCTTGCCCATGTGTGTAAGCCCTGGTACATCTCCTCTCTCTCTCTCTCTCTCTCTCTCCCCCTCATAAAACCTCTCAGTTATTAATTTTAACTTTTGATCTATGGTGGATCTTTGGATGATCCCCAAATCCATAATAGCAACATTCAGCTTCCAGATTTAGCTGCCAAAGAGACCCTGTTACACTACAGGAACTCGCTGGGTCATAGCATAAGGCTCTGCTTTCTTCACCCTTAAGTTCTAAGAGGAGAATGGTGGGCAATATTTTATCTTTCAGTTCCACGATACTCAAGAGGTCAGTACTGTGGGCTCGCTCTCTCTCTCTCTCTCTCTCCCTCTCCCTCTCCCTCTATCTGTGTTTAGTTTGTTTTGAAACAAAGCCTTCTTTAATTGCTGTCCCATAGCAGATTTCTTTGACTTTGCTAAACTAAGGAAGTCTAAATTAAAGAAGATGTAGAGAAACATTCCATCCTGGAGGAAGTCTGTGAGTAAATTGCTACTTAAGCTCAGGAAGTTCCTAAAACTAAAAAGCTGTGGGTAGGGAGGGGAGAGGGTTGAACTCCTTTCAGAATGTGGAAACCCTAAACAGTCTGGCAGTGCCAGCAAAAAAAGTTTGGAAGGAGATCTTGGAACAGTTGAAGACTGAAGGATACTCCCAGCAATAAAAAGGACTCGGAAAAGACAGGCAGTCTGCAAGGAGACCTGAGCAGTTTCTTTCAGTCAGTGGCGGGAACACACTGGCTAAAGGAAAGTCTCTTAAGAGTAAGCCTAAAAGACGCTGAGCAAACCAGCTAAGACAAAAACAGCGCAGAGGAGTGCAGAGCCTGAAGCTTTACTAGCAATCACACATCAGAACTATCAGAAAGTTAGGGCTTTAAGTCTCATCCACACTACGGGAGACATCTTCCAGCAACTTGCCAAAATGACAAACACAAAGGAGAAAGAGCAGAGGAACCAGATATGTGTTCTCTCGCCCTTTCAGGAAACATGGAGTTGTTCCTTTGGCTACGTGTATGCACACCTATAAGAAGGGTGATAGTGTGGTACTGTTCAAAAGGGAAGGCCTCATAAATGCTACCATGGCGAAACTGGAAGAGTCTACAACGTTACACAGCATGCTGTTGTCATTGTGGTGAACAAGCAAGTTAAGGGCAAGATTCTTGCCAAGAGAATTAATGTGCGTATTGAACATATTAAACACTCTGTTTAAACACGCCGAATTAGTTTCCTAAAACGGGTGAAAGAGAAAGATCAGAAAAAGAAGGAAGCCAAAGAGAAAGTAACCTGGGTTCAGCTCAAGCACCAGCCTGCCCACCCCTAGAGAAGCACATTTTGTGATGACATATGGAAAACAGCATGAGCGGCTGGAACCCATGCCCTATGAGCCTATGGCTTAATAGATGTGAAAGTTAAATAAATAAAACACCTAAACTAAAAAACCTAAAAAGCTACCATAAATCAGAAAGAAAAAAAAAAAAAAGACTACACTTCACCATAAAAGTTACTCTAGCAGAAGTGAATAACTCCCCTAAACGTAATACATTTAAAAAAAAATTGCGGGCACTAGGACTATTGGAAAACTTTTTGTAAAGCGAAAAAACCACTTAATCATCTTCCTCTATTCCAGGGAAGAGCAAGATCATCAATAAAAAAGCATTAGAGCAAAGGATTCACGCTCAGGAGAGGGGAAAGGCTGTGACTCTTCCTCGATATTTTGGGGCTCTACACAAAGAGACTTCTCTAGTAACAAACTATAAAAATAATCCCTGAAAGTATAATCTTAACTCACGAGCCACGCGCTCTGCCTCCTGGACGAAACGCACCCACATCTTGGTGATGGTGGCTCGCTTCGTCCCTCCTCTGCCCCCGCGTGCTCCTGACGTTCACGGACAGGCGCCACCCAAGCTTTCTCATGGACATCCTCGTGACTTAGGAAATTCACACACCTTTTCCAATGACCACCGTTTGGCAAGGCTCCGCAAACTTGCGCTGAAATTTGCATAACACGGCTAATCAGCCAATCCCTTGCCGGCTGCTGTCGGCCACGCCCCCGCCTGGCCCGCGGGTTCGGTCGCGGGATGCTGACGACCACAAAGTGCGCCGGCCCATGGGGAAGAGCTCCAGTTCCCAGGCTTGCTCCACGTGGGCCCAGCCTAAGGTTCCAGGGCCGCGTTCACCAAGGAAAGCAACCGAACGGCGCGAAACAGCGCCACGAATGTCACAGACACGCGCAGGTTTGGGCCCGTGATCGAAGCCATAAGATCGTTTGCGGAAAAGAATGAAAGTACATGGGGAAAATAACAGCCCCAAAGATTGCCTGCTCTGTTTCTAAACTGTCCTGTGATGAAAGTGTTAGAGATAAAGCTGGGCTTCGGATCCTATCATTAGGAAGAGAAGCCCCAGAACTGCAGTTCAAGTCCAGCGTTAGCATTTTGAGACAGCCTAGGCTACACGAGACACTATCGAAAAAGACAAGCAAAAAAACGACAAAGAGGGCTCAATAGTTGAGAGAGACAAGATATTTTTTACCTTGAAAAAAGCAGGGAAAGGACAGAGAAATCCTCCCTGGCATAATTACAACTGTGATGGTTTTTTGGTGTTTTAATCCACCATTGCATTTCATCATATAAACAACTAGAGAAGTTATCCCCCCCCCCTTTTTTTTAAAGAAAAATATTGTACAGGAAGAGAGAGAAAAGACTTCTGCCATGAAAGCAACAAGAGGAAGTCAGAGAATAACTTTTGGAAGTCAGTTCTGTCCTTCAGGGATGGAACTCAGGTTGCCAGCTTTGGGAGCAGGGAGCCAAGTTGTCACTTGGCCCCTATTTCCATTTTCTTGTAGACGGTGCCTGTATCATCTGTGGCACAGCAGAAAAAGCCAGAGTTGTAACTTAATTCTGTCTTATGCTAAAGCAATAAACTTTTTTTTTTTAAAGAGGATTAAAGTAGAGTTTATTAGAGGAGAGAAAGAACGGAAGGCACGGACTCCAGACACCATGAGGGGCATGGAGCTGGAAATAGCATCACAGACTCCACTTTTGAGAGTGAGATTTGAGACACAGAAAGAGAAAACATATGTGTAGAGATAGAGGACAATTTTCTTTTCACCATGTGAGTTTCAAAGAATCTAACTCAGCAAGCAGGCATCTTACTGAGCTATCTCGCCAATCCCACCAATCTGTTTTTGGTTAAGTCAGATCTTGGAAGGTCTAGGCCCAATGAAATCCATTTCTCTAATAAAGCACTAAATTCACACCTTCTATATGGTGTTATAATATTGGTATTACTCACCTAGCTTCCATCTCTTCCCGTGTCTTCAAAATCAGGAAGAACAATACAGTGTATACCTTCATAGCATATGACGCTGTTTCAGTCCCTGCAGTGCGGGATGGGGGGTGTCAGGCGGGCATGCTATGAAAATGCTCTATCGCTGATGTATCTCCAGGCCATCAAACAGCATTCGGAATCAACTGCGTCATTTTGTTTTGCTTTGTTTTTGCTTTGTTAGTGCTGGGAGAAAACTTGGGAGTCTGACATCCTAGGGCGCTACTCTATCAGCTACATCAAGTACATTTTTATTGTATCATAACAGCACTATACTAGCCGAGATAAGCCCCCCTCACCCACCTACTTACTGGACATCACTTGAGACATAATATCAATATCAGTTTCCTCTGAGACAAATGGTATGATCAATAGTCAATAATACCCTGCTATATAACAATTAAAAGGTTTAACTAAAAAGGCAGATTTCTAGAAATAAAATGGAAAATTTGTGAGCTGCTTATAATTCATCTCCAAGTGCCACCCTTCCATGGCTAGATTAAAAATAAAACAGCATGTGGTCTTTTGTTAATGATGAGGGCCCACGATCTTTTTGTAGCTAATTGGAAGGTTAAAGATGAACTGGGACTTCAAACTGACATAAAGTTAACAAAACCACAAGGTAAGTGACAGTCCCAGAAGCTGTTTGCCTAAAGCAACAAACAAGGTAAACTAACAACAATAAAGAGTTACTTATTATTCCTGTATCAGACATATCCGAGTCCTAAACCATCCAGAGCAACTCTTAATTTCAGGCCAAATCAAATTATATGAAAGTTAAGTATTTCCTTCTTGTTTGGCCCAGAAAGATTGGAATACTGTTTTTGCATCCAAGATCTTCATTAACCTAAGATAAGTCAATTTTATGCCCCTTAAATAAAAAACGCAAGTCAATTTTATACCCCTTAAAAAAATACAAGGCTGTTATAATATACAGCATATTGGTCAATTATCATGTGCTGTTTGAGAGCTCACTGAAAAACTGGCTCTGGAAGAAGAGTTGTGCCTCACATTTTAGACCCAAGAATATTTATATCAAATGATATTCAAAACCCCCATCTGGAACAAGCTGGCTCCTAGGCTTTGTAATCCAGACCAGGAAAACTACCAAGTAACCTGTGTTATTAAAAATACTGGTCTTGAGAACAGCTAAAAAGCAAACCATTTACAACAGATCTTGCTATTATTTATCCTCTAGCGTACAAATGTTTGTAGTGGGAAAGAGAGAGCAGGTCACCATGGAGAAAAACCCTTCACCTAGGACATTCTCAACTGGGAACTCCAGATGAATGTTCCAGCTTCCCCGGTCCAGTTTCTGCTGGATGAGGTGAACTCCTGATTTAATGATGTTATCTATCTCTTCCTATTTGTTCTTTTACTTGGAAGTCTCACCTGAGAGAAAGTTCTTATTCTCCTTGGGATTCTCAATTGTGAACTCTACCTAGCTGCCTTAGCAGGACTTCCCCCTACACATTTCTGCTGGATGTTTGCAAGGCTGGTCAACATTATTATATGAGAATCATAGTTAGGACCTGGTGAGAGAGTTCAGCAGTTAAGGTACCTGCTTTCAAACCAGGAAGTGCCCATATGATGGGAGGAAAGAACTGACTCCTGAAAGCTGTCCTCTGAATTCTATCCACATGCCATGGCATGAATGTGTGAACCTTCTCATCCCTCTCCTCTTAAATAATTTTTAAAAAAGAATCACAGTTAAATTCTATCACCATTCAGCCTCTTGAGCGACAATTTTCTTGGTTGTCGCTCTGTGTGGCCTGGAATTCGGTATGTAGACAAAGCTGGTCTCAAACTTGCAGCACTCTTCTTGCTTTTCTCTTCCAAGAACTAGCATTTCAGGCATGAGCCGGCATACCCAGTCTCAATTCCTACATTCCGTAAGTTAAAAGTGCCATCTAATCACTTGCATCCTAGAATTTTAGTCTCTGGTCAGGGTCCTTCAGTATCTAAGACTTTGTCATTCTCCATTTTAACTTTCTAGAAAAACACCCTTATCACCATTCCTTAGTTTCCTCGGAGTAAATATTCTATCAGCTTAGGGGGCTGACCATCACTCCTTTACATTCTAAGACTTAAGCTGGTAGGCTGTTGGGTTATGACTGTAATTCTAACACTCAGCCACAAACTTAAGGTCAGTTTAGGAAACAGAATGTGATTCTATCTTAAAAGCAAAAAAACAAAGACTTAACAAACATCACCACTCTGGAAGTCTCCCATGACCTTTTCAGATAACAGTGACTACAATGTATTTTGTGCTCTTATATTAGTCCTTGATCTTGGCATGCATCTGCACAGTTCACTTAAAGCACAAATCCATTTACTTCTCTTGTCTACACTGCATTCTTTATTGTGGAGTTCTTTGATCTTTTCACTTGGTTTGTATTTGTTTTGTGTATGTGTAAAACAGGATCTTGTTGTGTTAAGCAAGTTATTTCCAAACATCTGGCCTCAAGTAATCATCCCACTTCAGCCTCTCAAGTATTTGGGACAATAGGCATGTGCCTGGATTGTGACCTTTGTTTTTTGTTGCTTTATTTTTGGGGGGGAGGGGGTTGTTTGCTTTTTCAGGACAGGGTCTCACTTGTAGGCCAGGTTGGTCTTAAATTCATGGTGATCCTCTCCGTCAGCCTTCTACATTCTGGGATTACAAATACACATTGTCTTTATTTTTGTATTTTGAGACAAGTTCTATGTAGTCCAGGCTTGCATAGAACTCAAATTCTCCAGGCCTCTGCTTTCCTAGTGCTGAAATTCTAGGCATGCATCACCATACCCAGGGAGGCTGATACCTAAAACTGATGATAACACTAATAATCCAGTTCAAAAAACAGGGAAAGGGAGATTAAAAGAGAAAATGAACAGGCTCTTAGGGTCATGAGACTCTAAATATTTAACATAAGTCAATTTTCACATGAGTAGAGAAGGAATAGAGGAGAGAAAAAGAAAATAACAAAATGACTCTTTAATTTGGTCAAAGATACTAATTTTATATATAAGAAAATTTTTGGACTGGAAGGATGGCTCAGGTGTTAATACCCACCTGGAAATCAGAAGGACCTGAGTTTGGATCTCAGATCCCACATAAAAATGCCAGGTGGAAATGGCAGTGGTCTGCACTTCCGTCTCTGGAAGGCAGAGCCTGGGAAATCACAGAGCAAAGCGAAAGGAGGTAGAAACAATCTAAGATGATTCTCAAAGTCACCCTTGTGCCTGCACAGGCATACACTGTGCCCTCTGATACAGACAGAAAGACAGACAGATAGACAAACACACACACACATGCACGCACGCGCGCATGCCTGAACACAAAAAAATTAATTTTTCTATAAATAAGAAAATCAGGGGCTAGAGAGATGGCTCAGAGATTAAGACTCTGCTTCCCAAGCAGAAGGTCCTGAGTTCAAATCCCAGGTCCCACGTAAAAAACACCAGTAGGAAACGGCAGCACCTACACTTCTGGCCCTGATGGGTAGAGCCTGAAAAATTCCAAAGCAAAGCAAAAAAAGCACAAACAATCCAGGATGATTCCTGAAGTCACCTTTGGTCCTCAGGGATACTTTAGTGTCCTCTGATACACACACACACACACACACACAAAATAAATAAAATGTTTTAAATAAATAATTTTTTTTTTTTTTTTAAAGAAGAGAATCAATGAGACGACTGACTTGGTCAATAAGCCACTTCTGTGAAAACCTGGCAACCTGAGTTCAACTCCCGGGGTCCATATGATAGAAAGGACAGAACCAATTTCAGAAAGCTGTCCTTTGCCTTAAATAAGTGTGTTCTCCCCACCTCAGAAAACTATGAAAGGATAAATACAAAGAAACTTTCCAGTTGCACAGGAGACAGATGAAATGCAACATGCCTATAATCCAAGCACTCAGGAAGCTGAGACAGGAGGATTATGCTAAACTCAAGGTCAAAAGTAAATCCAAGACAGCTTGGGCTATGGAGGGAAGCCCTATCTATCTTTAAAAAAGAAGAAAGAAAGGGAAGGAGGGAGGGAGGAAAATAAAGGAAAAAATAAAGTTCAAGGCCTGTTATGTATTGAGGCCCTGAGTTCCATTCTCAGGACAAAGGGGAAAGGAGGGAAAGAGAAAGGACCAAGGGAAGGAACATCAACAGAATACCACTGAAAACCAGAAGAGAAAATGCTGAAGGAAGTGAAAAAATACATTACCATAAGGAAACAAGAATTCAATGACACTTGACACCCATCAGAAACTAGGGAGGCCAGGAGCCTAGGCATGGTGATACACATTAATTCCCAGCATCCAGTTGTTTTTTTTTTTTTTTTTATTTATTATTTATTCAATTGTGCGTGTGTGCGCATGTGTGTAGAACCACGGACGAATTCGGGAACCACCATGGACCGCCTCCACCTCCTCCTTGTTTACTCTGCCCTGGGATTCACAGGCTCCGCCCTACCAGAACCGGAAACGCAGGCCACCCCCGTTTCATCCCAGCGTCTATACGTGGGGTCTAGGATCCGAACTCAGGACCTTCTGCCTGCAAGGCAGAGGCTTAACCCCTGAGCCACCTCTCCAGCCCCCCAGCATCCAGTTTTTAAAGACAATGGGGTTTCTTGTTTTCCTTTTTCTTGACCTACTTCCTGAGAACAAGGACAACAAAGGCATATGAACCGAACCTGGTTTATTATATAGTGCTAGGGATGGAAACTAGGGCTTCATGTATGCGAGACAAATACTATACTAATTGAGCTACTACACCCGCAGCTCTCTCTCTCTCTCTCTCTTCTTTCTGAAACAGAATTTACTAATAGCATTGGTATTGGTATTGGTTTTTCTCCAAACGCTATTCAGAACTATGGATCAATTATATTGCCTCTGCCATCTTCACACAATATTTACCCTTTTTTTAGAATGTTTGAAAAAAATGTTAATTTAATTAACATAAGCGTGCATATTTAGGAGGTACAATATGCCATTTAATAAATGCATGCAGTGAATAATTATCAGATCAGAGTGACAGGTCCATTACTTCATTTATTATTTTTGTGTTTATTATTCAAAATCCTGTCTAGCAGCTATTCTGATATACATAATTAAGAGCTGTCACTCATAGTTATCCCCACGGTGCTGTGGAAGACCAGGTTCGCCCTTCTGAGCAAGCGCGCCCCTGCACCTGTCAGCCATCCTCCCTGTCTACGTGCTCCTCCCACCCTTCTGGCAGCCACTCTCTTCTCTACTTCTGGGTGACCAGCATTTTCAGCTCCTACATGTAAGACTGTGCTGTATTTGTCCATCGGTTCCTGGTTTATTTTTCTCTTAATGAAAAACTCTTCAGTTTTATCCACCTTGCTTGAAGCACGGATATCGAATACATACATACACACACACACATATATATATGTATGTATACCTCCAAGCCAGACCTTCTGTCACGAGATTCCCGCCACAATGGACTTTAAACCTCCTTTCTGGACTGCAAACCAAATAAATCTCCCTGTCTCTCTTAAGTTGGATATGAGTATTGTCTCATAGCAACAAAAAAAATAATTACAACTGGGTAACAGAAAATATAAAAATATTAATACTTGCATTTCCATGAGATTGGTGCATCTTTGTTTTTTAACTGTGTGAGTGAGTATGTGCATAGAAGAGAGAATTTGAGTGCCTGTGGAGGCCCCAGAGTAACATCGGGAATCATCTTGGATTTCTCTAACTCCTAATTGCTTTGCTCTAAGGTTTTCCCAGGCTCTGTTTTCCAGGGTCAGAATTTCAGGCTGCTGCCACAACTACCTGGCATTTTTATGTGTAATCTGGAGATCAGAACTCAGGACTTTTTGCTTGTGAGACAATTACTTACCTTTCTTCAGAATTTTGTTCATTTTCACGTAGTTTCCTTGTTTGACATGCTCACGAAGCTGAGCTTCCAAGGAGTCATGTTTTAAGGTACCAAGCTGCACAGGACAAGGGACTGGAAAATGAACGGCCCGAGACATCCTGTTTCAAAAGAGTAACACTAACAGAACCAGAAATTAAAAAAATAATAGTTTTCTTTTTTTATTTGATAATTCTGAAAACTGAACCTAGAATCTTACACATACTAAGCATATGCTCTAACATCAAGTTATTATACCCAGCTTTTTTTATTTTTTTTAAATTTTCAAGGCAGTTTTGCTAAGGAGCCTAGGCTAGCCTTGAACTTTCAATCCTCCTATCCCCAGTCTCCAAAAGCAGCTAGGATTCCAGGCTGCAAGGCTGCACCACCAGACTCAGCTTTAGACTCTTTCACATCTCATGAATGTAGTCTCCAAGAAAATAGCATAGTATTTGCATGCAACAGAAATATATCCTCCTAGTATACTAAAAATCCAGTCTAGATCATATAAGCACTATGTACATAATAATTGTTTTAGGCGGCATTGTTTAAGGGATAATGTCAAGAACCAAAACCTATACAGTTCATTGCTGATGCTATTTTGGGATTGGGACCAAGCATATTGAGACAGGTTCCCATGTGCACCCCTGGCTGACCTGGAAGTCACTATATAGCCCAGGTTAGCCTCCTTGGAGGTTGAGGTAATCCTGTCTCAGCCTCCACAGCATTGAGGTTGCGGGTTGAAGTTACCAAAGCCTGCCTACTTTATTATTGTTCTTTCAGATTTTTGTTTATTTTGAGTCAGGTCCCATGTAGCCCAGGTTGACCCGAAATTCATAAAGCTGGGATCTCGCCTGCACTTCCAAATTCTGGCAAGTGCCATCATACCCAGCTTATTACATTCGTTCGTTCGTTTGTTCGTTCGTTCGTTCATTCATTCATTCATTCATTCATGTATCTATCTATTTAATTTATTTATTTGAGACAGGATCTCACGGTATCTATTTAATTAATTAATTTATTTGAGACAGGATCTCACGGTAGCTCAAAATGGCCTCAAACTTGAAGCAGTCTGCCTCAGTTTCCAAAGTGCTGGAATTATAGGTATAAGCCACCATGTGGGACACCAGATGTAATTTTTTAAAAAATATTTTCTATATGAAACCGTTTGACATGAAGGTACAGAATCAATGGAATGAAAAAGGCAAATTGTAATGAAGATTACTTTGAGGGAAAAATGATAAAACTTTATTGTTAATGTTCTCAATGTTATTCCAAGTACAAAAACACTATGATATTTCCATTGTAATTTGGAATGGGTGTTGTTGAATGTAATTTGGAATGGTGTGTTGAACTTGATCCCCACTCCATTTCATATGTTGTAGTATTCATTACCCCCAGTACCTTAGATAAGGTGTTTAAAGAGGTGATTGGAGTGTAATGAGAAAAAGAGGAGGCTTATGATCTAATGACTGGTGTCCCTAGAAGAGAAAGAAGGGGATAGATCCACAATAGAAAGAGACAATAATTGCTAAGTTCCAAGGAGATGAACCTCAAGGGAAACCAACTTTGAATCAGTACATTAATCTTGTATGAAGTTTAGAACTTAGAGAAAATAAACAGTTGCATTCTATTATGGTAGCTTAATTAACTAATGCATTAATAACAGCAAAAAAATCATATGAATACAGTTTAATTAAGGAAGATGATGTAGTGACTCAGGGTTATAATTCGAAACTTCAGAGGCACAATTAAAGTACACAAGATTTCATTCTTACCATTATATTTTTAATGAGACTTATCTTATCAGACGTGCATAAACACTGGCACAGATGCATGTCCCCCCCCCCCAAGACTAGCTACCAAGAATCTGAAGAGAAATAATTGCATGCAGTAGAAACCTTAGAGGCTAGAGCTGGAGACCCGAAAGGGCATTTGGTTAAGAGAGTGTGTAAAGGATGCAAATTCTGAAGGTTAACTGTTTCATCCCCCCCTCAGAGCTCTATTAAAAGTAAAAGGCAGATAATGAAGTAACTAAAAATTAAGAAAAGAAAGAACACTTACAGAACCATCTTATGCACATTAATTCTTACGTTTGAACACGTTATCAGGGGAGAGCGCGAACGCAGTCCCCCACTACCACAAATTATGCAGTCGAGTTTCCCACATTTGGGGAAATCGCAGGGGTCAGCACATCCGGAGTGCAATGGATAAGCCTCGCCCTGGGAAAACCACCTTCGTGATCATGGTATCTCCCCTGCCAGGTAAGTATGAGTTGAGGGTGCCCCATCCTACCTCAACCTCATCGTCAACTGACTGTATAGTTGTGGTCAATTACATTTTAAGTTCTTTTGGCTTTCCTTTTCAAAGTATGCACAAAGTTTACAAATCATACTTTCCTATAGGACACTTTGGATACTCATTATAAATTCTTTCACAGAAAAAATATCACTAGAATAGGCAAACTGCCCTACTAGATTTGCATAGTCCCTCCCCTTTTCGTGACATCAGCTTTCTGTTAAAAAGGCTTTTTTCCCCCCGCAGTTCTCTCTCCAGAACGAGTTAGCTCTTCTATCTGAAGACCGGTAGGTGGAGGAAGAGATTTTAATTCCTTACATTTTCTGCTGTACACAAATTTTAGTGTGGATTTGTGTTGCTAGTCTGAATGGTATGCTCTTAAGAAATGAAAGCCGTGCCTGGAGGACTAGGGAAGACAGCAGCGTAGGTTATTGCAGGTCACAGTCCCCCAGTTATTTTGCAGTCGAGTTTCCTGTATCTGGGGAAACTGCAGGGTTCATCACATCAGAAGTAAAATGGATGAGCCTCACCAGGGAAAACAATGCCTACCTGATCACAAATATCCCCTGCCAGGAAAGGATTAGTACTGCAAACATCATTACTTGATTCCAGTCACTTTTACCCGACCTCTAACTCAACTTTACTTACTTATTGTAACCAAAATCACAATAGATTTTTCATCATACATCTTAGTTACTAATGAAGAGACATATATTATTTCCAATGCAACAAATCTTTAATTTACATATACTGCCACCTCTGTGCTCAATTATGAGTAATCCTAGCTCATCAAAGCACTCGACTGTGTTCCCTTTGGCTGACTCTTCTGTGCAGGTTCCTCTTTCTGAATTGCAGTGATTTCAATTACTTATTTACATGATAGAACAGATGCATCCCACTTTTAATGAGCTTTAAATTGTGAGAAAGTACTTTTCCCATCCTCCTTTTAAATATGAAAGTTTAAAATATGAAAAAAGCCTGTTTTTCAGAATACTGACAGTACACATCAGCCCACACAGTTTCCTCCTACTCCAAGCAGTACTTTAAACAAGTTTCTCACCTTGTTCCTCAGTTTGTTAAAAATACATTATTGACCAGATAAGAAGATACAGGACCAGACAGAAATATTCACAGCCAGATACGAATAGATAGCATGAGACACAAATAGTTGAAGCAAGATAGAAATAGAGGCAACCAGACAGACACAATCAGAGTCAGATAGGTAGAAACTAGGACCAGATAGAAATAATTGGAGCCAGATAGGAAAAAACTGGAACAAACAGAATAATCGCAACCAGATAAGATGAGACAGGAACAGACAAAAAGAATCACAGCCACATACTAATAGAAAAGACCTGACAGAAGCAATCAGAATCAGATAGGAAGAGACAGGACCAGACAGAAATAATCACACCCAGATAGGAAGATACAGGAATAGCCAGAAATTACTGCAGGCAGACATGAAGAGACAGGACCAGACAGAACCAATCGCAGTTAGATAGGAAGAGATAGGATGAGACGTAAATAATTACAGTCAGTTTAGAGAGAAAGGGCCAGAGAGAAATAAGGGCAGCCAGAAAGGAAGAGACAGTACCAGACAGAAATTATCAGAGCAACATAGGAAGAGACAGTCCTAGAGAGAAATACTCGAAGTCAGATAGAAAGAGCCATTTCTGGATAGAGCCAATCAGAGCCAGATGGAAAGAGACAGGACCAGAAAGAAATAATTGCATCCAGATAATAAGAGACAGAACTAGACAGAAATAAGTGGAGCCTGATAGTATGAGACAGGACCAGGAAGAACTAGACAAAGCCAGACAACAAGAGACATGACCATTCAGAACCAATAACAGCTGCATTAGAAAAGGCAGGACCAGACAAAAATAATTGGAGCCAGATAGGAGGAGACAGTAACAGACAGGAATAATCAGAGCCAGATAAGGAGACAGGACCATAAAGAACCAATTGCAGACAGATAGAAAGAGACAGGACTATAAAGCTATGTTTATTCACATAGCTATATAAGAATAAAAAGGACTAGACAGACATATATGAAGCTATATAGACAGATGAACATCCAGTTTTACCACTGAGAGCCAAATAGGAAGAGCCAGGATGCGTCAAATAATCATAGCCAGATTAGAAGAGACAGGACAAGACATAAATAATTGCAGCCAGAAGGGAAGAGACAGAACCAGACAGAACCAATCACAGTCAGATAGGTAGAGGCAGGTCCAGACAGAATTAATCGCAACCAAACAAGGAGAGACAGGACCAGATAGAAATAATCACAGCCAGACAGGAAGTGACAGGATCAGACAGAACCAACTCAAGCCAAATAGGAAGAGACAGGGACAGACAGAAATAATCAGAGCCAGATAGAAAGAGACAATACCAGACAGAAATAATCCAAGCTACATAGCAAAAGACAGGACTAGATAGAACTAATCAGAGACAAGTAGGAAGATACAGGGCCCAGTAGAATGGATCAAACCCAGATAGGGAGAGACAGGATCAGACAGAACCAATTGCAGCTTGAATAGATGAGGCAGGACCAAACAAAAATAATCACAGCCAGATAGTAATAGATAGGAGCAGACCAAAATACAGCTCGATAGAAAGAGAGGCATCCAGACGGAACCAATAAGAGCCACATAGGAAGAGAAAGGATGAACCAGAAATAATTGGAGGCAGATAAAATAAGACAGGCCGCACAAAACCAATCGCAGTCACATATGTAGAGGCAGGACAAGACAGAAATAATCTTAGCTAGATGGGAATAGACAGGATGAGACAGAAATAATTGCAGGCAGATAGGAAGAGAAAGAACCAGACAGAACCAATCACGGTGTGATGGGAAGAGGCAGGACCAGACAGAAATAATTGCAATCAGATAAGAATATACAGGACCAGACAGAAATAATAACAGCCCGATAGAAAGAGACAGGATGAGACAAAAGTAATCGCAGCCAGATGGGAAGAGACGGGACTACACAGAAATAATCGGAGCCAGATAGGAAGAGACAGGACCTGACAGAACCAATTGCAGCCAGATAGACAAAGACAGGATCAGACAGAAATAATCGAAGTCAGATGAAAAGAGAGGCTTCTAGATAGAAGCAATCAGGGCCAGATAGGTAGCGACTAGGACCAGAAAGAAATAATGGGAGACAGGTAGGAAAAAACAGGACTATCCAGAAATAATCTCAGGCAGACAATATGAGAAAGACCAGACAAAAAGAATCACAACCAGATAGGAAGAAAAAAGACGTGACAGAACCAATCAGAGCCAGATAGGAAAAGATAGCCCCCAACAGAAATAATCACAGCTAGATGTGAATAGACAGGATGAGACAGAAATAATCGCAGCCAGATAGGAAGAAAAGGACTAGACGAAGCAATCACAGCCTGATAAGCAGAGCAGAACCAGTCATAAATATTCACAGCCATACTGGAAGATACAGGAGTAGGTACATAATTGCAGGCAGATAGGAAAAGATAGGACCAGACAGAACCAATCACAGCTAGAGAAGAATGAAATATAAAAAATCATAGATAGTTTAGAGATACGGGACTAGAGAGGGAAAAAAGGGCAGCCAAAAAAAAAAAAAAAAGAAGGGACAGGAGCAGAGAGAACTAATCGCAAATAGATATGAAGCTGAAGCGACAAAATCAGACCTTAATAATCAGACCCAGATAAGAGCACACAGAATGAAATAGAACCAATTGTAGCCAGATTGATAGAGACAGGACCACAGAAAAATAATCACAGCCAGAAAGGAAGAGACAGGATCAGACAGAAATAATTAGAGTTAGATAGGAAGAGACAGGATAAGACAGAAATAGTCAGAGCAAGACAGGAAGAGAAAGGACCAGACAGAACAAGCCGCAGCCAGATAGAAAGAGACAGTACCAGACAGAAATGATCAGATCTAGATAGGAAGAGGCAAGTCCATAAAGCACAAAACAGAGTGAAAAAGGAAGAGACAAGACCACAGGGAAATAATTGAAGCCAGATAGAAAGAGCCATGTCAAGAGAGAGTCAATCATAGCCAGATAGGAAAAGACAGGACCAGACAGAAATAATCACAGCCAGAAAGGAAGAGAAATTACCAGACAGATAATCGGAGGCAGATAGAAAGAGACAGAACGAGACCGAACTAATCTCAGCAAGATAGGAAGAGACAGGATCAGACAAGAGCAGTCAAATAGTTAGAGGCAGGACCAGACAGAATTAATTGCAACTAGATAAGAATAGACAGGAGCAGACAGAAATAGTCATAGCCAGATAAAAAGGGACAGGACCAGACTGAATGAATCAGAGCCAGCCAGGAAGAGACAGAGCCAGACAGAAATAATTAGACCCAGATAGGAAGAGACAGTACCAGACAGAAATAATTGAGGCCACATATCAAGAGACAGGACTAGACAGAATTAACTAGAGTCACATAAAAGACAACACCAGACAGAACTAAACCCAGCCAGATAGGAATAAACAGGATCAAACAGAACCCATCACGTCCATATAGGAAGAAACAGAATCGAAGCCAGATAGTAAGAGACAATACCAGAGAGAACATATTATAGCCAGATAGGAAAAGATAGGGCCAGAGAGAACCAATCACAGTCAGATATGTAGTGGGAGGACCAGACAAAAATAATCACAAGCAGATAAGAAGAGACAGGACAAGACAGAAATAATTGCAGCAAGGTAAGAAGAGACTGAATCAGGCAGAAATAATCAGAGCCAGATAGGACCACACAAATACAAGCAGAACCAGATAGGAAAAGAAATGACCATACAGAAATAATAGTAGCTAGATAGGAAGAGACAGGATTAGAAAAAAATAATCAGAGCCTCATAGAAACAGAGAAGACCAGAGAGAAACAATCAGAGTCAGATAGGAAGAGCCATGACTAGTCAGAAATAATCACAACCAGAACAGAAGAGACAGATCAGAGAAAAATAATTGCAGACAGATATGAAAGTGACAGAATCAGACAGAAATAATCAGAGTCAGATAGTGACATATAAGGCCAGATAGAGATAATCGAAACCTTATTGGAAGACTAAAGAGAAGAATCACTGGCAGTTAAAGACAATACCAGACAGAACCAATAAGAGCCAGATAGGAAGAGACAAGATCAGACAGATAAAATCAAATCCAGATAGGATGAGACGAGACCAGACATAATGGCAGCTGGAAAGAAAGAGACAGGATCAGAGAGGAATAATCACAGGCAGATAGCAAGAGACACGATGAGAAAAAATGAATCGGAGCCAGATAGGAATCGAAAGGAATAGACAGAAATAATCCCAGAAAGAGAGGAACAGACAGGACCAGATAGAACGAATGACAGCCAGATAGGAAGAGACGTGACCAGACAGAAATAATTGGAGTAAGATAGCAAGCAACAAGACCAGAGAAAAATCCATCCCAGCCAGATTAGACGATCCAGATTCTCAGGTGGCACATCCTGCATACAACGAGGAGAGACAGGTACACTAGCAAAGTTTTGAAGTCATAACTCTTACCCTTGTGGGAGAAATTAACCTTTTCTTACAAGTCACCATGACCCAGGTGTAGGCAATCAAGGCCTACTAACATCAGGTGAAGTACATTACCACCTTCAAATGAAAAGAGCCAGTTTCTCAGGTGGCACATCTTGTGAGCCCCTCAGAGAGATAGGTACCTAGGGCAAGTTTAGAAATCCTAATTCTTACATTTCTGGGAGAAATCAACCTTTCTTCATGAATCACCATGACCCAGGTGACCCAGCAATGAGGCCAATTAAGGTCAGGTGAGGCCAATTATCACTTTCAAGTGGAAAGAGCCAGTTTATCAGGCAGCCCAATCTGTGTGTCCCTCTGAGCTAGAAATACACTGGGGGGGGGGACTTTGGAAGTCATAACTCTTTATGTTCTGGATAAATCACCCTTTTTTACGAATTGTCATGGCTCAGGTGTAGGTACTCAAGGCCAATTAAGATCAGGTGTGCCCGATTACCAATATTGAATGAAAGAGCTAGATTCTACTGCGGCAAGTCCTTTGTGTNTTTCTGAGAGAGAAGTACACATGGAATAGTATGGAAGGTGTAACTTCTACCATTCTTGAGAAATCAACCTTTGTTTATGAGTCCTTCTGATCCAGGTGTAGGCAAGCAAGGACAATTAAGACCAGGTGCACCTGATTAGCAATTTCGGATGGAAAGAGCCAGTTTCTCATGCCACACGTACCTTGTGCCCTTCTGAGCAAGAAGGATTAGAAGTCGTAACTCTTACAGTTCTGGATAAATCACCCTTCATTATTGAGTCGTCTTAGCCCAGGGATAGGTAGTCAAGGCCAATTAAGACCAGGTGCACCCGATTGGCAATTTCCAACATCAAGAGCCAGTTTGTTGCGCAGCATGTCCCGTGTTCCACTCTGAGGGAAAAGTACACTTGGGAAAGTGTGGAAGTCATAACTCTTACTATTCTGGAGAAATCAACATTTGTTTAGGAGTTGTCATGAGCTAGCGGTAGGCGATCAAGGCCAGTTAAGATCATGTGCACCAAATGAACAATTTCAAATCGAAAGATCCAGTTTCTCACGCGGTACATCCCATGTGCCCCTCTGAGTAAGAGGTACACTGAGGGATGTTGGGAAGTTGTAACTTTTAATGTTCTGCAGAAATCAACCCAAGTTTACAAATCAGCATGACCCAGATGTAGGCAATCAAGGCCAATTAAGGTCAGGTGAGGCCAATTATCACTTTCAAATGAAAAGAGCCAGTTTATCAAATGGCCCAACCTGCGTGCCCCTCATAGAGACATGTACATTGGGGAAATTTGGAAGACCTAGCTCTTACCCTTCTTGGAGAAATCAACCTTTGTTTATTATCAATCAAAGCCAATTAAGGTCAGGTGCACCCAATTGGCAATTTCAAATGGAAAGAACCAGTTTCTCGTGTGCATGTCCTGTGCTCCCCTTGGAGGGAGAAGTACACTCTGGAAGATGTGGAAGTCATAAATCTTACCATTCTGGAGAAATCAACCTTTGTTTATGAGTTTCTGTGACCCAGATATAGAAAATCAAGGCCAATTAAGACCATGTGTGCCCCATTAGCAATTTTGAAAGGAAAGAGCCTGTTTCCTGTGTGGTACATCCCGTGTGCCCCTCTGAGGGAGAAGTACACTGAAAGAGGTTGAGAAGTCATAACTCTTACCATTCTGGAGAAATCAACCTTTACTTTCACGTTGTCACAGCCCAGGTGTAGGCAATCAAGGCCAATTAAGACCAGGTGCACCTGATTGGCAATTTCCAAGGTCAAGAGCCAGTTTGTCATGCAGCATGTTCCATTCTGAGGGAAAAGTACACTTGGGAGAGCATGGAAGTCATAACTCTTACCTTTCTGGAGAAATCAACATTTATTTACCAGTCATTGTTAGCCAGGTGTAGACTATAAAGGCCAATAAAGACCATGTGCACCCGATTAGCAATTTCAAGTGGAAAGAGTCTGTTTCTCGTGTGGCACATCCCATGTTCCTCTCTGAGCGAGAAGTATACTGACGGAAGTTGAGAAGTTGGAATTTTTATCATTCTGGAGAAATCAACCTTTATTTATGAGTCAGTGTGAGCCAGGCGTAGGCAATCAAGGCCAATTAAGACCATGTGTGCCCGATTAGCAATTTCGAACTGAATCAGCTAATTTCTTGTGTGGCATGTCCCGTGTACCCCTCTGAGCCAGAAGTACGCTGAGGGAGCTTTGGAAGTCGTAACTCTATGTTCTGGATAAATCAACCTTTTTTTTTTTTTAACAATCATCTTTGCTCAGGTGTAGGTACTCAAGGCCAATTAAGATCAGGTGTGCCTGATTAGCAAAATTGAACAGAAAGAGCCATGATCTAATACAGCATGTCCTTTGTGCCTTTCTGAGGGAGAAGTACACGATGGCAATGAGGAAGGCATAACTCTTACTGTTCTTCAGAAATCAACCTTCGTTTAAGAGTCATCATGATCCAGGTGTAGGCAAGCAAGGACAATTAAGACCAGGACCTGATTAGCAATTTTGAATGGAAAGAGCCTGTTTCTCATAAGTTTCTCATACATATATCTTGTACCCTTCTGAGGAAGAAGTATAATGGAGAAAGATTAGTAGTCATAACTCTTACAGTTCTGGAGAAATCATCCTTCGTTTTCGAGTCATC